>CM056057.1:156282833-156600333 GCA_029574335.1 Rana kukunoris
CCCCCACACACGCTACGCCAGTGTGTATAGGTGTGTGTCTTGACCTCCGCCGAACCCGTGTGTGTTTTAACCCAGGTTAAGAACCACTGGTCTAGGGGTAGTGTGCGTGTAGTGAGGATGACCATCATTCAGTTTTGCATAGTGTGCAGCTAAAGTAGGGGCAGCTCAGACAGTTTTAGTGTAGTGTAGTGAGAACATGTTAGTAATCTTTACATTAGGGTATAGCTAGATTAGGGACAGTTCAGGGAAGTGATGGTTGAACACCGCCTATTTGATTGCGTTACTGCCAGTTTAACGTCATTTACTTCTGTGTGCGTTACTGCCAGTTTAACGCCATATAGTTTTGTGTGCGTTACTGCCAGTTTAACGCCATATAGTTTTGTATGCGTTACTGCCAGCTTAATGGCATTTACTTCTGTGTGCGTTACTGCTAGTTTAACGCCATATAGCTATGTGAAAAATTGTTCTGTGTGCATTACTGCCAGTTTAACGCCATATAGTTCTGTGAAAAATAGTTCTGTGTGTGTTACTGCCAGTGTAACGCCAATCTAGTTTTGTGCATTACTGCCAGGTTTAATGCCATTTACTTCTGTGTCCATTACTGCCAGTTTAACGCCAAATAGTTTTGTGTGCATTACTGCCAGTTTAATGCCATTTACTTCTGTGTGCATTACTGTCTGTTTAACCCCATATAGTTCTGTGAAAAATTACTGCCAATTTAATGCCATTTACTGCCAGTTTAACGCCATATAGTTCTGTGTGCATTACTGCCAGTTTAATGGCATTTACTTCTGTTTGCGTTACTGTCAGTTTAACACCATATAGTTCTGTGAAAAATTGTTCCGTGTGCATTACTTCCAGTTTAACGCCATATAGTTCTGTGAAAAATAGTTCTGTGTGCGTCACTGCCAGTTTAACGGCAATATAGTTTTGTGCATTACTGCCAGGTTTAATGCCATTTACTTTTGTGCGTGTTACTGCCAGTTTAACGCCATATAGTTTTGTGAAAAATAGTTCTGTGTGCATTACTTCCAGTTTAACGCCATATAGTTCTGTGAAAAATAGTTCTGTGTGCGTTACTGCCAGTTTAACGGCAATATAGTTTTGTGCATTACTGCCAGGTTTAATGCCATTTACTTCTGTGTGCATTACTGCCAGTTTAACGCCATATAGTACTATGTGTGTTACTGCCAGTTTAATGCCATTCACTTCTGTGTGCGTTACTGCCAGTTTAACGCCATATCATTTTTTGCGTTACTGCAAGTTTAACACCATATAGTTTTGTGCGTTACTGCCAGTTTAATGCCATATAGTTTTGTGTGCACTACTGCCAGTTTAACGCCATATACTTTTGTGCGTTACTGCAAGTTTAACGCCATTCAATTTTGTGTACATTACTGCAAGTTGAATGCCATTTACTTCTTTTTGCGTTACTGCAAGTTTAAAGCGAAGGGTTCAGCGGGTTTTTTTTTTTTTTTTAAGTCCAAAGCCTGGTAACAGAGCTAGCTAGGTACTACTCACCTGCTACCACTCTTACGTCCGTCCGCTCCGTTTTCACCAAAAAGGATACCTTATAAAAAAAGAGTCCTGGCCTTTTCCATCTTGTTTGCGGGCAATTTGAATCCCACAAGCAAACACTTCCTGGATTCCTAGTCACATGACGCGCTTTGCGTGTCATATGACCTGCTTCCTGCATCACGTGACACTCGAGCTGGTCTCCTGTGAGTGTTGTAACGTCAGGGAAAATTACACCTCGTCGGGGAAAAGGAGCGACACGTCCACTCCCCGCAGGGAAGAAGACCCGGAAGTCATGAAGAATACAGGTAGGGGTACACATATGCCAAAAAATGAAAACGCTACAATGTTATATTAACGCTGGAGAAAGGTTAGCTAAAAAGTTGATTTTGAGGGTGAACCTCCGCTTTAATGCCTTATAGTTCTGTGCGTCACTGTACATTTGGTGCATTATATTGCAGTATATTATAATGTATCCATGGCGTGTGTCAGTGTAGTGTGAGTACTCAAATTAAAGTGCACCAAACACCCCTTTACATTGATTAACATACATCTATGTACAGATTTCCACTTGTTCTTTACATTTGCTTATAAGCACCGCCCCCTCCCTCCCAATAATGTCTGGGAGGACAACAAGGAGAGGCAGATGTTCCCATGGCACTGTAAGGGGGCCAGCAACAAATGTGTCCACAGGCAAAGGTGGTCAGTCCTCAGGCACAGCATGCAGAGGAGGTGATGGACTGACTTACTAAACCTTCCTCATCCTCCTCACCTTCTATCAGGCAAGCAGAGACAAGTGTGCAATCCCCTGAAGTTGCCAGAGTAGAAAAAACTGCCTCCTTGAACACATCTATTCCTGCCATAGCCCCAACATCAGCCATGAAGGGGTCAGCTGAGTTATTTGACCAGAGCGTTAGCCACTTGCTCCTTGATGATGCTCAGCCATTACTGGATTCAGGTGTCGGTTCTAAGGTTGAGGATGACAGGAACATGAGCCTAGAGAGAGGGGAGAACACTGGTAGACAAATTGGCATTCATGTTCCCACAGCCGCAGCGTATTGCCAAGTTGTCTCCAGTGGTAATGATGATGCTGAAGATGGAGTAGATAAAGATGACGACACTGATGCGACTTGGGTGCCAGACAGAGCAGGGGAAGAAACTGAAGGTGAGGCAGCACAACCCCAAGGAGGCCAACATCAAGAAAGAGTAGAGAGCAGCCAACCTATTCCATCACATTCTGCAGCTGTTATCTCCCGGCCCACTCCCTAAAGCTTAGCTGTCTTTTTAGGCACATCTGCAGCAGATCGCACTGTTGCTATCTGCGGACTGTGTCTCAGGCACATGAAAAGTGTCAAAAACACCAGCCATTTGGGTACCACATGCTCAACAATGCATTTAACGTCCAACCACTCAGCCCGTTGGCAAGAGCACCTAAAAGCCACACAAAAGGGGCACAAATTTGTCCCTCCTCCACCTTACGTATTTTATTTATTTTTTTACTTTATAATCTTTATTGAAACATTTTCATTATACATCTTACCATACAATCAACCATCTCCACTCATTTCCTCCCCCTTCCCCCATCAATCAGGATTAAAATAGAAAACATATGTGGTACAAGCTTTTCGAATGTTTGAGTGTGAAGCCCTTATATCCTCCACCCAACCCCCATTGTATTATTTCAATCTCCTCTCCCAACAACCCCACGTAGACCAAACAGCCTCCACAGTAACAACCATCCATCTAACCCTCCCATCCAACACCTTTCACTCTCATTTACACTGCTCTCTCATTTCATTATGTCACATCCCATCTTTTTTTTTTTTTTAATTCTTTATTTTATAACATTTTTCTTTTACCATTTGTCAACAATTCATACACATATGGGTATAGCATTACCCGTTCCAACAGTTCAATCCCATATACAGTTCAATCTGAGAGAGGGGATAGAAAAAGAAAAAAAAAACTTTCCTCTTTCACACTACTCCCCATTACAGTGTATGCCATACCCTATTACTTGCGTCCCCCTCCCTCCCCCCAGTTAACCTCCCTCCCAAAAAAAAACAAAAACAACTAAACAAAAAAAAAAAAAAGGAAAAAGCATAGAAACCCTCGGCCGCCCTCCCTCACCTTCAGGGATTCTGTTCTCTATATTCAATATATGGGGACCACACCTGTCTGTATTTCTCCTCCTATTCTCTCATTCCCATAGTCAAGTTTTCCATTTGCTGTATTTCCGTTATCCTACCCAACCATTGTTGCCTTGTCGGCGAAGCTGTGCTCTTCCAAAGATTTGGAATGCAGGCTTTTGCTGCACTAAGTAAATGCCTAAGCAGTGAGTTTTTATACTTTACTGAAGACATTGGAAAATCGTTCAGCAGAAATGCTGCCGGACCATCTCCCATAGTCACCTCAGTAATTTCTTTTATTGTGTCGGCTACCATTTTCCAGAATTCCTTCAGTTTGGAGCATTCCCAAAATATATGCATCATAGTGCCTTCTGCTTTCCCGCACCGCCAACACTGATCTGAAACTTGCGGGAACATCCTTTTTAACGCTACTGGAGTTCTGTACCATCTTGTTAGAATTTTGTATCCTCCCTCCTGGTATCTAGTAGCTAGCGAGGCTTTATGTGTAAACCTGAAAATTTTTGTTTTTTGGGTTTCCGAAAATACCGTCCCCAAGTCTTTTTCCCAGGCCTGGATAAATGTTAAATCTTGTGGGGCTTCTGACTCTACTAGCAGGCTATACATACATGACAGACCGTGTCTTATTGGCTCTCCCTTTAAGCATATTTCCTCGAAATCTGTTAATCTTCGCATCTCCCACCCTTGTGTTCTCATTGCCCGAATAGCTGCTTTCAATTGCATTTGTCTCATTGGGTCCAGTTCCCTTCTGATTCTCCCTTCAATTTCTCCCCCGTTCGTTATCTGACTTCCATCCCTGAAGTGTATCAGCCTGCTCAGTCCTCCCCGTCTTAGATTACTGAAATGTAAATCAGTGAGCCCTAGCTTAAACTTCGGATTTCCTAAGACCGGTATCAATGGGCTTGGATATTTAGAAATGTTTGTTTTCCCAAATATCCTTCTTATTGCTCGTATCGTGGCTCCCATTGTGGGGTGTTTCTTCACCTCATTTGGTATATCCGTGTCTTGGATCCACGCCATGCCCTCCAAAGGGATGTTCGTTATTTTTTGTTCTAGCCGAATCCATGGTTTTACCTTCTGATGTATACACCACTCTACCACCCGTGCCATATGAGTGGCATTGTGATAACTCATTGGATCTGGGAAACCCACTCCTCCTCTCTCTTTCGGCAAAGCCAGTACCCCTCTCCTTATTCTCGCCTGTTTATTTGCCCACACGAATTTAACAAATCTAGATCTCAAATCTCTTATGAACCCCAGGGGAATCTTTACTGGTAGGGTCTGGAGCAAGTAGAGTAATCTTGGCATCACGTTCATTTTGATAATATTAATTCTCCCAAACCATGTAAAGGTCTCTCTTTCCCATCGTTGGAAGTCTACTTTAATCGATCTTACTAATGGCGTGAAGTTCAGTTCGAACGTTCTATTTAGATTTTTTGGGATCTTCGTTCCTAAGTAACATATATGAGACGTTGTCCATTTAAAGGGAAAATTTGCCGCCAATTGTTGCTGTTTCTGTTCATTCACCTCCACCCCCATTGCCTCTGACTTGCTATAGTTCACCTTAAAATTGGACAGGTCTCCGTACTCCCTTATCTCTTTCAACAATACCGGTAAAGATAGAACTGGAGCCGTTAATGAGAACATTAGGTCGTCTGCAAATGCAGCAACCTTATATTCCTCTTCTTTTATCTGGATGCCCCTAATATCTTTATTTGCCCGAATAGTTCTCAAAAATGGTTCAAGAACGAGCGTAAAAATAATCGGGGAGAGTGGACATCCCTGTCTTGTTCCATTCTTTATTGGAAAGGGATCAGACATCACATTGTTAATCTTCACCCTTGCCGACGGACATGAATACAAACTTGTGATCCAGTTCTGCATCCCCTTCCCTAGGCCTACGTGTTGTAGAGTAGCCCTCAGAAATCCCCAGTCCACCCTATCGAAGGCTTTCTCTGCATCGGTCGACACTAATACTAGTGGCTTTTGTTCTTGTTGGGACAGGTAGATCGTACTTAATACTCTTTGTGTGTTTTCCCTCCCCTCTCTGCCAGGAGTGAACCCTACCTGGTCTGGGTGTATCAGGGAGGGAATATGTCTTACTAATCTATTGGCCAATATTTTCGAAAAAATCTTCAGGTCCACGTTCAGCAGAGAAATCGGTCGATAGCTAGTGCACTGGGCGGGGTCCTTCCCTTCTTTCGGGATCACTGCTATATGAGCCATCAGAGTATCCCTTAACATCGACTGTCCTTCCCTTAATGAGTTAAATGCTGCTAGGAATTTTGGTGTCAATTTTTCATAAAAAGTTTTATAATAGAGTAAGGTATACCCATCTGGGCCTGGGGACTTCCCCGGTTTCATTCCTTTAATCGCTTCTAAAAATTCTTCTGATGTAATCGGGTTTTCCATACTTCCAATATTTTTTTCCGATATTTTGGGCATTCCTGAAGCCGTTATATACTCCTTTATTCGTATTTCTCTACTCTGATTTCCCTCTGAGGTAGGTTGCCCCTCCAGCTGGTATAGTCTGCTATAAAAATCTCTAAAAGCTTTCGCTATTAACTGTGATGAGCTAACTATTATATCTCCATTAATTTTTATTTTTTCGATATGATTCTTCGCTCTCGTCTCTCTCAACGCGTTTGCCAACATCCTGCTTGGTTTGTTCCCAAATTCGTAATATGCCCTCCGACATCGACTTAGTTTGGTTTTCGCCTTATCCATTAGTAACATATTCAATTTGTCACGCAGACATGTTAGCTTCTCCTCGGTATGTGTTTTTTGTGATTTTTTGTGTTCATTTTCTAGTATACGGATCTCCCCAAGCAGGTAGTCTAGCTTTGCGGTTAGAGAGCGTTTTCGATGTGTTCCTAATGCAATAAGAATTCCTCTCATGTAGCACTTATGGGCCTCCCATCTACATAGAGGTGATGTATCCTCAGAATCGTTTATTGAAAAGAAACCTTCTATTTCCTTCTCTATTTTACCCTCATATTCTACATCTTTCACTAAGGTTTCGTTGATCTTCCAGTTCCATTCTCTCTGGCCTATTTCCCCCCATTTTAAGGAACAGTTTACAGGAGCATGATCTGATACTGTAAACGAACCCATAGATGCTTCTCTTAAATTTAACAGTATGTTTTGATCCAAAAAAATGTAGTCAATTCTTGTGTATGTTTTATGTTTTGATGAAAAAAAACTGTAGTCCCTCTCATGTACATGTAGAGTCCTCCACCTATCTATTAACTGTAATTCTTGTAAGATTTTCCTTGTCCTTCGCAGTTTAATGTGGGATATATGGTAGGATCCTTTAGAGGAATCCAATCTGGGGTCAAACACCATGTTGAAATCCCCTCCTATTATCAGAACTCCTTCTTTATTTTGATTTATCAAATCCGCAAATCTCTCCAAAGCGGAGATTGGGTCTTCGTTTGGGAGATATACGTTCACTAGAGTGACCTTTTGTTCGTTCATCATCCCCTTCACCATAAGAAAACGGCCTTCCTCATCGGTTATCACATTGGATTCCTTCCATGTTATCCCTTTGGCCATTAGAATTGCTACTCCATTTGCCTTCGAGGACTGAGATGCACCATGATACACTACAGGAAACCTTAGACTCTTTAACTTTGGAATTCTGTCTTTTCTAAAATGTGTTTCTTGCAGGAAGATAATTTGTGGTTTAAGTCTCCCTAGTTCCGTTAGTATTTTGGATCTCTTTTCTGGGGTATTTAACCCTTTAACGTTAAAAGTAGTGATGTTTATTCTATTCATTGTGGGTCCTGATCTATTTGCTCTGCCCTCTATCTGGACTCCTCTTGGTTAACCCCTTAGCCCTTGGTATGGCCCGTGGATTTATAATAAGAGAAGGACCGGGGAAGTAAGCTAAGAGAGAAAGAGGCCCAAATATATATATATATATATATATATATATATATATATATATATATATATATATATATATATATATTTATATATATATATATATATATATATTTATATATATATATATAAAAAGGAAAAAAAAATATATAATAAAACCCCTGTATCCCGGGATCTAGTCCACCATCCAAGTCACTGAGTATTCACTTCCTCTCCTCACAGTAGCACTCAGCACCTCTTGTGGAGCCTTCCTGTTTATGGGAGAGGTAAAGAAAGAGAAAAAAAAAAAAAGAAGGAAGAAAAAAAAACAAAAAAAAACAAAACAAAGGAAAAAAAAAAGGAATTTTGAGCGTCTCCGACTACCCTCCACTAGGAGGAGAGACGCTCTATGGGGTAAAGTATGTGAGCACTGCGAAGAGTCCCACTTAGGTTTTTATTCCGGGTACACCCTTAGTATTTGTCTAGACTTAAACCCCCCTTACATGAGGGATCCCTCCCTCTTCTATCTCCCCCCTCCTATCTCCACCCCACTAAGGGGGGGGTGGGCCTATAACCCTCCAGTTATTCCACCCTTTAAACATCAAGAGGCCTAATCAGCATTAGCAAACATTGTAGTATTAATAATGATAACTGTACAATAATGCAAGCAGAGAGATATAAATTACATAGTAAATACATAGTAAATAAAAATCCTCTCAGAGCGAGGGGCTAAAAGTTCTTCCCTTTTGCCCCCCCATCTTTGCCCTCTACTTAACTGGCTCTTCCTACCTTACTACCCAGTTATCTGTTTACATGATAAGTCTTCTTCCCTTAGTGTTCCCATCCCTGAGCCTTTCACTTCCTCCTATCTTCGGACCCCTTCCCAATGGGCCCCCGCTTCAGCCACTTCCGCTCCCCCCTCTCCTTGGGCCCTCCTTGAACATGCCTAATCTCGTATCCTATCTGATCTTAGGTCACCTGAAACCCTCCCAAACCCTCCCAAAAAAAAAAAAAAAAAAAGTAATTAATAATAAATAAATAGAAAGGAGCCTTAGTGACCCCTGTGTTCCTTCGAGTGTACTATCACACAACCCAAAATTTAGTGTTCCCTTTAAGTGATTAAGGTGTTTTATATGTTCTCCCCCTTCATTGTGGGGGGTACTTTAACTGTCTTTACTCTCAGTGTGCTTTAAATTACATTAATGTTACTGTGTATTACCCTAATTATCAGTGTAGTGTTTTGTGATCCAAAATCAACCAACTACCCCCACCCCCCCATCCCCCTTCCCCTCACCCCCCTTACCCCCATTCCTACCCTCTACTCTATACCCAGGGTATACATATCCTATTTAAAAAAAAAAATAGAAAAAATATATCCCCTTTCCCTCCCCCTCCTCCTCCCCACCCTCTCCCCCAAAAAAATACGAGAAAAACATAATTAATTAAGAGGGGGCAAGTGACCCTATATAGGTATTTAGTATTTAGTATCTTGCATTGCAGCGTCCGCCATCAGGGAGGGGAAGAGGTGCCTCCTCCCTCCATCTCTTCTCTTCTCAGAAAAAAAAAAAGAGAAGGCTCCAAGAAAAATGGCTCAGGGAGTTGAAAGGGCCCTGAGAAACTTAATTATTGGTCGTCTTGTTCTACTTTTCTAGGCTTTTTAATTCCCAATGCTACTGGGCTCCGTTTTGCGCAAAAAAGGAAGAAAAAAAAAAAAAAGAAGCAAAGCCAAAAAATCACTGAAATATAAACTGTTTAAAGGAAAAGTTGGTATAGAGCCTTTATCTAGAGATCCTTCTCTCCGGGCCTTCCATATAAATATATTCAATAAACATCAAAAATACTGTCAATTAATTGCTTCTACTCTTGTCAGTCCGCCCCTGGCTTTTACTTTAAAGCCTCTCTCCATTCCTCCCAATGAGTCAAGCCAATTGGGGACTTCTATCGGTTCTACTCCCAGAAAATCAAAAAAGGATGGCAGCTGGGGGGGTTCCCTCAACGTAAAGCTCCTTCCCTCCCTTTTTACAATGACAGCCAGAGGGAATCTCCAGCGATATGTGGCTCCTTTACCGTGTATTTGGTCCAGCAGGGGTTTTAATAGCCGTCTTCGGGTTTTAGTCTGCCAGCATAAGTCCGGGAATATCTGTATGTCCATTCCTTCCCATGTCACTACCCATTCCCTCCACGCTGCTCTGAGTATGTCCTCCTTTATTCTATAGTAGTGTACTCTACAGAGCACGTCACGTGGATAGGTCTGGTCTAAGTTCCGTGTTGTTGGGATCTTATGCACTCTATCCAATTCAAGTAGTGTATCCGGCGGGTTATTTAAAACTTTATTCAGAATGGACATGGCTGCTTTTCTTAAAGCTTGCCCCTCTAGACTCTCAGATATCCCCTTAATACGTATATTATTCCTCCTACTCCTGTTGTCTGCCTCTTCTGCATATAATTGCAGCCTGACCATTTGCTGATGCTGCTTCTCCAGTTTTTCCTCCAATACTGTCATTCTGGCGTCAGTTATATTTTGTTGTTTCTCCAACCCGCCTAGCTTCTGCTCCCCCTGCTCGACTTTTGTACGCACATCTTCAAATTCTTCCCTCAGAGTGTCTGTTATACTTGATAACATTTTCTGAATGTCCTCTTTGGTTGGTAAAGCCTGTATAAGCCTACTGAGTTGACAGATATCCGGGATCGAGTCCTGCTCACCCCCCTGTATATGCACTGTGTCATGTAGACCTACCTGGGATTTTTCCATTGCCGTAGAGAGGGCTTCCCTGGGTCTGATCATTCCTCCACCCTGGTCTGGACTCTTTGTGACCTTTAGTACACTTGGATCTTGCGAATGACCCACGCTCATTTCTGCTGACTCGATCACCACAGGGGGGGGCGCCCGAGCAACTGTCCGCTGTTGTGGATCTTCTCTGGTCTGCAGCTGTTTCTCTGCTGTAGAAGACGTCCACTCCACTACTAGAGGTCGTATAGCACCTCCCACTCGATCCTTCTCCTGCGCCGCTGCCTCTGCCTCTGCCTCAGCGTCTGTTAGGTCTGCTATCGCCGCTACAGCCGCAGCAGCAGCCGATGCTAATACTGGTGTCCGCACGTATACCTTCGGCAATCCCCCGGTCTGGTTCTGGGTCCCCGCTGTTGCTTTCAGGGTAGGAGGTGTATACAATATCTCTGCAGCGGCTGGGGATGAGCTCTCCGTCAGGGATTCCCTCCGCTGAGATCTATCTTTCACAGTGACTTCTTGCCTTTTCACCGTCATATATCGGGTAATGTATGAATGACTGGGTGAGTGCGTCTTCCCGGAGCTTCTTCCTGAGTCCCTTCCTCGCCGCGACATCGGCTATCACAGGCTGTTATTCCTTAGATTCGTTGGCTCCCTGAGGGATTTCAGTTAGGGGTTTCGATTAGACGCTCTCCTGTTCAGTGTACCGCGGGTTCCACCAAGCTCAGACTCTCACTCCGCCATGCTCACAGCCCTCCCTGGAAATTACGTGTCGCCATCTCACCTCTGACTCACATCCCATCTTCATTATCCCTATTCCCTCTCTATTTAAATATTCCTTGCCTAAAATAAACATCTCAGAATAGCGACTTGAGAATTTCTTGGGTCTCTCTCTCTCTCTACCAAACCCAGGACACATAACTTAACATCCAGATTTGGGGGGGGGGGCCAAATACCTGGTCTATAATTCCTAGTACCTCCCTCCAGCAGCGAAACAGCTTTGGGTACCTCCAAAACATGTGGATTAAATCCCCCTCTGTTTCCCCAAACCTTGGGCAGCTGGCATTCAATCTGCAACCAAACAAAAAAAAGCTTTGCGGGGGATAATAAGCTCTATATAGTAAAAAAAAAGTGTAACATCTTCTGGGAGGGGGACAGCGAAACCAGTGCGGCAAGTTCCAGGATTCTATTCCACTGTACTTTAGTTATACTTCCCACTTCTTGTTACCATCTCCTCCTACATGATGGAGCCTCTGTCCGTCCCAGACTCCCCTTGTGTATATATGGATATGGAGCCGAATGCTATCCGTAAAAAGACTCCTTAAGGCAGAGCTCCACCCTAAAGTAGAACTTCCGCTCATCAGAAACCTCCCCCCTCCAGTGTCACATTTGACACCTTTCAGGGGGGAGGGGGTGCAGATACCTGTCAAACACAGGTATTTGCACCCACTTCTGGGAGTCCTCACTGCAGGGATTCTGCACTTCCCGCCCACGCCCGTTGTGTTCTGGGAAACACTCGGCTCTCAGAACACAGCCGGAATCAGTGAGGTCGGCGCTGTGCGACTCACGCATGCGCAGTGGGGAACTGGGCAGTAAAGCCGCAATGCTTCACTTCCTAGTTCCCTCACCGAGGATGGTGGTGGGGGCAGCAGAGTGACGAGTGATTACTCGTCCTCTGCTGCCGACGGAGCTGGACTCCAGGACAGAGATCCGCTTTAATTTAAAGTGCAGTGTGTAGATTAGTGAAACTTGCTGAGGTAAATAATTAAATAAATAAATAAACAAAAATGCAAGAAAGTGCTATGCAATCCAAAGTGCTAGTGTGCCTGTGCAAATCACTGCAAAATAGGAGAGATATGTGCAAGAAAAACAATTAGAAATTCCATATACATGTTATATAAAAAATATATAAGTAAAATATAAAACATAAATAAGTCCTATATTACATTGGGGTGCCTGTGCTGTTCCTACTGGTGTAGAGAGAAATATTGTGCAGATTGACAAGAATTCAGTACAATAAAAAGTCCTTATAAAAACCAAGGTAGATGAATCCAATCTAGTTTTCAGGTGCTGAGTGATTCTGAAGGTAATTTGCGCCCAGTGAAAGGAATTTTTGCTATATTCCGTGATCACAGCAATCCGTGCTCTTACACAGCCCACACTCACCATCTTTTCCACCCCCTCTTGGGGTATGATGCCTTTACCGTGTAGACCACTGTGTAGCCCTCTGGCAGTCACTCATCCCCCTGCGCTGATGATGGTATTTCAGAAATGACCCATGCATGAGAGAAAAGGAGCCCCAGATAGTGTAATAACGTTTATAACTTTTATTCAAAAAATGAAAAAATGGGTACTCACATTTGGACAATGTAAACAAGGCATATAATGCTGACAATATAGTCCGCTGGCTGCAAGTAATGTGACGTTCTAGTACCGTGTTTTACCGGTTTCGTCATGTGACATTGTCTGGAACACCTGGTTTGTAGTTGTAAAGTGCACAAATTTATGTTTGCCGGTCCACCCCTCCAAATCAATTCTCTAAAACTAGTGTCTATCTGTCAAGTACCTGATGGGAGACTGAAGTGACAAGGTCGATCTCTCTTGTACCTCTAGCACTGGTTCCGCTGGAGGTGAAACAGAGAACACCGAGGGACAGGAGGAACACGAGTGCCTGCAGATGTAAACCCAGACAGCAGTAGCGGGAGATGCGAGCCGGGACGTGTAGGAGAACCATCAGACCACAGAGAGCAGCAGTACACCGAGGATCAGCTGGGGTTAACGAGGCACTCCGCTGGAGCAGTGGTACTGGGATGTCAGATGATGTTAAGTCCCTGGAAGACTTGCAGCAGGAAGTCGCAGAGAGTCGCAGGACAGAAGTCGCAGGCACTTGGAGGTTGCCGAAGAGAGACCCGGGAAGCAGATGCGGGGTCACACGGGTAGCCGGGTCAAGTAGCAGGCGGGCAACGAGGTACAGGTTAGCAGGCAGAAGCAGGGTAAAAGGGGTAGCGGGTAACCGGTGATCAGAGTAGAAACAGGGTCAAGGCAAGCCAGGTTCAGCAACAGAAGTCAAGCAGAAAAACAACTGGGTTCAGGGTATCGAGTAACAGCTGAAGACCAGTCAGCAAGGGTCTGGGGTCAGGGCACTTCCTTAAATAGGCCATTTGGCGCCAATTGGCAATAGGGGTGTGCACCTGCACAAGCACACTGTCTGTTGCATGTGCACGTGCACATTGGTGCGCCTAAGCTTTTCAGAGCGCCTGTGTGCGCACGCATGCGCAAAAGTGAACATCGGACGAAAACTAACAGTTTTCTTACACTTTAGCTTTTAAAACCACTTTTTATACACCCACACTGGGGAGTTATGCAGTGTGTACAGAAGCTGCGGCATCCATAGCATTTTAATTTGAATACATCGGCCTGCTACATATAGTGGAAGTCGTTTCCATATTTAAATGTTTCCCCTAAATTTAGCTAGGAGTGGGCCAATATTATCCATAATATATTGTTTGGGATCTCTAATAATTCCTAGATATTTCATTTTATTCACTATTTGAATCTGAGCAACCTCCTCAGGCAGGGGACTGTCTATGGGATCCACCAGTAGCAATACAGGTTTTTCCCAGTTTATAGTAAGCCCAGAAAGTTTGCCAACGTTTTTAATAATATCCATAGCGTTCAACAGGGAATTCTCCGAGGAATAGTAAGGCCGCGTACACACGATCAAAGCTGTCTGCTGGAAACGGTCTGCCAGACCGTCCCAGCAGACAGATTCGATCGTGTGTACGGGCGAGCCGACGGATTTGGCCAGCCGACAGATTTGAAAGCATGCTTTCAAATCTGTCGGCTGGGAACCCGTCCGCCCGACATGTCTGCTGGTTAGTACACTAACCAGCAGACATGTCTTCTCACACACGCGTTGAATGGTTTTGATGCATGCGCGGAAGTGTTTTACTTCCTGGTGCGGTGACGTGGCGGCGTCAACGTCACCGCCACGTCAGCGCGCCGTCTGCTGGTCGGGGATTTTGGTTTGATCGTGTGTACACGATCAAACCAGTACGTCCCCAGCAGACAGATTTGTTCAAATCTGTCTGCTCGTGTGTATGGGCTGCATATAATGCTACTTTTTCTTCCACCACTCCTCTTCTAAATCCGCTTACCTCGGGGGAAGACCAAATGGTTATTGCCAGAGGTTCAATTGCGAGGGCGAAGAGGTGGGATGACAAAGGGCAAACCTGCCTCGTCCCCCTCATCAATCTAAATTTATCAAAATATTCATTATATATTATATTCATTATTTACCTTTACTTTTGCCTCTGGTATTTTATACAGCATTTTTTTTAAAGGTAATTTTTTTTTCTTTTACATCCAAAACATGCAAAAAGGTTGAGTGTAGCCTTAGATAAAAAAAAGTAGCTAAATTTAAACAAAGTACCATCACCAAGGTTGATATATGAAGAAGGGGTGGAGATGAGGGACAAGGGACAGTGGCCACTGTCCCTTACTACATCCAAAACATACAATAAAACAAACACAGATACGAAGCGAACATCGCCCGTTACATTATTTCACAAAACTCTGGTAGCAGTTTTGCACATATTCATAGAAACATATAAAAAATAGGGGGAAAGAAACAATAACATTTTCAAAAAGATATATAAAGAAATTACCGCGCTAACATACAAAAAAAAAAACAATTACAAGCAGCAACCACTAAGTGTTACACACACACTAAAATATACAGGAGAGAAAGATTGAAGTTGCGCTAAATAAGAAAAGGAAAATTATATAAAAAAAAATAAAGGGTGATGACCAAATGTTTTTTTAAAACCATGTGCAAAAAAATATCTTATCCACAGGAAGTTTTGTGTATTCTTATTTATACTCTCGTCATCAATATAGCCCAGTAAACACCTCAGGGGATTATTATACAGCATTTTTAACCAAGTTAATAAATATCGGATTAAAATAAATTCCTGCCAGAGCCCTCCAAAGATATTGCCATTTAAAGCTATTAAAGGCCTTGGTGGCATCCAAGGACAAAATGCCCCTAAAGATTCAAATTTACCCGCCTTATATTGGTACTAGTAGATCTTCCAGGTATAAATTCCAACTGATCGGGATTGACAAGTTTCTGTATGATTTTATTCAACCTAGCCAACAAGATCTTTGCAAGAATTTTTATTTTTATTTATTTTTTAATTCAGTTCTTTTATTATCGTAGAAAATACAGTTAACAATCAGACAGCATAAACATACATGGTCATAAAATAAAATAAGAGAGAAAAAGCAAACAGTCCAGCCCTGCAAAGCGAGAAGATAAATGAGCAAAGACTCAATGCCTAGGCAATAACAATGTGCACGGCCGTAGAGACGTCCACTATTTACCAGACCTAGAGCTAACTGCAGTGCATGAAATACCATGCAAATAACAACATTTTATCAGTTTTGTAGTTATTTGGGAAGCAAACCAACCCAGTGGCCAAGTAGGCCCAGACATGGGACACATGAACAAGGAATGTGCAACAGGATATTCTCAGCATCTGACTAATTCGCCCATGTTCAGGCAGGGGTGTAGGGAGGGGATGAAAGTGGCAGAGGGTAAGGGAAGGGGGTAAGGATCAGGAGAAAGGAGAAGAGGAGGGGAGGAATAAAGAAGAGCAAGAGCAGAGTACAGAAATAAGAAGGTGTGGAGAGTAGGGTAGTACACTCCGACTGGGAAATGGAATACACCCACTTGATTCAGATGGACCGCGCCATTTCTTGGAGATAGGCGTCCGTGTATGTAAAGTGCTGCCAAGGTCTCCAGGTCTCCCGAAAGATCTCCTCTCTATTATGCAGAGTAGCAGTGAGATCCTCCATGTCTCTGAGTCTCCGATCTCCAACAGAGGGGAGTGCATGCCTTGGCAGCATTCAGTAGCTGGATGGTGAAAGAGGCTTTATATTTCTTGATAGGTCGCTCCGACAGGTGGAGCAAACAGGCAGGGTAGTGGGTACTCTATACCATCGGGTCATAATTTTATAACAGGTCTCCTGAATTCTAGTGGCCATAGAGTATATCTGAGCGAAGTGGAGAATCTTCGCCCACTGGACGTCAATGAAGGTAGTGCCGAGCTCCTCTTCCCTTTTGGAGAGGAATGGGTCGAATGAACCCCTCCGCTGGTCGGGTCAGGGAGGAGTAAAAAAGCAAAATACAGTGCCGCACTGGTTCTCCCCGGTGGCAAATGCGTTCCACTTCGATGAGCTCACGAGAAATTGCGCAGCTTGAGGCCGCTCCAAAAGTCCAGTGGTGGTTCCGTGGCAGACACCCAAGCCTCGGGCGAGAGTTGACCATTAGGTCCTAGATAGTCGCACAGATGGAGTTGACGTCCAGCCACCAAGCGCCTGAAGCAGGGATTCTGAAGACCAGGTGGGAATTTTAGATTACCCAGAACTAGTGTTGCTCACGAATATTGCATATTCGAGTATTTGCGAATAACTCGAATATCGCGGCGAATATTCGCTATTTCGAATATTCATATTTTTTTCGCAATCAATTTCGCATTCGCACTAGCGAAATTTCGGCAATGCGAAATCTCGCAATTTTTTTTTTTTGTAATAAAATATAGCGAATTTTCGTAAATATCGAATATTCGTGATATTTTATCTCCAAAAAAAATAGCGAAATTTCGCAATTTTTTTTATTTTTTTATAAAATATAGCGAATATTCGTAAATATCGAATATTCGTGATATTTTATCCAAAAAAAAATAGCGAATTTTTTTTTTTTAAATATCACGAATATTCGTGAATATTCTTCGAAATATTCGCGAAATATCGCGAAATCGAATATGGCGTATTCCGCTCATCACTACCCAGAACCAGGACCATAGGGGAAGGCATCAGGGACACCAAGGAATGCTGAAAGGCCTCTCTGGTCACTGAAAGCATGCTGCCTAGGGTAGGATGGACTGAAAGATCCCTCGGCAAGGGAGTGGTGATCCAGGGCCAACTCCTGGTCGTGTCTCCAGAGTCCTCCATTTCCATCGCCACCCAGTGCTTTGCTTCCTCGTGGCAGTGCCAATCCACCAACCTAGTGAGCTGAGCCGCCCTGTAGTAGGCCTATATGTCTGACAGGCCAACCCCCTTCCTGCTAAGAACTTTTATATCTGTACTCAATAAGGTGATAGGTCTATCCACTACTAAAGTGGATTCCATCATAGATGCCGCCACAGTGAAGAACAGGGAAGCCGTGTTAACACACGGCTCTCCCCGTTCTTCAGCTCCGGGGACGGATCGTCGTACTCCAGCTGCGATCGTGTCCGCGAATCCGGAGGTCCTGGTCCCGGAGCTTCGAAACGGGTCACGGGAGTGCGCTGCGGGTGCGCGCCTGAGACCCACGGCTGGGTACTAGCACAGCACGTACCTGTATGTACACCTGTATGTACCTATATGTGCAGGAGGCGGTCCTTAAGTGGTTAAAGGTTAATTTGCACGTTTTTGTCATAAAAAGTGTTTGGGGACCTGGGTCCTGCCCCAGGGGACATGTATTAATGCAAAAAAAGTTTTAAAAACACCAGTTTTTCAAGAGCAGTGATTTTAATAATGCATAAAGTGAAACAATAAAAATGAAATATTCCTTTAAATTTCGTACGGGGGGGGGGGGGGTGTCTATAGTATACATGTAAAGTAGCACATTTTTCCTGGGGTTAGAAAAGTCCCTGCACAAAAATGAAATTTCTAAAGGAAAAAAAGAAATTTAAACCTACTCGCAGCTATAATGAATTGTCAGGTCCCCACAATACATATAAGTCATTAAAAAAAATGACATGGGTTCCCCCCAGGCCCTTTGGGTCTGGTATGAATATTAGGGGAATCCGAACCAAAAAATTAATAAAAAATGTGTGGGGTCCTCCCAAATTCCATTACCAGGCCCTTCAGGTCTGGTATGGCTATTAAGGGGAACCCTGCTGCAAATTTTAAAAAAATATGGCGTAAGGGACCCCCTCAAAATCCATACCAGACCTGATTTTAAGGGGAACCTTAAACAAAATGAAAAAACATTGTGTGGGGTTCCCCCCAAAAATCCATACCAGACCTTTATCTGAGCAAGCAACCTGGCGGGCCGCAGGAAAAGATTAAACAAGTAAAAAGGCGCAATGCACAGATACCTTAATATGTGGTAACCAAGAGCCCAAGGGCGGAGAAAAGAAGATGTATATATGTACACATATATACATGTAAACATATATGTCAATGGGTCAATGGGTCAGTCAGGGTGGCCACTAGGGAACGTCGTATGTTCGACCGTTCGTCGAATTGCAAACGTTATAGGCCGTTCGTGCCAAATTCGAGTGGTGCGTCACAGCCCAGAATTTACTGCAGCATCGCAGTGCATTGCTGGCTTATGATTGGCCAAGCATGCACTATGACCCGCATGCTTGGACAATCAAGGCGAAGTCTGTATAGAGAGTCTTGTAATTGGCCAAAGCCAGGGTGGCTTTGGCCAATTATGCCTCAGGGGATTTAGTACACACCCCACACTATATAAGGTCGCCTGGAAGTTGGCCTTGTGTAGTGTGTTGCGGCGTTGGTGAAAGACAGACAGACAGAGAGAGAGAGACAGTGTAATTTCAATTGAGTTAGATAGAGCAGGCAGGCAGGCGAGTCAGTTAGCTGCAGTAACAGTGTGTAGAGGATGTATATGCATCCCAGGTGTTGTGTATATATATTATACACTGTATTCAGTTTAGCTAGATCCGGTCCTGTATGCTCTTCCTAATATACTGACAGACAGGCAGGAGATTGTGCTAGCTGCAGTATATTCACTTAGTGTACTATGTCCTTTGCACAGTGTGCACCTAAAGCTTACCTGAATACAATTGCTGGTGTTCTCATACAAATACAGGCAGGGACATACAGTATTCAGTTTTATTGTCCTTTGCACAGTGTGCGCCTAAAGCTTAAAGGTGTTGTAAAGGTAAAAACATTTTTCCCTAAATAGCTTCCTTTACCTTAGTGCAGTCCTCCTTCACTTACCTCATCCTTCATTTTTGCTTTTAAATGTGCTTTTTTCGTATGAGAAATCCTCACTTCCTGTTCTTGTGTCTGTAACTACACACAGTAATGCAAGGCTCCCTGGTGTGGAGAAAGCCTTTTGAGGGAGGAGGGGGTGAGCAGGAGGGTTAGGACGCTCTCTACTTTGCAGATAGAGAAAAGAGCTGTGTGTTAGTGGGCGTACTGACACTCCTGCTCTCCCCCTCCTCTCTCAAGAGGCTTTCTCCACACCAGGGAGAAAGCCTTGCATTACTGTGTGTAGTTACAGGCAGAAGAACATGAAGTGAGCATTTCTCAGAAGAAATAAGGACATTTAAAAGCAAAATAAATGGATGAGGTAAGTGAAGGAGGATTGCACTAAGGTAAAGGAAGCTATTTAGGGAATTTTATTAATTAAAGTATTAATTATTAATATTATTAATTTAAGTATTGTCAGTTAGTGTACTGTGTCTTTACACAGTATGCACCTAAAGCTACATGACTACAATTGCTGGTGTTTTCATACTATTACCACAGTCAGGGATCTGCAAGTATTTTTACTTGGTGTACTGTGTCCTCTGCACAGTGTGCACCTAAAGCTTACCTGGCTCTATGTCTGGAGGCAACAGTGCTGGTCATGGACACGGTGCATCCTCATCAGCACGTGGCCGTGGGACATGCTCGTCCTTTTTTTCGGCAGCTGGCCGTGTTGAGCCGCAACATGCCAAAGACTTGGAAGAGTGGATGACCAAGTCCACCTCATCCTTCTCATTCTCTCTCACCCAGGCTCAGGGTACTTTGTCTGGTAAAGCAGCTGCCAATGCAGCCTCTTCCCTCTGCTCAATGGCATCAGTCACTCGTTCCCTAGCCCCACCATGTCCTCCTGAGGAGTCCCCCTGAATTGTTTGACCATAGTGTTGGGTACATGCTGCAGGAGGATGCACAATGTTTTGAAGGCTCCGATGATGATACCCAACTAGAGGAAGGCAGTAATGTGAGCCCAGAGAGAGGGGGTGCCCAAGATGGACAGCAATCTGGCAGTCATGTTTCCCCAGCTGCAGCATACTGCCAGGTTTGCTACAGTGATGAGGAGGGAGGGGGTAATGAAGTCACTGACTCCATGTGGGTGCCTGATAGGTCAAGGGAGGAGGAGGAGGCACATCTCCAACGAGGCAGGATGCCCTCCAGGGGCCAGCTTAAAGCGGGAGTCTACCCAAAAATCAACTTTCTGCAATTAGATCCAGCATACTTCTGACATCTGCAGTATGCTGGTTTTTTTTTTTGGTACTTATCGTTTTAGCAGTATTTCTTCTATGGCTCCGAGCAGGGATTACTTCCTGGTATAGGCAATCCCGAAGACAAGCAAGTTGATTGACAGCCTTCGATAGCACGTCACGATTCCCGAAAATAGCCGAAGTGACACTCGGCAATTTATGGCGCCTGCGCAGTCAGCTCTACACGGCAGGCACAGGCGCCGTAAACAGCCGAGTGTCACCTTGGCTATTTTTCGAAGCCGTGACGCGATATCGAAGGCCGTCAATCAACTTGCTTGCCTTCAAGAATGCCCATTCCCCGCAGTATTCCCCGCTCGGAGCCATAGAAGAAATAATGCTAATTCCGAAAATAGCCGAAGTGACACTCGGCAATTTATGGCGCCTGCGCAGTCAGCTCTACACGGCAGGCGCAGGCGCCGGAAAACAGCCGAGTGTCCCCTCGGCTATTTTCCGAAGCCGTGATGCGATATCGAAGGCCGTCAATCAACTTGCTTGCCTTCGAGAACGCCCATTCCCCGCAGGATTCCCCGCTCTGAGCCATAGAAGAAATAATGCTAAAACGATAAGTACAAAAAAAGACCAGTATGCTGGATCTAACTGCAGAAAGTTGATTTTTGGGTGAACTCCCGCTTTAAGAGCAGCACACTGACTGTATCACACTGCTGTGTCTCCACGTTAAGTTCTTTGGTGTGGGCCTTTTTTGAGACGAGTGCATCAGATTGCACTGCTGCTATTTGCAACATATGTCTTAAGCGTATCTCACGTGGCCAAAACATCACCCGCTTGGGCACCACATGCTTCACCAGACATATGTCGATCTGTCATGCAGTTCGTTGGCAAGCGTACCTAAAAGACCCACACTAAAGAACAAAGCAGACCTCTCCTTGCTCCTCATCAGCTGGGATCTCCAACCCCACCATACCTTCAGTCCTCCCTGAAACCTACACTAAGAGGAATGAAGGTGTAGAATTAGGTGTGTCACAGCCAAGTACTTGTGGGTAATCTGCTATCGGTACACCAACATCAGATTGTACCAGGCAGAAAGGTCTGTGCAATGCGTTCCCAGAGACTGGGAGGTTACAAAATCCTGGTCCTGAACAACGTGTTGCTGAAGCTTCGGTCAGTCAAAGAAGGAGTGGTGGAGAAGGTGGCCATCTGACCGATGCTTTCAGACAATTTTTTAGTCCACAGCCCCAAGGTATGACCGGTTCCAGCAACCATTGCCAGCGTCTGTTTTACATGGGGCAAGATCAGACTTGGACACATTTCCCACTGAAAATCCTCTGGCTTACTGGGTCTTGAGGATGGCTCACTGGCCAGAGCTTGCACAGTATGCAATTGAGCTACTGGCCTGTCCTGCATCCAGTGACTATCCTGTTATGCTGAGTGACTATCCTGTTATGCTGAGTGACTATCCTCTTCCTCCTCAATGATCATGCTGATAGCTTGTAAGAAAATTTTTGGTCCTGGGCACCGCCACCAGTGGCTAAGTCCCAATTGTTTTGCCCCTGTTTAACGGGGGCATGTAATTACAATTTTTGATGCAATACTTTGCAGCAGGTCTCATTCCTGCAATCCAACTAGAGTATCTGTGAAGGGTTGCAGTGTTGTGGCACCGCCACCAGTGCCTAAGGCCTAATTTTTCTGCCCCTCTTTAACATGGGCGTGTAATTACAATTTTTGATGCAATACTTTGCAGCGGGGCTCATTCCTGCGCTCTAACTAGAGTATCTGTGAGGGGTTGCAGTGTTGTGGCAGCAGCACCAGTGCCTAAGGCCCAATTTTTCTGCCCCTGTTTAACAGGGGTGTGTAATTACAATTTTTGATGCAAAACTGTGCAGCAGGCTCATTCCTGCGCTCCAACTAGTGTATCTGTGAGGAGTTGCTGTGTTGTGGCACCAATTTTTCTGCCCCGTTAAACAGAGGCATGTAATTACAATTCTTGACCCAATATTTAACAGCAGGGCCCATTCCTGTGCCCACCAAGAGTATATGTGAGGGCTTACAGTGTTGTGACACCAGCACCACCACCACCAAAGGCCCAATTTTTCTGCCCCTGTTCAACAATGGCATGTAATTACAATTCTTGATCTAATATTTCACAGCAGGGCCCATTCCTGCGCCCACCAAGAGTAACTGTGAGGGCTTACAGTGTTGTGGCGACACCACCACCACCAAAGGCGGTGTCCGTGCTCGCCGGGTCTAGAAGACCCGGCGCATCACGGATCACCGTAAATTGCCGCTGATCGCGGCCGTTTACCACGTGATTGCGCCGTCGAATGACGGCGCGATCACTTGTAAACAAACCGGCGTCATTTGATGACGCCGGTTCCTCCCTTTCCTCCCTCTCCTCTCTGTACAGTGTGCGAGGAGAGGGGGGGGCGGGGTGTCAGCAGCTGAGCTGTGGCTGGATCTGTGACAGTCACAGATCCAGCCATCCCTCAAAACATCCCAGCTCTGCAATCCCCAGTACCCAGCAATCCCCCCAGTACCCAGCAATCCCCCCAGTACCCAACAATACCCCAGTACCCAACAATACCCAACAATACCCCAGTACTCAGCAATACCCCAGTACTCAACAATACCCCAGTACTCAACAATACCCCAATAATCGGCAATACCCCAATACTCGGCAATACCCCAATACTCTGCAATACTCCAGTACTTGGCAATACCCCAATACTTGGCATTACCCCAGTACTCGGCAATACCCCAGTACTCGGCAATACCCCAATACTCGGCAATACCCCAATACTCGGCAATACCCCAGTACTCGGCAATACCCCAATACTCGGCAATACCCTAGTACTCGGCAATACCCCAATACTCGGCAATACCCCAATACTCGGCAATACCCCAATACCCTGCATGATACTTTGCAATACCCCAATACTCTGCAATACCCTGCGCGATACTCTGCAATACCGCCTATGGGGATTTTTAAGTAACGAAGTTTGGTGCCATTCCACGAGTGTGCGCAATTTTGAAGTGTGACATGTTGGGTATCTATTTACTCGGCGTAACTTCATCTTTCACATTATGAAAAAAAATTGGGCTAACTTTACTGTTTTGTTTTGTTTTAAGCACAAAACTGTTTTTTAAAAAACACGCGTTCAATACATTTCTGCGAAAATACAGTGCGAGTTGTAACGGCCGCCATTGTATTCTCTAGGGTCTTTTCTAAAAAAGCATATATAATGTTTTGCGGTTCTATGTAATTTTCTAGCAAATAAATTATGATTTTTCCATGTAGGAGAGAAATGTCAGAATTGGTGTGGGTGTTCCAGAACGCCTGATGGCGTTCCCTTCATGTTGGGCCTCTGTATGTGGCCACGCTGTGTAAAAGTCCCACACATGGGGTATCGCCATACTCAGGAGGAATAGCAGAATGTGTTTTGGGGTGTAATTTGTGGTACGCATATGCTGTGTGTGAGAAATAACCTGCTAATATGACAGAATTTTTTTTTTTTTTTACAGAATTTTCAGTCGTTTTTCTTTTATAGCGCAAAAAATAAAAAACCCAGAGGTGATCAAATACCACCAAAAGAAAGCTTTATTTGTGTAAAAAAAAAGGACAAAAATTTCAAATGGATACAATGTTGTATGACTGAGTAATTGTCATTCAAATTGTGAGAGCACCGAAAGCTGAAAATTGGTCTGGTTAGGAAGGGGGTTTAAGTGCCCAGTGGTCAAGTGGTTAACAACAACTTGATCAGTGCCCATCTGTGTAGCCTCATCAGTACCCATTAATGCAGCCAGGTCAGTGCCCATAAATGCAGCCCGATCAATGCCCATCAGTGCAGCCCGGTCGGTGCCCATTGGTGGAGCCCGGTCAGTGCCCATCAGTGCAGCCCGGTCAGTGCCCATCAATGCAACCTGATCAGTGCAGCCTGGTCAGTGCCCATCAGTGCAGCCTGGACAGTGCCCATCAGTGCAGCCCAGTCAGTGCCCATCAGTGCAGCCCAATCAGTGCCCATAAGTGCAGCCCGCTCAGTGCAGCCCAATCAGTGCTCATCAGTGCAGCCCGGTCAGTGCCTATCAGTGCAGCTCAATCAGTGCCCATCAGTGCAGCCAGGTCAATGCAGCCCAATCAGTGCTCGTCAGTGCAGCCCGGTCAGTGCAGCCCGGTCAGTGCCCATCAGTGCAGCCTGATCAGTTCACATCAGAGCAGCCTGGTTAGTGCCCATCAGTGCAGCCTCAACACAATGCAGTGGAATTGGAGGCATAGGTATTGGGGGGGTTTGTGTGAAATTGGAGGCATAGGTATTGGGGGGAATTGGTGTGGAATTGGAGGCATGGGTATTGGGGGGGAGTTGCTGTGGCACAAGTATGATTCAGACCTCACATTAACCCCCACTTTTCTCCCATTACACATCTTCTTAAGTTCCCCATTCAATGCCTCCAACCTCCTCCATGTGCTGCTTTCAATCACAGCACACTGACACACACACATACCTTTCTCCTGCAGCTGAGGAGTCAGGCATTGTGTAAATACTGAGGGAGGGAGGTGGAGAGGGCGGCCCCAGCCGGCGGACTGCTCCTATGAAAATGCCCCTCGCTACGAGTCTGTGCAAGGGGGCGGAGACTAGCAGCATTAGAGAGGTGGAGAGGGACAGTCCCAGGTGGAGGACTGCTCCTATAGAAATAACCCTCACTACAAGACTGTGCAAGGGGGTGGGTACGAGCGGCATGAGGGAGGTGGAGAGGGCCGGTCACAAGCGGCGGATTGCTCCTATGGAAATGCCCCTCACTGCAAACCTGTGCAAGGGGGCAGGGATGAGTGGCATGAGGGAGGTGGAGAGGGGCGGTCCCAAGCGGGGGACTGCTCCTATGGAAATTCCCCTAGCTACGAGACTGTGCAAGGGGGCAGGGACAAGCGGCATGAGGGAGGTGGAGAGGGGTGGTCCCAAGCGACAGACTGCTCCTATTGAAATGACCCTTGCTGCAAACCTGTGCATTCCCAGGACAGTACAGCCAGTGCTGATCCTGACCTCCCTGGGGCCCTAAGCAAAACAAAAAATGTCACATTAAAGTTGAGAAGCGGGGGGGGGCTGCCAAAAATGACATATCACATTAAAGTTGAAGAAGCGGAAGGGGGGCGATGCCGACAGTGACATGTCATGTTGATGATTAAAGATGAGAAGCGGGGGTTCTGCTGTCAGAAATTACATTCTCACCAGACGGGGCCTCTAATAATTTGGGGGGCCCTAAGAAGCTTGCATAGTGAGCCTATAGGGCGGATCGGTCTTGAGTACAGCCCTACGTCCTTACTCGCACTACTCATAATTTCACTTGCCAAATGCGAGCAAGCGAGTTAAAATTTTGAGGGCTGTATATATATATATATATATATATATATATACCCATATATACTCTGCATTCAGCGTAGCCTATATATACAGTGAATTTGGCGGTGTACTCTTTCAAATATACTTCAAGCAGTGTACACAGTATATAATACAGTGTGTATAGTTTCAAATACACTTCAGGCAGTGTATATAATACAGTATAGTGCAGTGTTA
This sequence comes from Rana kukunoris, assembly GCA_029574335.1. NCBI lineage: Eukaryota > Metazoa > Chordata > Amphibia > Anura > Ranidae > Rana > Rana kukunoris. The sequence continues at coordinate 156,308,893 of CM056057.1, forward strand.
AAAAAAAAATACTCATCATCATGTCAGGAAGGCCTCCAAGGAGAGGCAGACGCTCACAGGCCACTAAAAGACGGCAAGTAGCCTCTGAAATAATATTTAACAGCAGTGGAAAAAATGCAGTGGAGTTCACCTTAATATCCATACCAGACCTAAAGGGCCTGGTATGGACTGGGGGAGGGAAATCTACACTGTTTTTTTTATAATTTTTTTATGTATATTGCCGGATCTGACAATACATTACAGCCGTGAGGGTGTTTGGCTCATCCTTAGCTTTGCACAGAGTGGTCCACCTGTTCTGGGGTCCCACGGCGGCTCTCGCGGCTCCTCCCCGCATTAGATTACCCCCTCTGGGAAGCTCTCTCCCCAGGGGGTTACCTTGTGGGTGTGTTCCTGTGTCATACGCTCTGCGTCCATAGACTCTGAGTGTGTCTCTCGGCCCCACCCCCTGGTCCCGCGTCATTGGATTTGATTGACAGCGGGAGCCAATGGCTGCTATGCTATCAATCTATCCAATGAAGGGTCGAGAACACGCGGAGAGAGCAACGCAGGATCGCGACCACAGAAATTCGGGGTTCAGGTAAGTAAAACATGGGGGCTGGGGTGCCGGACACTGCAAGGTATCACCTTAATCTATAGGATGCATTACGTGAAAAAACACGCAGGTTTACAACCCCTTTAATGTGTTCACGATTGTCACATCTGCTTTGCACATTTGTAATAGATTATTTGAAAAACTGTATATTCTGTTCTTCACATTGAGAGCGCAGCACTGTTCACTTAAAAAGTTAATCTTTAGCGTATATATATTTACTTTTACTTTTTCACGCTGGCTGTGCAAACTTTCATATTTAGAAAATAGTGTTTTGAATATGTGTAGTGCTACCCCATTCAGGAGCTGCTGGTTAGATGTAGGATCAGCATAAGTTAAGTTACCTTTGATGTGTCTAGGGAAATTGATGGTAGCAACTGTGAGAGCAGTAACGGAATGTCCAACGTCTGAGGCAAACGAGTCAGTGAGTCAGTAAGTGAGGCAGACGGATTAGCAGCAGGAGCTCACAGCGGCGCACATCTCCTAGGAGTAGGAACGTGTGTGTCATAGCTCCAGGCAGGCGTAGGAGGCAGACAGGTAGACAGGTACGGTCTAATCCTAGCCCAGCTCAGCCCAGCTCTAGCTCCAGCTCCAGCCTCTGTACAGCCCGCTCTGAACCTGGCCTTTTCTCCTCCAGCCTCTCCCCAGCATTTCTCCTCCCCTCCTTTGAAGGTGAGTCTGCCTGTCTCTCTGGGACTGAGGGCGGCCGTCCTTTTCAGGACAAGCCGCAGCTTCCGATCCCAGGAGGCAGGCGATCGAATCCCCCTCCTTGTATCTACACCCCCGTCCACTGTTGAGGCATCCCTTCCTCGCCGAATCCCCCCCACCCCCGCCGCTGATTCCCGTCTTTTGCGACGGTCCGCGCCAGCCTATGCTAGGTCCACGGCAGCTGCGTCTTAGGAAAGACCGCGGCTTCCTCCGCGGCCTGGCGGCGCACCATACCCATGCTCAAAATTTCCCCTAGAATCGCCCAGATTGCCCAGTATACCCCCCCTCACACCTGGAGGACCCCATCCACCTCTGGTTTAATCAACCCAGCCGCCTCTTCTGCCAATCCATCCCACTGATAGCCCCCCGGACTGGTGTCAGGCCGGTGGCCATCTTGGTACACCCCCCCAGCAACAGAGACATCTCCTACCCCCAGCCCCCCACAACCTAACAGTATTTGATCCAGCGTCTTGGCCGATCGCCTTTCAGGGATCAGGAAGGATTTTTTTTCCCTGCCCCAGCACATTGGCATAGCTTGGCCAGGGTTTTTTTGCCTTCCTCTGGACCAAAGCCAGGAGAGAGGATTCAGTGAATCTTCCCTCCATCACCATCCGACCACCACCCCCCGCCCCCCCCCCCTGGTGACGGGAAACTATGGCTAATCTGCGGTACTCGGCAGAAACCATTTGGGGTCTTAGGCGATTTGCCACAATACTACCAGCCGTCACCAAAAAGGCCCTAAGAACCGAGCAACTCTTGAGAATCGATTGACGATCGACTGTCAAAAAATTCAGTCACCCATCCCAACCTAAGCACATATCATGTGCTTTGATTAACACAAGATCGGCAGTAAAACACTTACTAGAAATCCATGATTTCATACTACAATACGATTTAGACTGTCTCTTTATTACAGAAAGTTGGCTTACAGCCGACTGTAACACCATTCTAGGAGAACTGGTGCCAGAAAACTATTGTATTTTAACTGAAAACAGAATAGGGCAAAGAGGAGGAGGCCTGGCGGTGATCCACAAGACGCATCTTGCGATCACCAAACCAGTCCTTCAAAACCCTCTTCCATTCATGGAAACCCTTATTCTACAACTGCAAACAAATCCCCAGGAGACCGTCCGTATTCTACTCTGCTACAGGCCACCCGGGCCAAAATCGCAGCTTCTACCATCACTGAAGGAGTTTATCTCCACTTGTACCCTAAACAGCAAACACCTTTTGCTGCTCGGGGACTTCAATCTCTGGGCCAATTCCTCACAGGATCGGATTGCCGACGCCTATATTGACGACCTGGAAGGAGTAGGGCTACAACAACTAGTATGTGGCCCCACACATGCTTCAGGTCACACGCTCGACCTAATTTTCAGACAAAATCTGGAAATAAGTATTTTGGAAAATGAACCATTGCCATGGACAGATCACCATGCAATTAAATTCATAATTTCCAAAATTCCCCCATTGATAAAAACACCTAAGCTGGTGACAACACACTGGACTAGATCTCAGAAGAAGCTCCATTCGGAACTCTTCAAATCTACCTTAGGAAATAAAATAAAAATACTCCAACCACTCCAAACAGACTCAGATACACTGGATGCCATAAATGCAGCCCTACTACAGTCAGCCGACTTAGTGGCACCAAAACGCAAAGCCCGCATCTGGAAAAACAAGTGCGGCTGGTTCAACAACAGAGCGCAGAAGGGCGGAAGCCGCCTGGAAAAGAAGTGCTTCAGAAGAGAACCTCATCGGCTACAAGGCAATAACAAGAAAATACCATAAAGAAATCTTCCAAGCCAAGAAACATAATTTTTCTAAGGCCATCAATAGCGCCCTAAATCTTCAAGTTGGTCACTCAGACCATGAATCCAGGCTGTCTTGAGGCCCCCAATTCAGATACCCAAGAATTTTGCGATGAATTATCGGATTTCTTCATCAATAAAATTGAGGGAATCCGGCAAAGCATTCGACAAAACAATACCCCCCGCAACCCCCCCCCCCTAATCAACCTCCCAACACCCATAGAAACCTTCTACAATCAACTAAGTTCACTCTGGAACCCATCTCCGTTGATGCCACAAAAAATATCATCGGTGCTTTGCGAAACAGCACAGCGCCTAATGATATTATCCCCACTAAACTGCTGAAGGAATGCGTCGACATCTTGGCACCACCTATCACGCAGCTCATAAACCAGTCATTCAAGGAAGGCATAGTGCTCGCCCTGCTGAAAGAGGGCACAATCCAGCCCATCTTGAAGAAACCCACCCTAGACCCAACTCACCGCCGTCCCATAACAGGCCTAAACGTTCTCTCAAAGATAATGGAGAAAGTAGTGGTACAACAGCTGCAACAGCAGCATCTAGATACCCATAATATACTTAATCCATTTCAATCCGGTTTCCGTCCCCGTCACGGGGCGGAAACAGCATTGCTCAAAATATGGGACGACGCACTTGAGGCCGCAGACAAAGGAGAATCTTGTCTCCTGGTTCTACTGGACCTAAGCGCAGCCTTTGACACAGTAGACCACAAACTATTACTGACTCGGCTGGCTGAAGTAGCCAGAGTCGCAGAAGGTGATCTATCATGGTTCTCCTCTTTTTTGGACAACCGATCACAAACAGTGAAATTAGGACCTTTCACTTCTGAAAAACGCACAGTGTCATGTGGAGTCCCTCAAGGATCCCCCCTGTCACCGGTGCTCTTCAACATCTATCTTCGCCCTCTCTTTGAAATCATCAGTAGCCAGCAACTACTTTATCACTCATACGCAGACGACACGCAACTGTATTTTCGCATCTGCAATAAAAAGGATCATCATCTCAGTTTAGAGAATTGTCTCTCTTTGGTAGAAAACTGGATGACGAAAAGTTATCTTAAACTCAACAGCTCCAAAACAGAACTCCTTCTGTTTCACACCAGTCGTAAGAGTCAACTGGCAACTACTTGGACACCACCACCCATTCTAGGCCAGATCATCCCCCCTAGCTCCAAAGTCAAAAGTCTCAGAGTCATCTTTGTCACCTACATGACAATGGACGCACAAATAGGGTCAGTAGTCAGCGGATCTCACCATCTGCTGCGCCTACTACGCCGACTCATTCCTTTTATCCCCAAAGAAGATGTAGCAGTTGTGGTGGGAACAATTGTGAACTCCAGACTGGACTATGCAAATGCCCTTTACCTCGGACTCCCAAAGTACCAAATCTCTCGTCTGCAAGTCGTTCAGAATACGGCCGCCAGACTTGTGACTGGGAAAAAACCCTGGGAATCAATCTCACCTTCATTGAGAACCCTTCACTGGCTGCCAGTAAAAGACAGAATTGCTTTTAAAACACTCTGTCTGACTCATAAGTGCATCCATGGGAAGGCTCCGCAATATCTATGCGAAAAGATAGAAGCCCACAATCCCAATTGCGTTCTGCGATCCACCGACCAAAATCTGGTCAAGATACCCAAAGCCAGATACAAGTCCAAAGGAGAAAGAAGGTTTGCTTTCCAGGGTCCCAGACTATGGAACGCTTTACCAACCAGCATTCGGTTGGAGGAAAACCACCTGAGCTTCAGAAGACAGATAAAAACTCTGCTCTTTTGATGACCAGAGAGACAGAAACAACGAGCGCCCAGAGGAGATTCAGTTTGCATGTGCAGCGCTAAATAAGTTTTTCATTCATTTATTCATTCATTCAAACCAATGGTTGACGTTTTCTAAGTGCTTTATTTTCGGTCCAACACAACCAACAATCAACTTGAGGTAGACAGGATAGGTAGACAGTCAACTTGAGGTAGACAGATAGCAGATTCAGGCTATGGATAACGACCAGAAGCAGTCCTGCCTCTAGAGTGTATTCTTTTCTCCCGTCGCCACTCCAGCCAGAGTGGGTGCAGTGCACCTGGACAGGCCTCTCTCACAGGCCTGGCAGCCAGAGTGTCACTAAGAATGCTGAGAAGGAACAAGTCTCTGCCACCGACTTGGCTCTAGTAAATTAGTAACGGCCTCTGCCACAGGTCCAGTATTTGAGAGCAATAGAGTGTATCCTCCCAGTCAATTTCTCTTGAAGAGTGGGGTAAGTCACTGGGTCCCCTCGGCAACTTAGTTGCTCTGAGCCATGAGGGCACAGAGTTGGGAACTCCGCATAGCACGGGCCCCAGCCAGGTAGGCCATAGTGGTGGGGCCTGTGATGTGCACACACCCTGAAGGTGGGTGCCACACCTGGAAGCAGGAACCCGCGAAGAACCCAAAAAAATGGCGTCTGCCACAGATATACCCTCCCCCAAAAGGCCCGCGAGGGAAACACTCCTCCAATTGGCTGCTGGGGAAAAGTGTCTCTGCCTGAATCCCTTTGGCGCCACCTGCCGCCCAGAGATGGAACTGCATCCCTGGAGCACAGAATGACCCACAGGATAATTCAGGGCTGACAGCAACCTAATTTAACATAAATCAACCTGGGTGAGAGCAAATAAGTCTCTCACCCCACTAAATTTGAACAGCGTCCCTTACTGACAGTAAGGGGGCGCTACATACATAAATAAATTAAGTCAAGTAAGTTATTTTGTACTGTACAAGAAAATATGAGCTGCTTGTAGAGTCTCTAAAAATCTGAAAGAGGGGCTTGGCTTTCTTTAAGCAGGGCTCCATGCGTACTAAGGTGAGTGTAAGGCTTCTGGTGACTTATATTTAGTTTTCTAAAAACAAAGGAAGGGAGAAAACAGTGCAGACCTCTCGTGTAGTAAAAGGATCAAAGGGCATAATTAAAAACAACATATTATATACTCACAAAATAAAATGTGAACGAGCGCATATACTGTATGTGCTCGTTCACATTTTATTTTGTGAGTATATAATATGTTGTTTTAAATAAAGCTCTTTGATCCTTTTACTACATCAGAGGTCTGAGCTGTTTTCTCCCCTCCCTTGCTTTTGTCTTCACAGGTGGAGGTCTCTCTCCCTGATTACAGCAGCACTCCTCCTAGTGTATAGTTGTGTGTCTAGGTGATTATAGTGCAAAAAATAGAAACCGCAGAGGTGATCAAATACCACCAAAAGAAAGCTCTATTTGTGGGGAAAAAAAGATGCCAATTTTGTTTGCACGACCGCACAATTGTCAGTTATAGCGACGCAGTGCCGAATCGCAAATAGGTGCAAGGTCCTTAACCTGCATATTAACCAGTTAATAATAATAATTAGGGCTGTGAAATTAAAGATTAATTCCTCAATCATAAATTTTTTTGATCGATCAAAATTCTTTTTATCGGTACTAGTGGTGCAATGGATCGTAAGTGATCCGAATGGGTCATCATATGCGGATTGGCACACCACGTGATCCATGGAGCTCCGCTGCTGCCTCGGCCATAGGAAAGGCAGCGGCTTCGGCCTAGCTCCCAAGCGGTGGACATCTTGAGTAAGCATCTATCAATGATGTGAAACATGTTAGCTTTTTTGTCTCCTATGTCCACTTTCTACCTTTGATTGCAGTGTTGCATGAATTTTTGGATGTCATACAGGATTTTATCCTTTGTTCATTTTGTTTCAATAAATCGCCCATCAGAGTGCGGCAGTCCAGGATAATTTCTTTTTTTCACTGTTTGTATTGTAAACGGAATATTTTGTGGCATTTGCGAAGTAATAGCTTTCTTTTGGTGACTCGTCCATGCAGCCAATTCTTTTTCAAGTGCCTCCTTATTGTGCATCTTGAAACACCACATGTTTTCAGAGAGTCATATATTTCACCTGAAGTTATTTGTGGGTCTTTTTCCTGGCAGTTGTGGCTGAAATCTTAAATTTGATTAGAGTTTGAACCAGTGGCGTAACCAGAGTCATGGGCGCCCGGGGCAGATTTTTTTCTGCCCCCCCCCCCTTATATAAACATGATATCAGGGCTGCAGTGTGGAGCTCCCTATTAAGCTATGGACCGGGCCAGGCCAACAATCTACTCCAGTGGAGTCCCAGCCTCAGCCTGTGGCAGAGGCAGGGTGTGCGCTGGGGAAGACTTGGGACAGGCAGCCTGTCCCAGGTCTTCCCCAGCACACACCCTGCCTCTGGCCATTCTCTCCCTGCATCACATCCCAGCGACGCTTACTTGCTTGGCTGAGCGGGAGTCCCTGCAGGCGCCGCCGGACTGCAGAGCGCGTCGCCATCTTGGAGCCTACGCAGCGTGCGCCGGTGTTATGCCAAACAGGGCATCCCCTGCATCCTTCCAGGCGTGCCCGTGCCGGCCGCTGGGAGGTACCGGCGGGGGGCTGTGCGGTCAGTGGAGGAGCCACTCACTATACTATCCGCAGAGCTGCCGGTCGATGGCGCCCCCCTCAGCTTAGCGCCCGGGGCAGACGCACCCCCTGCCCCCCTGGTTGTTACGCCACTGGTTTGAACACTGCTCATTGGCATTCTCAATTCCTTGCAGGCATGGACTGGCCATAGGGACTACAGGGAGTTTTCCTGTGGGCCGATGGCTCAGTGGGCCGGTTTCAGTGACAGCCTGTCAAAGTAATGGCTGCGCAGCTCGCCCTCCACTTCATGCAGTGATGTGAGAAGGATGAGAAAAATACAGAGGAGAATAAGTGAAATAATAAGAGGTGAGTGAGGGCTCCTTATGTTATGCTACTTATGTTTTTTTGCACAATTGCGTATAGTTTATATACTGTTTTTGTTCTTGTTTGCAAACATATAGTGGGCCGGTCTGGATAAAGTCCAGGGCCAAATTTTGGTCTCAGTCCATCCCTGATTCCTTGGATATCTTTTTATATCCCTTTCCTGTTTTATACAGTTCAACTACCTTTCCCCAGAGATCCTTTGACAATTCTTTTGATGATTTAGAATCTAGAAACGTCAGTGCAGCACTGGATGAAAGAAGCAAGGGTCTGTCAGAAATCCAGAATTGCATTGACCTTTTATACACACACACACACTAATTACAAGCAAACAGACCACAGGTGAGGATGGTTACCTTTAATATCATCAGGGTATATAAACTTTTGATCAGGGTCATTTGGGTAGTTTCTGTTGTCATTATGATTTCAAAAAAGCAAACACAGTTGATTGATAATAAATGGCTTCAGGCAAACACTAACCATGAGTGAAAGAAAAGTTTTTGTGGTATCATTCATATTCTCTGAAAAATGGCCAAGAAATCATCAATTCTGCCAGGGTATGTAAACTTATGAGCACAACTGTATAAAGTAAATATGCTATCGGGCGGTTGGCAAGTGGTTAATATTTAGTTTTCTAGAATATCTTGAATCCTGTTTTTTGACAACAAAAAGAGTGTTTTTCTCACATTAGTATCACCATTATTATTTCTAAAACATCCTTCTTTTTCATGTGCATAAGAAAAAAATAGAGTTTTTAATACAGCTTACCTGTAAATTGCCCCCCCACCCCCCCCCCCCCCCCCGAGACAATCATGTCACAATCGCTTGTTTTTTTAATCAGGCTTTTTTAAACTGCCTTGCTGTGCATGTCAATTCCGCTGCAGCTGTTGGGGATTTCCACTCCTTCCTCTCCTCCTTGAGCCCAGTAACTCTCATTCACCAGGCAATGCCTGATGCTATTGGCTACATTCAAAGCCAATGGCTGGTAAAACACAACCAAGAGGATTATGGGACATGTAGTACCAGAAGGCCCCAGGGTGATTCCCTGAGAGGACTGCAGCCCCCAACATGCTGAGCAGGAGGGGGAAGAGAGATAAAGAGTGACCATGAGGCTGTAGGGTGGAGGAAGCCACTGATTCTATTATTATCATCCAAGGTAAGAACTTATCTCCCCCTCACCTGGCTGCAACCCCCCTGTCCTCCCTTCCACATGGCTGCAACCCCCCTGTCCTTCCCTTCACCTGGCTGCAACCCCTCTGTCCCCCCTTCACCTGGCTGTAACCCCCCTGTCCTCCCTTCCACCTGGCTGCAACCACCCTGTCTTCACCTCCACCTGGCGGCAACCACCATGTCCTCACCTCCACCTGGTTGCAACTAACTTTTCCTTCCCTCCACCTGGCTGTAACCACCTTTTCCTTCCCTCCACCTGGCTACAACCTCCCCTGTCCCCCCCTCCACCTGGCTGCTCCCACACAGTAATAATTGAAATTATGTGCTTTAATCATCCTGACACCATATTAACCACGGTGCCATGGTGCCATGATGATTGAAGCGCCAACACCAGCCATTGCCCCTACAAATTGCCTGCAGAAATGTTGGCAGTACCCCTCCCGAGATTAGACTCTGGATCCGCCCTTGAGTCACCACAGGTGATTGGACACTTGCAAACCCAATTAAAATTGAGTTCCTTTCTTATATAACCCCTCCCAAATGGAGGGGTGGGAGCTCTGTGTCCCGTGATGTATTCCCAAGAAAAGGATTTTACAGGTAAACTGTATTAATAAATCCTATTTTCTTGATCATACATCACGTGACACAGAGCCTTAATTATTTAATGGAATGTCCCATAGCAATGCTAAAATTTGAGGGGAGGGTGACACAAATCAGAATAAGACCGCCATCAAGCCAGAGGATCTATACTGCTGTCTGCAGCACACTACACCTAAAGGCGGCATCCTCGTAACCTCTCACATCTACCTGGTAAATGTATGGACCGAAGACCAAGTAGCAGCCTTACAGATCTGACGCATGGAGGCCTGGTGATGCACTGCCCATGAAGCACCAACTGCTCTAGTCAATTGCGCTTTCACATTAAAAGGAGGGATCTTCTTTTCTAAATCATAGGCCTGAATAATGACTTGTCAAATCCACGTTGCAATAGTGGATTTTAACTCTGCCTGGCCCTTCTTTGGGCCCTGTGGCAGAATTAATAGACAATCAGTCTTCCTTATCTGAGCCATAGCTTGCAGATAAACCTTTACTGCTCTAATAACATCTAGAGAGTGTAAACTCTCTTCCTCCGCAGACTGCAGATCTGGAAAAAAAAACGGTAGGACTATATCTTGATTCAGATGAAAACCTGAAACCACCTTAGGTAAGAAAGTTGGGTGAGGACGCAGCACCACCCTGTCTTCATGAATAATCATATATACGGTACTTTACACGAAAGAGCCGCCAATTCTAATACCGTCCTTGCTGAGGATACTGCTACAAGACAAAACTGTTTCTGTGTCAACAGACTTAGAGAAACCTGGTGTAAAGGTTCAAAAGGTAGCTTCTGTAAAACAGATAACACCAAATTCAAATCCAATGGGCACACAGGAGACTTAACCAGAGGATTCAACCGCAGTGTACCCTGAACAAATGCCCTGACTAGGGAATGAGAGGCAAGCGTTTTTTGAAAAAATACAGGCAAAGCCGAGATTTGGCCCTTGATAGTGCTCAAGGCCAACCTCATATTTAGAGAGGCAAGAATCCTATTAATGGCAAACTTCCTAGGATGCCACTTTCTGGCTTCACACCAGGAAACATGCCTTCCAGATTCTGTAGTAGATGAGCCTGGAGGCCAACTTCCTAGCATTAACCAGAGTGGATAGGAGTGACCCTAAGAGCCCATGTTTTCTCAGAAGTTAGACTTTGTAATGCAGGATGGAATTTTGGACCCTGCTATAGTAGGTCTGGACGTAATGGAAGAACTCAAGGTCTTCCTACTGCCATCTTTATTATTTCTGCGTACCAGGGTCTCCTGGGCCAAGCGGAGGCGACCAAAATCACTGACTTTCCATCCTTCTTGACTCTCTGAATGAATCCTGGGAGAAGCGGAACTGGAGGGAATAAATAAATCAGGGAATACTGATCCCATGAGATTGTCAGGGCTTCTGACCCTTGAGCACAAGGATCTCTTGTTCTTGACACAAAGCTGTCCAGCATTGCTTTGAACCTGGAAGCCAACAGGTCCACATCCGGGGTTACCCATTTTTGAGATGTGGTTTAAACATGTTGGGCTGTAGAGACTACTCTTTTGGACTCAGTTGCTGGCGGCTCAAAAAATCCGCCTGCCAATTTGCTACCCCTGGAATAAAGAATGCAGATAGGCGAGGAATATACCTTTCTGCCCAGGCCAAGACGTGATTCACCTTTTTTTTGGCATCCAGATTTCTGGTTCCTCCCTGGTGATTGATATAGGCCATGGCCGTAGCATTGTCGGAATGGAACCCGAACAGGCCAGCCTTGCAGTCTGTAAGGCCAAACTTTGAGGGCTAAATGAATTGCCTGAATCTCCAGAATGTTGATGGGTAGGAGCTTTTCGGCCTGGACCACTTCCCCTGGGCAGATGCTTCTTCTAGCACTGCCCCCCAGCCCAGAAGGCTGGCATCTGTGGTCACCACTTTCCAGGTCACTGGAGTGAAGGATTTTCCTTCTGACAGATTTTGGGGGAGCAACCACCAATTGAGGTTCAGACGAACCCCTGGAGATAATATCATAGGAAGATCCAGGACCTGAACATCTTTGTTCCAAGCTGACAGAATTCTGCCCTGTAATGGTCTTTTTTTTTTCCCACATCAGCTGATACCAGACCCCGGAGACCAGTTCATGGATCGATATTTATCGGTCTCCATTAAACTGTTTCGCATCATCTGTGGTATTGTGCTAGTGTTTATTCTTCTGCCACTTTTTTTTTTTTTTTTTTTTATAATATTATTTCATTTTCCAAAACAACACAGGTCAAAAAGGAGATGCAAGAAATGAAACTCATGTCGCGACTTAGAAACTTAGGTAGAACGCGACCTCCCCAACATCTACCAGGATACGTTGTGTTTATTTCAAAGTCCCCCCTCCCCGAAAAACCCCTTCTTCCCCCCCCTCATTTCCCGGGTCTTTTAGGTTCAGCCGGCGCCCTAGAACAGGGGCTTAAACAGATATAAGGATTAAATAATATTTTCACGCAGTTCCGGTAGGTATCTACGAGAAAAAGGGCTGTGAGAGATCACTTGTTCGGGCAAGTGACCCCCAACGCGCCCTGTGCTGGTACCCTATACTCTCAATTGCTCAATATAGCTCCATGTTTTTTTAAACACTTTCAACTTATTCCATTTTTCATGGAAGTCCCCGCATGTCTCGGCGATACTCTCCTTCAAAACTTCCATTCTATAAGTTTCCTCAACTGCGTCTATCCACTCCCATATCAGGGGACACTCGGTGTCCTGCCACTTTTTAGGTATAAGCCGTTTTGCTGCATTCAACAGATGTGGAACTAGAGACTGCTTGTATCTTTTTATTTCCGCACAGCTACCATGAAAAAGTACGGTCCGGGGATCCTTCTTTAACTCCTTGCCTGTGATCTCTTTGATGTGGATCAGGACCGCTTCCCAGAATTTCTTAATTTTCGGGGCAGGTCCACCACAGATGTGCCATTGTACCACTGTCTGTACACCCTCGCCAGCACTCCGCGGGCTGGCCAGCTTTATAATGGCTGGTTTTATCAGGAGTGATGTACCAGCCCGAAATACATTTATAGTTAGTCTCAGCCGTTCACATATCAATGGAAGACGAATGGGTCCATTTCATTAATCTTGCAAATGTGTTGTCCCCTCTAAGTGTTCCTAGTTCCCTTTCCCATTTCTGTACGAAAGGGGGTTCCCCCAGTGTATCTAACTTTATTAATATCTTATATATTTTTGAAATCGTGCCCTTTGAATTCTCTTGATGACATAATTTCTCCAGTGGGTTCAGCTCCTCCTTCGACTGTAGTGGTCTGGGCAGGTGCTGAACAAAGTGATGCAGTTGGGTGTATCGCCATATGTTTAAGTCCCATAAGTCTGTTCTGGATTTAAACTCGTCAAATGTCCTAATTTCCCCCTCCTTTATTATATCACCCAAGTGAACTTTTCCTTTTCTGATCCAGTTCCCCCCAATTTTTTTTCCCCCCGGTGCAAAATAAGGGTTATTTTTTAGATTAATTAATGGAGAATTATAATTCTTGCCTATTTGTGTCTGTGTCCTATCCCATAACCTCAAAGTGTCTCGTGTCAGTTCGAGGGTGTGTCTATCAAGTGCTCTAAATTGTGTGGGATTCCAAATAATATTTCCAAAAATTACATTGGCTTGTGTCGTCTCTATTTGCACCTATCTTTTCCATGAACTATTCCTAGCCCATTCCACCACCCGTGACAGGACAGCTGCTTGATGGTATTTTCTAATATCAGGTACTGCTAGGCCCCCATGTTGTTTATCTTGTTTTAAAATTGATAGGGAAATGCAGTGTTTTTTGTTCTTCCACACGTAGTTCATGAGAATTGAATTAAGTGTTTGGATCAGTTGAGGGGGAGAGCAATTGGGAGCAACTGAAATTTATGTAAAATTTTTGTGATTATTTTCAGCATATTTATGCGGCCTATCCACGAAATGGGTTTATTTATTGTTTTTTTTACCTCGCTTTTTACCTCATTTAGAAGGGGAATATAGTTTATTCTATTAGAAAAAAGGGGGGGGGGGAAAGCAATAACTCTAAAAAGGTATTGATGGTCGGACTTTGAGGCCAAGAAAGTAATTGTTTAAAAATTCAAAATTTTAATATCATCAGGTAAAAAATAAGACATAAATTACAATACAGTTACAAAAAGAAAAAGAGGGTACAAGTATATGGATTAACCACTGTGCACAAAGAGGTCCTTAAAGTCGCCGACGCACGTTTCGCCGTGAGGCTTCTTCAGGGCAGTTTGGTAAGGACTTTGTAGCGATAATATATAACAAAGCACATGTAGTTTTCTGCAGAGATACAGGGTTATAGATTACTAATATTATTAATTGTAAACAGAACAGATACAGGAGAGAAAAATCAAACACTGTGTCATATAATTACATGGCCGACGGTCATACATCGAGTGCATCCAAGATCGATTCCACTAGTAGGTTATAAGCACGTGGATAAGGACGTATTTAAAAGGTCCTCCAATGAATATATAAAAAATTCGGGAGATCTAGATCAATAAAACGATATATATTAATATACCAAGGATCATTTATCAGAAAGAGAGAGAAATAGAAAAGAACAGGGTGAAAGAAGAGAAAGCCAGTGTTACGTACCTGGGTGTGAGCCTGAAGCGTGGAGGGAGACCTCCCGTACAACCCCGGCTCAGAGACCACTGGAGTGGAGACAGTGATGGTAAGAGCACGGTGAAGTAAGGGTGTCAGCTCTGGTGTTATTGCTGATGAAGCTGGAACCACTGGACAGGAAGCCGGTGATGCAGGACAGCAGGCTGGAGAATACAGGTGCGGGTCAGCAGAGCAGCCACAGCGGGTCAGCAGAGCAGCGGGCATAGATCAGCAGAGTCAGACAAGCCGGGTCATACACTTGGAGCAGTTAGCATAAACAGTAGGCGGAAGAATAGTCAGAGTTCAGGCCGGGTCCAGGCAACGGGTAATCAGGCAGAATACAAGCAGAGTCGACAAGCCGGAGTCAGGATTGGAGAAGGAAACAGAGTCAGGAAGCCGGGTCAGATACTGGAACGGAATGCCTAATGCAATAACAGAACCACGGGGAACATATGCAGATCAAGCCGCGATGTGCAGCATACTGGCAGTGTCTTTTATAGGCAGCAGGACGCTGCGTATGATGTGCACCTAACGTGCGCCTAACGTGCGCCTAACGTGCGCGCATGCGCGCAAACGCGCGCAACGGCTGTGCTACATGCACGCGCCTAGGTGCGTGCACGCCCACGGAAGCGGGCAGAACGTCCCTGACAGCCAGTGTTGTACAAAGAAGATATAGTCTCTATAGGAGGCTCCAGTTAGATTTGTATAAGGTTTGAGGGGACAAGACCACATCAGCAAATCACTTAAAAATTCACCTTTACTAAAGATCAAGGCTGCTTATAAAGATTTCCTGTGAAACCAGGCAACGTGTTGCAAGCAGTTTTTCCACTCTCTATTTGGATAGGAGAAATATGTATATATAATATAGATAATATACCTAGTTGTTACGTGTGTTTATTTCGCAATTGTATACAATATTGGAAAAACAAAAACAAAAAAATGAAAAGATAATACTAATAATAACTAATTACCAATTACGGAGAAATTTGGCCACCAACTGGGACAGGGGGCCTTCTTTAAATGGCCATTTTCGGGACCTCTCGTTTGTCCTAGACAACCTTAGTGGGGGTTCTTATAATGAACTCGAACGCCAATTTGGCCACTGTGTTATCTGAATAAAGGATCAACAAAGAGAATTTTTCGTCATTAAATCAAAAGCTTTTAAACAGGAGCATGCTGTTAGAGCCCAGGGCTCAAGTTCAGGTTCTGTAACGGGGGCGAATATGTTGGTCCTTACCGTGTGGTTGTAGAAAGTTCTGTCACATTCCCAGGGTGTATAGCCGTGTAGTACACGTACCCTGTTGTGAACTGGGCCTCTAAATAGCCGGGACGCCGTTCAGAGCAATTACTGTAAGTAAAAAACCAGATACATCGGAAACACCTGGTCTATTCAGATGTGGCCAATGCAACTACTGTCATCTACTAAATAAAGGCTCAAACATTCCTCTCCCTAATGGCCAAACACATAAACTATTTAAGCACATAACATGCCAGACTAAAGGGGTTATATACATCATCTTTTGCCCATGTGGCAGCTTTTATGTGGGCAAAACAATCCGCCCATTATGGAAGCGTATAAAAGATCATATGTACTATGTCACCAATGGATTATTAAATAAAACTATGGGCCACCATGTAGCATTCGTACACAAATACAAGGTCCCTCTTTTAAAATTTGCACTACTTGACAGTATCCATGAGGATAAAAGAGGCAGAAATTTCGACCAAAAAGTCCTACAATGTGAGACCCGATGGATATTCCGTTTGAAAGCGAACCAACCACCAGGCCTGAACGAGTCGCTTAGTTTTAAGTCATTTCTTAATGTTTAAGCCTTAATAGTTGTCTCTCTTCTATTAACATGACAAGTTATGTCTGTTTTCCCGCCATATATGGTGTTGCTTCTGATTTTTGGCCTAATCTATCACCCATACACGACAGTGGATACAACCCCAATGGTTGACAATACTTGAAAGTTACGGTAAGCGCATACTGCGGAAATTATCCATGATTCACTTTATGGTATGGGTATTTAACCACTAAAGGGATAACCTATGGAGGTGAACACTCCATCCCCCTATATATGCCAAAATAAAACGCATTTTAGATTTTTTGTTTATATTTATATTTATTTCTGATGATATGCTATATTATAAGCAATGTTTAGACTAAAATGGGAAGTAATTAAGAATATATGTATATTGTGTATTAATGTATAGACTGTTGATATCTCTTTTTTTTAATCAAGTAAGCTTTCTTTTCTTTTTGAATATAGGAGAGAATTTACGGCACTGTGTGCGTGTCGTTCAATCTGGCTGTTGTTCTCGAGTGCATCCTGAGAATATATATATATATATATATATATATGCGTATATAGGAATACGGCATATAAAATATCCAAGAACATCATAAGAAAATTAATTATACCAGGGTATCTTTATTGTTCTCTTTTCTTTTCCCTAATCTAAATCTATTCTAATTCTCCTCCTTTCCTATTAATCATCATTATTTTTATTTTTATTTACTTTTATTCAATTTTATATTTATATTTATTTTTATTCAATTTCTTATTTATTTTATTATTTATTTAATAATTTTTCTTTATTTTATATTTATTTTTATTTTTTTATATTTATTTCTATTTTTCAACTCATTTTATTTTATTAAACTCATTTTATTTTACTTTATTTTCATTGTATTTCTTTTTCTTTTATTTTATATTTTTTTCATTTTATTATTATCATTATCATTATTTTTTCTGAATAGCGTTGTATATGTTGATTTAGCAAAACCTTAAAACATTCGATGGCTACTCTAGGCAATACAAATAATGAATGACAGGCTTAGCAATCATACACTGATTGCATACCCTCTCTTCTTTTTTCCAATACTCTTTCTACGCTGATTTGATATACACTCTATGTATCAGCTCTATCTGAGGTGGCGTTTGGCAATGTAGTTGTGAGTCTTTGTTGTCACGCCCCTGTCTCTGCCAATGTGAGTGTGGGCCTTTTCTGTCACGCCCTTGTCCTTTATGCAACCAAACGAAAATATCTCGTATGCCGCACAGCGTGCTGACGTCATCGCGATTGGTGCGACAAATGCACGCTGCTTGGTTTGGGCGCCGCCTCCTAGGATGAACGTGGAGAACGTCCTGGCGAAACTCAGCCCCATTGCAGTATGCCCCTACTATGCGCCATACGGCGCACAATCATGACGCCATCACGCTAGGCGTAAACACGGCGTCCCGGCTATTTAGAGGCCCAGTTCACAACAGGGTACGTGTACTCTACGGCTATACACCCTGGGAATGTGACAGAACTTTCTACAACCACACAGTAAGGACCAACATATTCGCCCACGTTACAGAACCTGAACTTGAGCCCTGGGCTCTAACAGCATGCTCCTGATCAAAAGCTTTTGATTTAATGACGAAAAATTCTCTTTGTTGATCCTTTATTCAGATAACACAGTGGCCAAATTGGCGTTCGAGTTCATTATAAGAACCCCCACTAAGGTTGTCTAGGACAAACGAGAGGTCCCGAAAATGGCCATTTAAAGAAGGCCCCCTGTCCCAGTTGGTGGCCAAATTTCTCCGTAATTGGTAATTAGTTATTATTAGTATTATCTTTTCCTCTTTTTGTTTTTGTTTTTCCAATATTGTATACAATTGCAAAATAAACACACGTAACAACTAGGTATATTATCTATATTATATATACATATTTCTCCTATCCAAATAGAGAGTGGAAAAACTGCTTGCAACACGTTGCCCAGTTTCACAGGAAATCTTTATAAGCAGCCTTGATCTTTAGTAAAGGTGAATTTTTAAGTGATTTGCTGATGTGGTCTTGTCCCCTCAAACCTTATACAAATCTAACCGGAGCCTCCTATAGAGACTATGGCCCAGATTCAGAGAGAATTAGATTCTCGTAGCGTATCAGAAATACATTACGCCGCCGTTTTTTACCTAAAAAGCTGGTCTAACAGTACGTAAAAAAATAAGACGTAAGCGATTGCGAAGACCGCTCGTATCTTCGTGGATCGCCGTAAAAACACATTTGCATATCCCGACGCATCAAAACGACGCAAACTCCTCCCAGCGGCCGCAAAAATATCGCAGCGTAGATCCGAAGGCTTACGAAGACGTAAGCCTCTCGGATCGAAGCCCGAAGCCGCCGTATCATGGTTTGAGGATTCAAACTAGTGATACAGCGCGAAATTTGAAATTACTCCTGTCTAACACCAGTTAGACAGGCGTAATTGCTTTATGAATCTGGGCCTATATCTTCTTTGTACAACACTGGCTTTCTCTTCTTTCACCCTGTTCTTTTCTATTTCTCTCTCTTTCTGATAAATGATCCTTGGTATATTAATATATATCGTTTTATTGATCTAGATCTCCCGAATTTTTTATATATTCATTGGAGGACCTTTTAAATACGTCCTTATCCACGTGCTTATAACCTACTAGTGGAATCGTTCTTGGATGCACTCGATGTATGACCGTCGGCCATGTAATTATATGACACAGTGTTTTATTTTTCTCTCCTGTATCTGTTCTGTTTACAATGAATACTATTAGTAATCTATAACCCTGTATCTCTGCAGAAAACTACATGTGCTTTGTTATATATTATCGCTACAAAGTCCTTACCAAACTGCCCTGAAGAAGCCTCACGGCGAAACGTGCGTCGGCGACTTTAAGGACCTCTTTGTGCACAGTGGTTAATCCATATACTTGTACCCTCTTTTTCTTTTTGTAACTGTATTGTAATTTATGTCTTATTTTTTACCTGATGATATTAAAATTTTGAATTTTTAAACAATTACTTTCTTGGCCTCAAAGTCCGACCATCAATACCTTTTTAGAGTTATTGGTTTCCCCCCTTTTTTCTACTACAAACACGGATGTGGCCCATGTGAGTGCATTCCCTGTGTATCTTCATATCCTGGTCCCCCCACTCTCTCCCTTTCCCTCCCTTCCTCCCCTCCCCCTCCCCCATCACCAACTTTTTATATTTTTCATAGTTTATTCTATATATCTGACTGAGCGAATGGGCCAGTTTAATACTTAAATATTTTAGTTCTTTGCTCCAGGGAAATGTACAGATCCCCTTCACCTGTCTTATCTCAGTTTTATTGAGATTTATATTCAATATTTCTGATTTAGCTATATTGATCTTGAAATTGGATATGTCCCCATATTTTTGTAGTATCATCATTAGCCTAGGGATCAAACTACTTGGTTTTGAAAGGTAGAACATAATATTGAAAGGTAGAACATAATATCGTCCGCGAAGGCAGACAGCTTATGTTCCTCTTTTCCTACCCTTACACCATTGATATCAGGATCATTTAGAATCATAGCAAGTAACGGTTCCAGGGATAATATGAAAAGTAATGGGGATAGTGGGCATCCCTGTCGGGTTTCATTCTTCATTTCGAAGGCCTCCGACAGTATTCCATTTATTTTAATTTTTTACGGTGGGGTGGTGGTATAATGTTTTAATCCAACTGATCAGCCTGTTTCCCAGGCCCATCGTTTCCAATGTTAGCAGCATTAGTCCCCAGTCTACCCTGTCAAAAGCTTTTTCAGCGTCAACAGACAGGAATAGACCTGGGGACCAATCCCGCCTTATCCTCTGGATCAGGAGGAGTGCTCTTATACCATTATCTTTACCCTCTCTCCCGGGGACAAAGCCCACCTGGTCCGGATGCACTAAAAAATGCATGACCTTTTTCAATCTCTCTGCTAAAACTTTCACGAAGAGCTTTATGTCTGTATTTAGTAACGATATAGGCCTGTAACCTGAACACAATGAGCTATCCTTCCCTTCTTTTAAAATTATTGCTATAGATGCAGTGAGAGCATCCTTACTTATTTCAGCTTCCGATCCTCGTTCATTAAAGTACTTGCATAACCTTGGTACCAGTATTTTGCTAAATTTCTTGTAATATAGGGCTGTAAAACCGTCTGGACCCGGACTTTTCTCCACCCCTGTTTTTTTCAGGGCTATTTTAACCTCGTCTTTGGTTATGGGCCTATCCATGTGGGAGCTTTCTATATCGTCAATCTTAGGTAATCTGGCCTCCTCGAGAAAATCTCGGATTTTGGCCTCTTTTACACCCCCCTGCCACCCCATCTGTTTTAAATTGTACAATTCTTCATAATAGTCCCTAAATGTCGCAGCAATGTCCTTGGTGGAATAGGCCAGGTCGCCGTTTGGCTTTTTAATTTTTTCAATATAATTTCTGGTTTTCTTTGTTTGGGCCATTTTAGCTAAATGCCTACTAGGTTTATTTCCCCACAAGTACCTCTCTCTAGCTATGCTGTCAAACTTTGTCTTAGTATCTTGCTCCAAGATTTCCTTTAATTCCTCTCTTCTAAAGGTTAGATTACGTGTCCTTGGAGAGCTGTTTTTTGTGTTTCTGTTCTAGGGAGGTTTTTTCTTGGGTTAATGTATCCCTCTTTCTACTCTGCTCATGTTTCCTTCTCGCCCCTTCGGAGATTAAGATCCCCCTGATGTATGCTTTATGTGTCTCCCAGAGGGTGGTGCTAGATATGTCCCCTGTATCATTTATTAGGAAAAAAAATTTGAGTTCCTCTTCCACCCTTTCCGCCCCTCCTACTTCCCGTATCAGGCATTCATTTAGATGCCACGTCAGGTGTTGCTTCTGTTGTGTGGATATCTGAATTTTCATAGTTATTGGTGCCTGATCAGATATGGTCACCGCCCCAATGTCCGTTTCCGTTATCATATCCAGCATCTTATGATCCACAAGAATGTAATCTAACCTTGAATACGTTCCATGTGGGGGTGAGAAGAACGTATATGTCAGGAATGGTCCCCCCTGCTGGTAAATCTGCCTATTATTTTGGCTGCAGTTCTGGCCTCCACCAGCGGGGGGTTCTTGGTATGTTGGAGCACACAGCTTTTCCTGCGTTCAGGTGTGACATGAATGCAATCAGCACGCCTCTATTTATACCCGGCAAGTTCAAGCATAACTCGCCCTGGTATCCGTCTATTAACCCGACCCTGAGCCTGATATCTGGACCCTGAACCTGTTGTCTCCCTCCTGGACTTCTGACCTGATCTGATCCATCCTGACCCATCCTGACCTGATCCCTCTCCTGGACTTTCCCTTCCTGCTTATTCCCTGTCTGCAGCTATTTCCTGATTCCCCGTGTATGACCTCGACCTGGCCTGTTTATGATTCTGGTATTTCCCATTGCTGTACATATTGTCTTAGTGTTGTTTTTGTCACTGTGGGTCATTGATTGTTTTGCACTGAACTTGTTGAAGGTGGTGGGGTGTTACCCCCTCTTCTTAAATAAATCACCCTTTTTACCTATATCTGTTTGGATTCCTCTTTGCAATCACATAGTACTGGTCTATTTCTAATCACTGACAGTATACCAGGGCCATCCTAGACCAGACGTGCTTGCATTAAGGAACCACCCTGTTGTTGTGCGTTTCTCTGAAGCATGGATTTCAATGAAATCTATTACTTTTCCCTACTGGCTGAGGAGGATGGGGAGTATTGTCGCCAGGTTTTTGAGGGGTGGACAAGGGATCAGCTGATGGAAACCATCCGATCAGATCATTCTTTGGTGGATCAGGGTTATGTGCCTTTTGACGATATTCACTCATTGATTCAGTTATATGTTGAATTGGCTCCGTCTGTTATTCCTGATGTTAGTGACGACTTCTCTTCCCCCTTCAGTCCTGACCAAGTTGAATCCCTGGTATGGTTGATGGAGGATGATCCAGCCTCATTTGATGAACACTATTGCTCCTGTTCCCAGCAGAAGTTATCTGACTGCATTAGTTCAGTGCAGTCTCTGATTAAACAAGGTGTGTGTGAACCAGCCTTTGTTCAACCTGTGCTGCAGGCATGGTCAGATCTCCTGATCCCAGCCAGGCCACTGCATCCCAGCCCTGCCATTAACCACTTACCTTCCCAAGGATCCAGCCGTCCATTGCCAATGACAACCTCAGCTATAGCCCAGTTAATTCCGCTTCCTACCAAGTATTATTACCCAGTCTCTACTTGTTGTACCTACCCCGCCTTTAATCCACCTGTTTCTTCCTTTTCACCAGTAACAACTCCACACAGGGCCGCTGATAGGGGGGGACCACCAGCCCTCCTGTAGGGGGCCCGGGCACACAGTGGGCCCGGACAGCAGGAGGATCGGTGGAGCAGAGAATGACAGCGTCTCACACCCAGCAACTCAAAGCCGGTTTCTCTCCATCTCGCTCCCGCGGCTTTCAGCTGCTAGGTGAGAGACACAGGGCTGGATTTAGGGGATGCCGGAGTGGGTTGTTATGCTCCCCCTCCGCCGCTGCTCAGCTGCTTCCTCCGCCCGCACTCACAGCTGAAACGAGGAGACGGCAGCCTGGAGCGGTGAGAGAAGAAGTGGCGGCGGGAGGTATGCTGTGTTTTGTTCTCCCCTACTGTCAGAAGAGTGCTGGTCTTTACAGTACATGAGACCGGATCGCTCTTACTGTAGATCGCATGGCACTGTACACACCAGGGGCGGATCCAGGGGGTGGCAACGGGGCAATTGCCAATTGCAGATTCACGTTACGAAGCATCATCTGAAGGGACTATTTTTCTACTCCCCCCAGCTCCCAGGTTGCCCAAGATATATTCCCTGGGCCCCATCAGTTCATTTAGAGGGGCCCAGTAGTGTCACTATAGGGGTGGGGATTGCGGTGACACCAAGACCGCTGCTACACACCTGCAGAGTAGCAGCAGAACTGTGCGAGTGTTGCTTCACTTCCCTGTCAGGCGGAGTGATCTCCACCTGACAGGAGCTTCCTAGTCCCGGCTGGTCTGACGTCACGATTCAGAGGCTGGGAGCGCGGGATTGAAGAGAAGATGCTGGCAAGAGTCAGGACCTGTAGCCAGAGCTCAGTGTCTGCAAGTGAGTAATCAAGTAGCTCATTTGCATAACAATGCCGTATTTAACACCTCCGTCTTAAATATGTGAAGTAGTTAATGCTTTGGGGGAGGGGTTAAATAATTTACAATGCACATTGTAATATAGCACATGGAGCCTGGAGGGGGTTAATGTGCTCACCTATGTATTATTGACCTGTGGCAATTATCCCCTTTGTGCTGCATTAATGACACTCATTGGCACCATCAGTGTTAATTAACCCCTTTTATGCTACAGCATGAAGGGGTTTTTAAACATTGCCACTAATGCAGCACAAAAAGGGTTAATTATTTATCACTGGTCAGAGAGTACATTAACCCCCTCCATGTGCCATATTACAATTATTACCAATCATTTTCATTATGATCATCACACAGTACAGGTGCATTGAGCCACAGCACCTGTATTGTGTGATTATCATGATAATAATGATTATATAGAATGACAGAAAAATAAATCTTTAGGCTTCATTCACACAGGGCATGCTGCAGACATGCATCTAACATGCAGAGCTGTCTTTTACTGGCTTGGGGATGTTTAAAATGTTACATGCATCCCAATGCCAGCATCCCATTTATTTCTACTGAGACACACAGTCGCTATATCCCAATATGTCATGCGTGCGGGTCCCAGAATGCATGCAGGGTGCGTTCAGGGACATGCACCAGCATGTCATATTGGGATAAAGTGGCTGTGTGTCTCAGTAGGAATAAATATGATACCGGCATTATGATCAGATGCATGTAACACTTTAAAACAGTGTCACTGTTGTAAACAAGGTTAGGAGACTGTATGATACGTTAAATATGTTAAATACAGTTCTGTAAGCAACACCTTATTTTCCGGGAGTGCCCCAACCGAAACTAGACTCTGGATCCGCCCCTATCCACATTTGTTGCTGCTGGGAGGTGAGCACTGAGCAGCCTTTGGAGGAGATAGGGGCGCTGTGTGTGTGTACAGTGCAATGCAATATACAGTAAGAGCGATCCGGTCTCATGGACTATAAATAGTGTTGAGCAGAATATGCCATATTCGATTTCGCGATATATCTCGAATATATAGTCGAATATTCGAGATATATTCGTTAAATGCGAATATTCGCGATATTTTTTGGAAATGAAATGATTGCGAAATTTCGCTATTGCGAATGCGAATTGCGAATGCGAATGAAATTTCGAGAAATGCGGAAGGAGCACTCTGATTGGCTCAGAATATTCGTGATATATTACAATACAAAATAATTGCGAATATTCGGCAAATGCGGAAGGAGCACTCTGATTGGCTCAGAATATTCGTGATATTTTATAATACAAAATAATTGCGAAATTTCGAGAAATGCGGAATGGAGCACTCTGATTGGCTCAGAATATTCGTGATATATTACAATACAAAATAATTGCGAATATTCGGCAAATGCGGAAGGAGCACTCTGATTGGCTCAGAATATTCGTGATATTTTATAATACAAAATAATTGCGAAATTTCGAGAAATGCGGAATGGAGCACTCTGATTGGCTCAGAATATTCGTGATATATTACAATACAAAATAATTGCGAATATTCGGCAAATGCGGAAGGAGCACTCTGATTGGCTCAGAATATTCTTGATATTTTATCGTAATTTCGCAAAAATGCGAATGAGAAATTGATTGCGGAATTTCGACAGTAACACTCTGAAATCGAATATATGTGTTATTTTAGCTAAAAACAATATTGCAAATTTCTCTAAAATAATCGCGCGATATCGCTATTGCCGAATAATCGCATTGCGATTTTTCGGCAATATAAAATGATCGCTGCAGCTACTCGGCCCAAGGTCTCTAATCATACCAGCAATGCTTTTAGACGTCGATGGGGATCTCTAGAATGTGATCTGTTCTAAAAAAAAATTGAAAAAATACGAATATTCGAAATAGAGAATATTCACCGCGAAATTCGGAATATATCGCGAATACTCGAATATGCAATATTCGAGCCGAATATTCGCAATACGAATATTCGTGAGCAACACTAACTATAAAGACCAGCACTCTTCTGACAGGAGGGGAGAACAAAACACAGCGCACCTCTTCATGGCTGTGTTGGCAAATGTAATGGTGATTTGGGGAGGGCGATATGTGTGAGGAGGAAGAATGGGGGCATATGTGCTGGGAGGAGAGACTGGGGGGGGGGGGGCAGACGTGTAATTTAGAAGGGGTTGTGCTAGGACGGGGATTTTTGTTTGGAAATTTGTGCACGGGGCCCCGTCAGGTAGGCTGTACGGGGCCCTGTGATTTCTATAAGCGGCCCTGACTCCACAAAAACCTCCTCCAGTCACCATCCCTGTGTCTCTACCATATTCCAATCCTTCCTCCTACTTAATTCCATCCTCTTCATACATCACTTCTGTTAGCAAACCTGCAGTGTCTAAATCTAAAAAGAAACGGAAGTACTTCCCAACCCATACCATCGTGCCATTGCCCTCTGCTCAACCTGTCCCAGTGCCCTCTGCTCAACCTGTCCCAGTGCCCTCTGCTCAACCTGTCCCAGTGCCATCTGTTCCAGTGCCACCTGTTCCAGTGCCAGTCTCCCAGCTTGTTCCTGTGCCAGCTGCTCTATCTGTTCCAGTGCCAGCCGCCCAGCTTGTGACATCCGACCAGCCTGCTCTGGTGCCAGCCGCTCTGCCTGTGCCAGCTGCTCTGCCCGTTTCAGTGCCAGTTGCTCAACCTTCCCACCCTGTGCCAGCCTCCCAGCTTGATGTTCCTGTGCCAGCCTGCCACCCTGGTGTTCCTGTGCCAGCCTGCCACCATGGTGTTCCTGTGCCAGCCTGCCACCCTGGTGTTCCTGTGTCAGCCTGCCAACCTGATGTTCCTGTGCCAGCTTGCCAGTCCGATAACTTCCAGCCTGATGACTTCCAGTCCGCTGCCCAGCCTGATGACTTCCAGTCCGCTGCCCGGCCTGATGACTTCCAGTCCGCTGCCCGGCCTGATGACTTCCAGTCCGCTGCCCGGCCTGATGACCTCCAGTCCGCTGCCCGGCTTGATGATTTCCAGTCCGCTGCCCAGCTTCATGACTTCCAGTCCGCTGCCCAGCTTGATGACTTCCAGTCCGCTGCCCAGTTTGATGACTTCCAGTCCGCTGCCCAGCTTGATGACTTCCAGTCCGCTGCCCAGCTTGATGACTTCCAGTCCGCTGCCCAGCTTGATGACTTCCAGTCCGCTGCCCAGCTTGATGACTTCCAGTCCGCTGCCCAGGTTGATGACTTCCAGTCCGCTGCCCAGGTTGATGACTTCCGGTCCGCTGCCCAGGTTGATGACTTCCGGTCCGCTGCCCAGGTTGATGACTTCCAGTCCGCTGCCCAGGTTGATGACTTCCAGTCCGCTGCCCAGGTTGATGACTTCCAGTCCGCTGCCCAGCTTGATGACTTCCAGTCCGCTGCCCAGCTTGATGACTTCCAGTCCGCTGCCCAGCTTGATGACTTCCAGTCCGCTGCCCAGCTTGATGACTTCCAGTCTGCTGCCCAGCTTGATGACTTCCAGTCCGCTGCCCAGCTTGATGACTTCCAGTCCGCTGCCCAGCTTGATGACTTCCAGTCCGCTGCCCAGCTTGATGACTTCCAGTCCGCTGCCCGGCTTGATGATTTCCAGTCCGCTGCCCAGCTTGATGACTTCCAGTCCGCTGCCCAGCTTGATGACTTCCAGTCCGCTGCCCAGGTTGATGACTTCCAGTCCGCTGCCCAGGTTGATGACTTCCAGTCCGCTGCCCAGGTTGATGACTTCCAGTCCGCTGCCCAGGTTGATGACTTCCAGTCCGCTGCCCAGGTTGATGACTTCCAGTCCGCTGCCCAGGTTGATGACTTCCAGTCCGCTGCCCAGCTTGATGACTTCCAGTCCGCTGCCCAGCTTGATGACTTCCAGTCCGCTGCCCAGGTTGATGACTTCCAGTCCGCTGCCCAGGTTGATGACTTCCAGTCCGCTGCCCAGGTTGATGACTTCCAGTCCGCTGCCCAGGTTGATGACTTCCAGTCCGCTGCCCAGGTTGATGACTTCCAGTCCGCTGCCCAGGTTGATGACTTCCAGTCCGCTGCCCAGCTTGATGACTTCCAGTCCGCTGCCCAGCTTGATGACTTCCAGTCCGCTGCCCAGCTTGATGACTTCCAGTCCGCTGCCCAGCTTGATGACTTCCAGTCCGCTGCCCAGCTTGATGACTTCCAGTCCGCTGCCCAGGTTGATGACTTCCAGTCTGCTGCCCAGGTTGATGACTTCCAGTCCGCTGCCCAGGTTGATGACTTCCAGTCCGCTGCCCAGGTTGATGACTTCCAGTCCGCTGCCCAGCTTGATGGCTTCCAGTCCGCTGCCCAGCTTGATGGCTTCCAGTCTGCTGCCCAGCTTGATGGCTTCCAGTCTGCTGCCCAGCTTGATGGCTTCCAGTCTGCTGCCCAGCTTGATGGCTTCCAGTCCGCTGCCCAGCTCGATGACCCGGAGCCTTCGTCCGCTGCCCAGCTCGAGGACTCAGAGCCCGCTGCCCAGCTCGAGGACCCAGAGCCTATGCCCTCTGCCCAGCTTGTTGACCCGGAGCCTTTGTCTGCTGACCCGCTCGATGACTCGGAGCCCGCTGCCCAGCTTGAGGACACCATGAGCCTTCCCCAGCAACAGCTGGTTGGAGCGACCGGAGGCCGCTCCTTTGAGGGGGGGTACTGTCAGGAATGGTCCCCCCTGCTGGTAAATCTGCCTATTATTTTGGCTGCAGTTCTGGCCTCCACCAGCGGGGGGTTCTTGGTATGTTGGAGCACACAGCTTTTCCTGCATTCAGGTGTGACATGAATGCAATCAGCACGCCTCTATTTATACCCGGCAAGTTCAAGCAGAACTCGCCCTGGTATCCGTCTATTAACCCGACCCTGAGCCTGATATCTGGACCCTGAACCTGTTGTCTCCCTCCTGGACTTCTGACCTGATCTGATCCATCCTGACCCATCCTGACCTGATCCCTCTCCTGGACTTTCCCTTCCTGCTTATTCCCCGTCTGCAGCTATTTCCTGATTCCCCGTGTATGACCTTGGCTTGGCCTGTTTATGATTCTGGTATTTCCCATTGCTGTACATATTGTCTTAGTGTTGTTTTTGTCACTGTGGGTCATTGATTGTTTTGCACTGAACTTGTTGAAGGTGGTGGGGTGTTACCCCCTCTTCTTAAATAAATCACCCTTTTTACCTATATCTGTTTGGATTCCTCTTTGCAATCACATAGTACTGGTCTATTTCTAATCACTGACAGTATAATCCCGCGTATGGGGGTGGAGAGCTCTCCAAGCATCTACAAACTGACAATCATGCATCCTTCTTTTTAGTTTCTGTAGCTGGGTACTCATTGTCTCCCTCACCCTGGACGTGCTATCAAGTCTCGGGTTCATACATAGATTAAGGTCGCCCATTAAGATAGTATAGCCTTCAGAGAAGGATTTCAGCCTTCTAAGAATTCTCTCCATATATTTGACAGGATGAATTTTGAGGGCGTAGATATTAGCAAGGGTGCAGGCCATGTTCCCTAGTTTTCCTTTTAGAAATAGAAATCTACCCTCTGGGTCTGTCAGCCTTGTCTCCAAGTCAAACCTTATCCCATCTGCAATACCAATTGCCACGCCGCGTGCGCGTTTAGAAATGGAGTCCCCATAATACCACGTAGGGAACGTGGGTGAGAACAGTTTAACATTTGAGTCAAGGGAGAGATGGGTCTCCTGTAAGAAGACTACGAGTACATATATGTGAATACAAATATTATGGTGCTAGATGATCTAGCGTGAAAGTCCATAGGAGCCGTTCATGTCAATATTGAAAAATCAACATAGAAGGCACACCCGTGATAAAAATACAAATTAAATATGCAAATTAAATCCAAGTGTGAAAAAAATATATGTTCCGTGAGTCCATATAAAGATCTTAAATGAATCAGATCAGGTTCAATGTTCTTGTGATGTGTGGTCCACCTTCACCAATACATATATTCAACACCCAAGGTGAATGAGTGAAATGGTTCCTTACCAGATGGAAATGACCCTTAATTTGTTACCAAAAGAAGGAGTCATAAACAGCTTGTGCAGTAATACCTGCAAATGCAAACGCGTCCTGGTGCTGGATATGCTTGTATTCAGATGGGTTCCAATGGTCACATGCAATAATAAGATGATGCCAACATAGGGCCAGATTCAGCAACACTTGCGCTGGAGTATTTCGATATACGCCGCGTAACTGTGAAGATGCGCCGTCGTTTCTATGTGCCCGTACCCACCAAACTAGATGCGCCCAATAACGGGCCATTTGCGACCGGCGGAACGTTCCGACGCCAGAGTATCGTCAGCGCTTAATTTCGCTTGGCGCATCAGTCGCGCCTATTGATTTCCCCTGCAAATATGCAAATGAGGGATTTTTCCCAATTCACGAACGGATTAGCACCATACACTGGCTACATGCGCCGCGCATATCTCGTCCGTCCGGCGCAAAGTTATTTCTACAAAAGGCTGCTTTATCTTTACTCCAGATGGCCACAGGTCAGCAGGAGAGCAGCTACAGCAGCGTTACCGACGATAAGAGCTAGCTGAGCACCCCCACTTGCAGGACAACACCTCTGTCCATGCTTGTCTGTCAAATTTTACAGCCATGGAGGAAGACATCATAGGTCTCCATAGCCGAGATGACGGCTGACAGCTCCTGGCCATTAAAGTTCAGCTTTCTCCTGTGTGTTTGCGGGGAACGGGAGCAGCCATCTCAGAACAAAAGTAACATCACTGCGGGGAGGGGGAGCAGGATATACTTTAGTGCCGGAATGGCGCTTCTACGGGCGCATTTAAACGCCCAACGGAAGGCATTGCGATGACGTTTCCCGTGCAGTGGTGCCGACGGAAGTTGTGAGCATGCGCACAAAGGGGGCGAGTGGAGCCTCACTCATTGCGCATGCTCCGTGGTTGATGCGCTGAACGTAAGCCTCTGCGCTGGGCTCCGCCCATCATTTACATATGAATGAATGAAGAACTTGTATAGCGCAGCACATGCGAAGTAAATCGCCTCTGATCACACCCACTTCCCCTTGCGTCGGGTTACGCCAGCGCATTAGCGTTACTCTGGCGCAAGTTTACGCGCAACTGCTATGTGAATAACAGTACTTGCGCTGAAAGGGTCGTCAGAGTAACGTAAATGAGAAGCGTTACTCTGGAGCAAAGATGCTCTCATCTACCTGAATCTGGCCCATAGTGTAACCAGTTTATTTAAAATTGAAAGAAAGTATAAAACTGCAGATTGGCTGCTTACATTGAGTGGTGCCCCAAACCCGGCACTGAGGCTAAGTCGCGTGGGGGATAAAAGTAACTGGTCCCGGGCGCTAGACAGATGTCTCTGGCGTGCGTTCCATTCGATTGAGGTTCGGAACCAGCGGGACAGGAAGTGACGAGTAGAGCGTGGATGCGTACCGCCTCGACGTACGTTTCGTTGTGAACGTCTTCAGGAAGCGTGTCATACCACGCTAGGATTGGTTGTTATATATGCCTGTCAATTAGTAGGGCGGACGTGAGGTAATTCAACAAGTGGCCCAAATCCGTTTGCAGAGAACTGATCTCATCCTTTATGAATTTTTCTAAACTTAGTTCTAGTCTCCTCAGCATTGCTTCCAGTTCCCTCTTAGAGGGAGTGTGTGCATCTGGGCTGATCTCCGTGTTTTGGTTCAGATCTTGCTCCCCATCAGTTGATATGTCCGGGTTTTGAGGATTGGTACCCCCAGCTCCTTTTTTCCCAGTCCCCGTTTTGTCCGTTTTTTTGGTGTTGCTTGGGCTTTTGGTTCTCCCCTCCTGAGTCATATATTGTCTTATCGTGCTAGTTGGGGGGTTATCCTTGGGAGTTTTCGGGGCAAAGCCCCTAGTCACCTTGCTCATATTGTATTTACGCCTCGCCCGGATTCGTTTCCCCAGTTTTTTTGTTTTTTTTGCGGTGGGTGATCCTATTGCTAGGGTGATCGCGCATCCAGTGGGGGAATTACACAAGTAATTTTCAAACTCCACCAAGGAGGAGAGATGTTTTTATAACCAAATCCCCCCCGGCCCACTACTTCCTATAACCGGGTAAATGCGCTGCAATTGAATCGCAGTGCAATCGAATCCCCTGTGCTAGTGTGTGTAACTGCACTGTATTCAGAGTACCGCTGCTATGAGCTGCCTTGTATTTTAATGGCGGTGAGTCACCCAGCCTAGTCCAACCCATCCTATTAATTGTTTGGGACAATAATTCACTCTAGTGGCTCAACGCCCCTTCGCTGGTGACTAACGGCATGGGCAGCGC
This sequence comes from Rana kukunoris, assembly GCA_029574335.1. Taxonomy (NCBI): domain Eukaryota; kingdom Metazoa; phylum Chordata; class Amphibia; order Anura; family Ranidae; genus Rana; species Rana kukunoris. Next base: position 156,340,412 of record CM056057.1, read on the forward strand.
TCACTTATCAGCAATAGTTTCGAATATGACATAGTAAAGTAGTCTCCTCTATAATATTATAGCGAGCTGGTGTTTTGAGACACTTGCATGACGTAAAAAGGCCCTTATTAGATATGATAGACAGGAGGATTGATTTTACAAAGTTCCCAAATCTTACAGCAGCATTTTTGGGTTAATATCTAGCACATCCGCCTTCAGAAACAGTCACAAGTTCTCTTAATGCAAATGCGATTTATGGAAATGCAGCTGAGAGTCGCTTACCATACCTTCCGGATTGCGATAGAGAGAGGTGGGAGGAGTGGGTATTACCTGCATCCTATGGTACAACAGACGAGAGACACAGGCCGGTCCGCGGCAGGGGGGGAATGCTGGAATCAAATCCACCCCTGAGAGCTCAGCAATTCCTTACTGAACCGTCCGCTCATACCATCCACTGAGCGGGACCATAGGGTGTGGAGGGTAAAGGAGGCACCGCTGGGATGGCCCGACACCGGACCTAGGGAACACCGCCTAAGAGCCTGCAGCGCTGCTGTTTCGCGCCCGCGTTGGCTCCACCGATCTTCGGGTCCTGCGGCGTCCTCTCTCCCAGGTGCCTAGGTCGGTTCGTGGCACATCTCCGTCCCTCCCTCGGCGTGCGTGCGTGCATCACGTCATGTTGCGCATGTCATCCCTATAGTACTGCCTGTAATGGTCTTGAGTAGGGTTAAGCGAACCCGAACTGTAAAGTTCGGGTTCGGTACGGACTTTGGGTTTTTCCCGAACCCGGACCCGAACCCGAATAATTGGTGAAAGTTCGGGTCCGGGTTCGGAGTTCGGGAAAAAAAATGCGCGGGGCTCTCCCCAAATTCAATAACCAGACCCTTTAGGTCTGGTATGGATATTAAGGGGAACCCCGCCGTCAATATAAAAAAAAGAATGATGTGGGGTTCCCCCCAAATATCCATAACCAGACCCTCCAGGTCTGGTGTGGATTTTAAGGGGAACTCCACCCCAAATAAAAAAAAAATGATGTGGAGTTCCCCCTAAAATCCACACGAGACCCCTTATCCGAGCACGTTGACCTGGCCAGCCGCAGAAAAGAGAGGGGCAGAATGCGCCCCCCCCTCTCCTGAACCGTCCCAGGCCACATGCCCTAAACATTGGGAGGGTGCTTTGGGGTGCCCCCCAAAGCACCTCGTCCCCATGTTGATAGGGACAAGGATCTCATCCCCACAACCCTTGCCCGGTGGTTGTGGGGGTATGCGGGCAGGGGGCTTATCAGAATCTGGAAGACCCCTTTAACAAAGGGGACCCCCAGATCCTGGCCCCCCCCTGTGTGAAATGGTAATGGGGTACTGTACCCCTACCATTTCACGAAGGAAGTGTAAATAGTAGTTTTCGCGGCAGGGGGAGAAGATCTATCCATTCAGAGCACAGCTCCGCGAATGACGCGCCGGAGCTTTGACGTTTCTTTTATAGGGGAGGCGGGCCACGCATCGCGTGACCCTGTCCCCCTCTGACGCACACTGTGCTACCTCACTGGGACAGCCCAGACATGCCCCTTGCGTCAGAGGGGGAAACGTCAAAGCTCCGGCACGTCATTCGCCCCATACTCATTCACTTAGGGTGGGGGGTCGGTATCTGGGGGCCCCCTTATTATAGGGGGCTTCCAGATTCCGATAAGCCTCCCGCCCGCATACTCCGACAACCAACGGCCAGGGTTGTCAGGAAGAGGCCCCCCCACCCCAGAGCACCTGACCCCCCCATGTTGAGGGCATGCGGCCTGGTATGGCTCAGGAGGGGGGGCATTCGCTAGTCCCCACCCCTTTCCTGACCGGCCAGGTGGCGTGCTTTGGATACGGGTCTGGTATGGATTGTGGGGGGACGCCGTTTCTTCGGTGTAGGGGGGTCTCCTTATAACCCACACATAAGGGCCTGGTATGCTCCTGGGGGGGGAACCCATCCATGCGGATTTGTATTTAAAGATCCGGCGGGGAGTTCCCCCTCAGGATTCATACCAAGAGCCGCGTGTAGAATTGGCGGGAATCCAAGTTGGATCCCTGTTGCTTCTATGATGGCATTGTCCCCATCGCGGCAAGCCGGCTCGGCGCTGGTTCCCGCGATGGGGCTCGTAGGTGGTCAATCTTGCTGAGAAAGGGAGCGAGATTGACACAATATCGCGGTCACCTACTGTAGCAACCACTTGGTCCTCCCCTATCCATGTCTCAATCAGACAGTAAAAGCGCGCTCCCGCCGCGCGCATGCACCGCTGTAATGGTGGTGCCTAGGAGACAAGATAGAGGGGGGAGAGATTCCTGAGGGGCATCATTATGGACCCCTGTATGCGTATTGTGGCAGAGCCTGCAGCGGAAGAAGGTGAGTGGTGTTAAATTCGACCAACTTCACTGAGCATGTATCCTGGAAGGCTATGTAAGGAAACACCAGGTTTGCACTTACTCTCTCCAGTGGTGAGAACCAGGAAGACATCCTACTCAAAAGTAGATAATACATAAAAAAAATTATCCTCTTCTTATCTTATCCACGCAGCAGGAAAGCTACTAAAAGTAGTTCCAGATAGTTCCAGATTTTATCCATCAAGTCCTATGGGCACACGCGAGACTTAACAGGCAGATTCAAGTGCAGCGCTCCCTGAACAAAGGCCCGGACTAGGGAATGAGAGGCAAGTGGTTTTTGAAAGACTATCGGCAAGGTCAAGATTTTGCCCTTGATAGTGCTCAAGGCCAACTTCATATTTAAGCCCAACTGAAGAAAGGCAAGAATCCTATTAATGACATACTTTCTAGGATGCCATCTTCCGGGTTCACACCAGGAAACATATGCCTTCCAGAATTTGTAGTAGATGAGCCTGGAGCAATGGCGGATCCAGGTGGGGGGGAAACAGGGAAATTTCCCCCCCCCGACACATTTATGTCACATTTTTTTAAACTGCTTTGCGGTGCCTGCAGCTGCCGCTGCCAAGTCTCTCACTCTCTCTCTCTCATCACTAGGGCCGGTAGGCTGCCTGTCCTGAGGCTGCTTTGAGCTGTAGCTGTAGACTGACTTCCCCTCTCTCCTGCGTGTATGACATCGGGCATCTCTGGCTGTGTGTAAGAGCTGGATCTGTGTTTGGTGTGTCTGTGCTGCCTGTGCTAGACCTGCTTGTGTGATAGTAGATGGAGATGGAACACTGATTGAATCAGTATTTTGTCTATCACACAAGCCCGTCTAGGGGGGGACCTTGCTAGAGCACACTGCACTGCCGAACACAGACCTAGAGCTCCTGTTTGTTCCATGACACACGTCGGGAGAGGAGATACCTGCTGTGTGTGATCATGTTATGGTGAGTGCACAGTGGGGCTACATTTATATCCAAAGTGGTACTGCATTCATAGACAAAAGTGGGACTGCATTCATAGACAAAAGTGGGACTGTATTAATATACAAAAGTGGGACTGCATTAATATACAAAAGTGGGACTGCATTTATATACAAAAGTGGGACTGGATTTATATACAAAAGTGGTACTGAATTTATATATACAGTGGGGCTGCATTTATATACAAAAGTGGGACTGCATTTATATACAAAAGTGGGACTGCATTCATATACAAAAGTGCGGATGCATTTATATACAAAAGTGGGATGCATTTATATACAAAAGTGGGGATGCATTTATATACAAAAGTGGGACTGGATTTATATACAAAAGCGGGGATGCATTCATATACAAAAGTGGGGATGCATTCATATACAAAAGTGGGGCTGCATTTATATACAAAAGTGGGACTGCATTAATATACAAAAGTGGGACTGAATTCATAGACAAAAGTGGGACTGCATTGATATACAAAAGTGGGACTGCATTAATATACAAAAGTGGGACTGCATTTATATACAAAAGTGGGGATGCATTTATATACAAAAGTGGGACTGCATTTATATACAAAAGTGCGGCTGCATTTATATACAAAAGTGGGACTGCATTTATATACAAAAGTGGGACTGCATACATATACAAAAGTGCGGCTGCATTTATATACAAAAGTGGGGCTGCATTTTTATACAAAAGTGGGACTGCATTTATATACAAAAATGGGGCTGCATTTATATACAATAGTGGGGATGCATTCATATACAAAAGTGGGACTGCATTCATATAAAAAAGTGGGACTGCATTCATATACAAAAGTGGGGATGCGTTCATATACACAGTGGGCCTGCATTCATATGTACAGTGAGGCTGCAATCATGGGCACTGATGAGGCTGCATCTCTTGTACCATGTCTTCAGTCTCTGACCATTTCTTGTAACATGTCTTCAGTCTCTGACCAACCCTTGTACCACGTCTGCAGAGTCTGACCATCCCTTGCACCATGTCTGCAGTCTCTGACCATCTCTTGTACCATGTCTGCAGTCTCTGACCATCTCTTGTACCATGTCTACAGTCTCTGATCATCTCTTGTACCATGTCTGCAGTCTCTGACCATCTCCTGTATCATGTCTGCAGTCTCTGACCATCTCTTGTGCCATGTCTGCAGTCTCTGACTATCTCCTGTATCATGTCTGCATTCTCTGACCATCTCTTGTACCACGTCTGCAGTCTCTGACCATCTCTTGTACCAGGTCTGCAGTCTCTGACCATCTCTTGTACCACGTCTGCAGTCTCTGACCATCTCCTGTATTATGTCTGCATTCTCTGACCATCTCTTGTACCACGTCTGCAGTCTCTGACCATCTCCTGTATTATGTCTGCATTCTCTGACCATCTCCTGTATTATGTATTCATTCTCTGACCATCTCTTGTACCATGTCTGCAGTCTCTGAGCATCTCTTGTACCATGTCTGCAGTCTCTGACCATCTCATGTCTGCATTCTCTGAGGGAGTCCGGAGAGAAGTCAAGAGAGGGAGAGCTGCCAGAATGGGAGTCATGGCAGAAGTCAGAGGTGTGTAAGAGAGACGGTTTATTTTCTGGCAGTGCCCCTCCCGAGACTAGACTCTGGATCCGCTCTTGGCCTGGAGTTCGGCATTAACCAGAGTGGATAGGACTGGGCCTAAGAGCCCACGGTTTCTCAAAATGTGGGTCTCAACAGCCAAACCGTCAAATTTAGACTTTGTAAGCCAGGATGAAATATTGGACCCTGCGATAGTAGGTCCGAGCACAGTGGGAGAGCCCAAGGTCCTCCTTCTGCCATCCTTATGATTTCTGTGTACCAGGGTCAAGCCTGGGTGACCAAAATCACCGGCCTGAGCAGAAGGATCTCTTGTTCTTGACACAAATTTGTCCAGTTTTGTGTTGAACCTGGAAGCCAACAGGTCCACATCTGTTTCTAAAATATTATTTGAAATATGTCGGAGTGTAGAGACCATTTGCCTGCCAATTTTCTACCCCTGGAATGAAGACCGCAGACAGGCAAGGAATATGTCTTTCTGCCCAGGACAGGATGTGATTAACCTCTCTTTGAGCATCCAGACTTCTGGTGCCCCCTTGGTGGTTGATAAAGACCACAGCTGTTGCATTGTCAGACTGTGAGACCAGACTCTGAGGGCCAGATGAATTTCCGCGAATTTCCAGAATGTTGATGGAGCTTTTCGGCTCTGGACCACTTCCCCTGGGCAGATGCCTCTTCCAGAACTTCCCCCCAGTCTAAAAGTCTGGTGTCTGTGGTTACCATTTTCCAGGTAACCGGAGTAAAGGATCTTCCTTTTGATAGATTTTGGGGGAGAAACCACCAATTGTGCTGGGCCTTTTAAATAAGCCTCTTGTAGCCTGCACACAGGTGTGCCATGCACGTGCACAAGCACGAGCAACCACGGCCCTCCCCATCTTAACCTGCCTACAGACAGTCACAAGCACTCTCCCGGTGCACATGCACCATTGTGGTGGCGCCCTATGGCAAAAGAGGGAGGATAGCAAACAACCTGGGGGGCTTTGGGGGACTCCTGTATGTGTATGTGAACCTGCAGCAGGGTGAGTGCATGGGTTTGACTCGAACTCGAAGCTCATCCCTACTGGGAATACTGTACATGGGAACCTGCTCGAATTATCAAAGAAGCCAATTCACCAAAATCATATATACCGTATTTATCGCGGTATAACGCGCTCCCGCGTATACCGCGCACCCACAAAGTGCCCCCCAATCCTGTGGAAAAAAAGTTATTTTGTACTTACAGTTTTGGTGTCTTGCGCGGCGTCCATCGGCGGCCTCGTCGGGTTCGGTGTCCTTCTGCGGCGGGTCCGGTGTCCTCTTCGGCGGGTCCGGTGTCCTCTTCGGCGGTTCCGGTGTCCTCTTCGGCGGGTCCGGCGTCCTCTTCGGCGGGTCCAGGGTCCTCGCGGCGTCCTCGCGTCCTCCCCGCTCGTTTCCCGCACCGAGTTTTGAATACTCCGCCAGCATATACTGAGCGCAGTACACTCGGGCAGGCTCGGCAACTTTCGCGCTCACGTCCTGTACGTCCAGGACGTGACCGCGGAAGAAGCCGAGACTGGCCGAATATACCCGAGTGTACTGCGCTCGGTATATGCCGGCGCAGTATTCAAAATTCGGCGCGGGAAAGCGGGTATCGGCGTATATCGCGCACCCACGATTTTGCCCTGATTTTCAGGGCAAAAAAGTGCGCGATATACGCCGATAAATACGGTAATTGAGACCAAGTGTGGACAGAAACTGTCATCTTCATCCAGACACTGCTGCGGATACATCATTAGAGAAACCGGATGACAATAGAGATAAAGAACAAGCCCATTATGGCACAGAAGATCTAAACATGGAGTCTGAGGATACTGAAGACAGCATAAAACTGTCAGCATATGATAATGCTGGGAGTGACTCTCAACTGGACACCAATCCTACGGATGATGAGCCAGTGGTTATTTTCTCACGATATCGAGCTATTAAACCAAAGATATAGAGGTATTTTGTCTCATACTAAATGTTTCATTCAGGGAAGATGTAATGATGTGTATGCTTTATGTTATAATTCAAGTTCAATTGTTATGCCTAGTTCCTTATGCATATTAGGAAACAGTTAACAGTTTTGGTCATGTGATCTGGGGGCGGGGAGCTGTCAGTTGTTAGATGGATCCTGCTAAATAAACACCAGGCTCATGTTCAAGCTCTTGGGCTGTCTGCCTTATACTTGGTGTTAAAACATCACACTGGTCAGAGTTGAGGGAAAGATGGATGATGCTAAATACAGGGATATTCTTGAGCAAAACCTGTACCACTCTGTGTGTGATTTAAGGCTAGGATGGAGGTTCACCTTCCAGCAGCACAATGACCCCAAATATACTGCTAAAGCAACACTTGAGTGGTTTAATGGGAAACATGTAAATGTGTTGGAATAGCCTAGTCAAAGCCCAGACCTCAATCTAATAGAAAATCTGGTGTCAGACTTAAAGATTGTTGTTCACAAGTGCAAACCATATAACTTGAAGGAGCTGGAGCAGATTTGCTAGGAGGAATGGGCAAAAATCCCAGTGGTACAATGTGGCAAGCTCATAGAGACTTATCCAAAGCGACTTGGAGCTGTGATAGCCGCAAAAGGTGGCTCTACAGACCTTTTCTGTTATTTTGTCCTATTTGTTGCTTGCTTCACAATAAAAAATCATCAAAGTTGTGGGCATGTTCTGTAAATTAAATGATGCAAATCCTTAAAGAATCCATGTTAATTCCAGGTTGTGAGGCAAAAAAAAAAAAAAACGAAAAATGGCAAGAGGGTGACAAGGCACTGTATACACTAGACTGTATATCTATATACTAGACTGTGGGGTTGATTTACTAAAGCTGGAACGTACAAAATCAGGCTCACTTCTGTATAGAAACCAACCAGCTTCTGGTTTTGCACTCTCCAGCTAATATACCTGTATATATATATTAATACACTGCCTGCACTGACTGAATATTGAGTAAACACTGAATATATATTCTATGCTAAATGCAGAGTATATATTTACAGTGAACCTTGGATTGCGAGTAACGCGGTTAACGAGCGTATAGCAATACAAGCTTTCTCTTTTTTTCTAAATCTTGACTCAGTTTGCGAGTGTTGTCTCGCAAACCAAGCAGGATTCAAGCCTCTGAAATGTGCAGTACTGCATTTGGCCAGAGGTGCCGTTCGGAGCCGTTTGAAGCTGTTCGGTAATACTCGGAAACACTCAAAAATACTCTGTTCCCAAGTTTTTCTGAACCTTTCTGAGGCATCCGAACGGTCTCCGAGTTTCTCCGGGTCTCTCGGTGCCCCCTACCTCTGGCCACATGTGGTGTTGCATGCAATATAAGTCAATGCAGAAGTAATTATCTTAGTTTCCATTGATTTCTTTGGGGGAAACTCGTTTTGATATGCGAGTGGTTTGGATTACAAGCATTCTCCTGGAATAGATTATGCTCGTAATCCAAGGTTTCACTGTACATACATATATATATATATATATATATATATATATATATATATTAGGACTGTGGAAATTAACTTTTAATTCATCGATTATTCTTTAATTTTTTGGATCGATCAAAATCTTTTTGATCCATTAAAATTCTTTTGATTGGTACTCACCTCTCTGCCGGCTTCTGGGCCTTCAGGGAGTTCCGTCGGAGATCTGGAAACGTCACGCCATGTCCATCTGAAGGGCTTCTTTGCTGTGCCTTCATATCTGCATGCCGGCGGGACCTTACTATCTGCCACACGCAAGGGCTGTTACACTTCCCTCTATCAACCTGGGATTCTACTACCATCCACTGGGATATGTGATAGTTCCCTTCACGGGACATCTACAAGCCGATGGACTGATGTTAACCTCTCCTCATCTGGATTCAGCAGTGGCATCGTTGTACACATTTTAATACCAGTATCATACTTATCTACATGTTTTTATGACTGCTTTTGGTACCATTTGGTATTACTCGCACCATTTTTACAGTTTATGTAGCTACATCAATTTTATCTCCAGTGCAATATTTATTTTGTTACCTACTTGAAGACTATAAAAGTTTTATTGCTATTCACACTGAGCGCTGCCTTTGTGTGTTTTTTGTATCCTGCCATCCATTTTTCCAGGGGTTGGTAGCTGCACTGGGAATCAGCCTGCAAGGAGATCAGCTAAAAGTAGTTGGATCTTTATGTGCGTTATAATTAATCGAAATTAGTCGATTAATCGATAAAAAAAAAAACTATTAATCGAACACAAACATTTTGATCAGTAACAGCCCTAGTGTTTTTCCCATTCAATATTTTTTATAGGAGAAATTACAGTATGTGCATCACATTACATAGTTACATAGTTAGTCCAATTTGCTACAGCAGGGGAAAAAATTCCTTCCTGATCCCCCGAGAGGCAATCAGACTTACCCTGGATCAACTTTACCTAAAAATCTTAGTACCCAGTTATATTTTGTACATTTAGGAAAGAACCCAGGCCTTTCTTAAAGCAATCTACTGAGCTGGCCAGAACCACCTATGCAGGGAGTCTATTCCACATTTTCATGTGAAGAAACCTTTCTGTATTTGGAGGTGAAATCGCTTTTCCTCTAGACGTAAAGAGTTTCCCCTTTGTCCTTTGTGTTGACCATAAAGTGAATAACTCAACACCAAGTTCACTATATGGACCCCTTATATATTTGTACATGTTGATCATATCCCCCCTTGATCTTCTCTTCTCAAGAGTGAATAAATTCAGTTCCTCTAATTTTTCCTCATAGCTGAGCTCCTCCATGCCTCTTATCAGTTTGGTTTCCCTTCTCTGCACTTTCTCCAGTTCTCCGATATTCTTTTTGAGAACTGGTGCCCAAAACTGGACTGCATATTCCAGATGAGGTCTTACTAATGATTTGTACAAGGGCAACATTATCTCTCTCTCTCTCTCTCTGGAATTCATACCCTTCTTAATACAAGAAAGGACTTTGCTCGCTTTGGAAACCGCAGCTTGGCATTGAATGCCATTATTGAGCTTATGATCTACCAAAACACCCAGATTCTTCTCCACTACGGATCCCCCCAGTTGTACACCTCCTAGTATGTATGATACATGCATATTCTTAGCCCCCAAGTGCATAACTTTACATTTATCAACATTAAACTTCATGGGCCAGATTCAGAGAGACATTACGCCTGTCTAACTGGTGTTAGACTGGAGTAATTTCAAATTACGCGCGTTTTCTAGCTAGTCGAAAACCTCAAACCATGAATAGACGGTTGCGGGCTTCAATTCGACTGGATTACGTGTTCATACGTCTTCGGATCTACGCTGCAATAAAATTGCGGCCACTGGGTGGACTTCCCGTAGTTTTCCGCGTCGGGGTATGCAAATGAGCTTTTGCCGGCGATCCCCGAAATTACGATCTTCAATCGCAATCTCTTACGGCACGTTTAGTCATCTTTTATTTGCGTAACACTATACCAGCTTTTTGCTGCTCTAATATTAGACAGCCCATGTTTAGTATGGCCGTCGTTCCTGCGTCGAATTTCTACGTTTTTCGACGTATTTTATTAATTTTAACGTAAAACGTCCGGGAATAGGAATGTTCGTAAATGACGCTACTCAAACAACGAATGACGTAACGACGTGATTTCGCACAATGCACGGCGGGAAATTTCTGAACGGAGCATGCGCAGTTCGATCGCCGCGGGGACGCGCTTAATTTAAATGCTTCACGCCCCCTAATCGCGTATTTCGATTACGCGGCGAGAAATAGACTACGCCGCCGTAGCGTACGGGCAAAAATCTACCAGGATTCGGTGTAGAGCCTGGTAAAATACGGCAGCGTAGAGTATTTCGATTACGCATCGCAATATTAAGTGTATGTGAATCTGGCCCCATCTCTTTATCTTCCACATAGTCGCCAAATTAGACAGAGCATTGAGGTCGGCTTGAAATTGGAGACATCCTGTAATGACGTTATTCCACTGCATAGCTTGGTGTCATCTGCAAAGACAGAAATTTTACTTTTGATCTCAGATCCAATATCATTTAAAAAGATTTTAAAAAGTAAGGGTCCCAACACTGAACATTAGGGTACACCACTGATAACCTTAGACCATTCAGAGTATGAATCATTAACCACGACTCTCTGAATTCTGTCTCTGAGACAGTTTTCTATCCATTTACAAACGATATTTCCAATCCAGTAGACTTTATCTTACACATTGGCCGTGTGTGCGTAACTGTATCAAACGCTTTTGCAAAATCCAAGTATACCACGTCCAGTGCCACCCCTCTGTCCAAGGTTTTACTTACCTCTTTATAAAAATAAATCAGGTTTATCTGACAACTTCTGTCTTTCATGAATCAATGCAGTCTGTTGCTTAAAATATTTTTTTACCAGCAAGAACTCATTTATGTGATCTTTTATTAATCTCTCCGGTATCTTCCCAACTATAGAAGTTAAACTAACATGTCTATAGTTACTTAGTAAAGACTTTGTTCCCTTTTTAAATATAGGCACCACACTGGGGCGACATGGGATCCGACTTGAAGTCTCCCCAAATCGTCCCAAGTTGTGTGGTTAAGAAAATCAATGGGAGTGAATGAGAGCCGTCTTAATACACACTACTGAAGTCGCTCTGACTTCAGAAAAGGTTCCTGTGCTACTTCAATCAGACTTCTAGGCGATTTGTACCCATTGATTTCAATGGAAGTCGCCTCAGATGTCTGATCACTGTATTAACTGAAGCAACTTTCCAGGAAGATAACATACATTTCTCAGGCACACCCCTCCCTCCCCTCCCTCCCACAGAGCTGATTGTTGTTTGATTGGCCACTGGAAAGTCTCCTGTCCTGGAGACGACTTCAAGTAGTGTTGTAAATCGCCCCAGATCGCCCTTTGGTTCATGCTCAAGTCGTGTTGGAGTTGCCTCTGAAAGTCGTGCTGCAAGTCGTGTCGCCCCAGTGTGAACCGACTCTCAAAATTAGATACAAAATTACTGAGCTCAATTCTTTTAGGATCCGTGGGTGTATGCCATCTGGTCCAGCTTTGTCCACCTTTATTCTGTCTAAATATTTCTGGACCATATCACTTTTGAGCCATTTGGGCCATTTTCTGGATCATTTGGGGCTGTGTACAAGTGCACATTTAACATCACAGTTATAAAGATTTGACATGTGCAATATTAAATTATTTGTTATGATTGGCATTCGTTGCTTTGGATCATTTGTAACTTTGCATTAATTCGTATTCGTTCCGTCCCATTTGTTTAGATGTGGCATTCATTACTTAGGGTAATTTGTAACTTCAGATGCATTTGTATTCATTTTGTTCCATTTGCTTAGATGCAGCATTTGTTACTTTGGATAATTCGTAACTTCAGAATCATTCGTATTCGTTCCTTTTCATTCATTTAGATGCAGCATTTATTACTTCAGATACTGTAATTTGTATCTTTGGGTTTGGAAATTCCAAAAAATATTTAAATCGAATCTATCCCAAATTAGCTGCTATAATGCAGAGACCTTAATAGAAGAATAACTGAGTTGTTTTACCTATAATTCAATTGTCTATTATAATAAATACTGAATAATAATAATAATAAAAATTATAATAATGGTTAATAATTATAATAGAACATACAGAAAACTAAATTATCCAAATGTAATCAATTTGTTAAACTCGTAGGGTGAAAAATTTTAGTTCTTTTTGACAATTCGTTTTGGTATGCATTCGTCAAAAGAGTATTTTGTTCATTCGGATGTTTTCGAATTAATAAATATTGTATTCTGTCCAAAACGAATTTGTAACTAGATGAATTGCACCAGTCTAGTAAACATGAGCAACAACAAAACAGTGCTGTGTTAAGATGGAATTATCAGTCTTAACCACTTTAGCCCCGGACCATATTGCTGTCCAAAGACCAGAGCACTTTTTGTGATTCGCCACTGCGTTGCTTTAACTGACAATTGCGCAGTCGTGCGACGTAGCTCCCAAGCAAAATTGGCGTCCTTTTTTTCCCACAAAGCTTTATTTTGGTGGTATTTGATCATCTATGCGGTTTTTATTTTTTGCACTATAAACAAAAATAGAGCGACTATTTTGAAAAAAATGCAATATTTTTTACATTTTGCTATAATAAAAATCCAAAAAAAGATATAAAAAAACTTATTTTTTCTTCAGTTTAGACCGATACGTATTCTTCTACATATTTTTCGTTAAAAAAAATCACAATTAGCGTTTATTAATTGGTTTGCGCAAAATTTATAGTGTTTACAAAAAAGGGGGTCGTTTTATGGCATTTTTATTATTTTTTTTTTACTAGTAATGGCGGCGATCAGCGTTTTTTTTCTGTACTGTGATATTATGGCAGACACATCGGACACTTTTGACACATTTTTGGGACCATTGGCATTTTTATAGCGATCAATGCTATAAAAATGCATTGTATTACTATAAAAATGCCATGTGAAGGGGTTAACACTAGTGGGCAGGGAAGGGGTTAAGTGTGGTCCTGGTGTGTTCTAACTGTATGGGGGGGGGGTGGACTCACTAGGGGAAATCACTGATCTTCTGTCCATACATTGTATGGACAGAAGATCAGCGTTTCCCCCGCTGACAGGAACAAGAGGTATGTGTTTACACACATACCTCCCGTTCCCCGCTCTGTAACGAGCAATCGCGGGTGCCCGGCGGCGATCGTACTCGCGCGCTCCCTACAAGCTGCTAAAGGGAGGACGTAGAGCTACGTGCTCCCGTGTAGCAGTGCCACCGTCCCGCAGTAATATGACGGCGGGCGGTCGGCAATTAGTTAATGAATTGATTCATTAATTAATGAATTGGAATGGAGGTTGTAATATGAGAACTTTAAATTCTGACATATAATGTAAGAGGAATAAATTCCCCAGAGAAAAGACACATGGTGCTAAAGGAAGTTAAAAGATATTCTGCAAAAATAATATTCTTCCAAGAGACACATATAGCACAAGATACGAATATTAGACTGTGCTCAAAATTCTTCCCAATATGGTACTATGGAGATTCCCCAATTAGAAGGGCAAAGGGAGTGGCAATAGGGATTAAGAAAAAGGTTAGCTTTGTGCTGGAAGACAGGAAACTAGACCCAGAGGGACGGTTTATTTTTTTCAAAAGGACACTACAAGGAATGGAATGCACATTGGCAAAGTGTACTGCCCTGATAACGGTCCCTACAGTATATGAAAAGGGATCATGAGTGAATTAATTGGGTTTAAGAAGGGTAATTTGCAGGAGATTTCAACTTCTGTATGGATTACCGATTAGATAGTGGTGCACTGAGTAATTAAAAAAACAATTAAGATTGGTAAATAAAAAACGATATAAACATCAATTAGTGGATGTTTGGAGTCCAACATCTGGATACAAAAGATTATACATATCACTCAGCACGACATGTACTCAAGGCTAGACTACATACTGGTAGAGCATAGACTCCTGGAGGCAATAGTGGAAACATTTATTGGAATAATATCTATCTCGGATCATGCTTCGATAGTGATGAAGTTGAAGCTTGATGGGACGGAAAATAAGTTAAGTACATGGAGGTTGAATGAAGACCTGATAGAAGATGTAGACGTAGCAAAAATATAAAAAAATGAAATAGAACAGTATTTCTTGTTGAATGAGATACCTGAAGTTGCAAAAGCTACTATATGGGAAGCACAGCATATATTAGGGAGAAATTGATCTCTATTGGGGCTAAAAAAGAAGTAGAGAACAAGAAATATGAAAAAAATAATACAATAAAAATATGAATTAGAACAGAAACATAAACATATAGTAGATTTTAAAATACAACAGACATTAGTTACACAAAGAGATCAACTTAAAGAGCTAAAGGAACAGGAAACAAGAAAGGTATTTAATAAAGTGGCAAAAGACAGGTACAAGTGGAGTAATAGACCAGGGAAACATCTTGCAAAAAAACTTGATTTATATAGAAAAGATAAAAAATTAGAAAGAAGGGATTATATATAATATTTAAGAGACGCAAAATTACCTAAAATTTCAACAGAAAGTCTGCAGGCCTTGGTAGAACCAATAACACAGGAAGAAATCAGATCAGCAATAAAAAGTACGTCCTCTGGGAACAGTCCAGCCGGGTTTACAATTAGATGCTATAAAGAAATGTAAGGAACTGCTAAGGCCGAAGTTGGTGCTGGGCAGAGGTTAGCAGCGCTCAGCCCTGTTGTCAGCACTTCAGGTTTGGGGCGGCAATCTCTAAAAAATAAAAAAATTCCCATTATACAGGGTAGATAAGAATAGTCACCTTAAACATATCACACACGTTTGCACTTACAAAGGATTGTTGGAGTCAGAGGGACTCCAGTATAAAAGGAAAAAAAAAGGGAAGGGAAAAAGAAGAGGGGATTTTTTTTTTTCTCTTTTTATCTACTTAATTTTGTTTAGAGGAGGGATATGGGACAGTAGGGTTCCCCTAAAATCACAGTGAAGGTTAGACCACATAATTTGCTTTTTTTTTTTATCTACTTATTTTTGTTTAGAGGAGGGATATGGGACAGTAGGGTTCCCCTAAAATCACAGGGAAGGATAGACCACATAATGTGCTTTTTTTTTTTTTCATCTATTTAATTTTGTTTAGAGGAGGAAAATGGGACAGTAGGGTCCCCCCAAAATCACAGGGAACGTGAGATCACACAATGTGTTTTTTTTTTTTTTGTCGTCTGTCTCTCCCTCCCCCCTTTCTCTCCGTTCCTGCCCCGCCCTGTCTCGGTCCCCTCTCTAGTCCCAGCCAGACCCATCTTTTTATTTATTTTTTCTATCCTGGAGATCTAACAAAGTTAACCAGGGGATTTGGTTTAAGGTAGGGGTACGCGAGGTAGATTATAGGTGTCATGATAGACTATTAGATCAGGGGACTACAAGGAGACCAAGTATATGTATGTATGTTTTTGTACCAATGTTTATGTTTGTTACGGTTTGTATATTATTGTACCAATGTATATGTCTTTTTATATATGTATGATGTGGATAAAAGCGTAATAAAAATTTAAAGGAAAAAAAAAAGAACCAATAACACAGGAAGAAATCAGATCAGCAATAAAAAGTACGTCCTCTGGGAACAGTCCAGCCGGGTTTACAATTAGATGCTATAAAGAAATGTAAGGAACTGCTAAGGCCGAAGTTGATGCTGGGCAGAGGTTAGCAGTGCTCTGCCCTGTTGTCAGCACTTCAGGTTTGGGGACGGCAATCTCTGCACTGCCGATTCTCTGTCATGCTGAACACATTTTAGCAGTTTCCTGTATGCCCTTTTCAGATGCTGTTCCTTCCTTGGCAAAAAGTCTAGATCAAGTTTAAGCTCTGAGACCCCTGCAAGACCGAGCATAGCCTCTCTTTATTCTTGCAGGTCCTCAAAGGTAGGTTCCCCTTCACCGCCAAATACCAAACAATCTTTAAGGCTCTCCCACCGAAATCCAGGGCCGCCAAAGTCATATCCCTCTGGAGAGCATTCTGTTGTCTCCCCTAAATATCCCTGCTCTGCGTGCCATTGCAGAGCCCGATAATGATTGTCCAGCTCTATCTCCTGCTGGTCCAGCCTGTCCAACTCAGTCACCCATTGCTCCTGGGGCTTCTCTCCCAAGAATGCCATCCGCAATGCCCATTGGTCACTGGCCTGTTGTTTTGGGGTTGGAAAGCACTTGCCCTGTTTTATACCAGTGAGCTGGAGGGCTCAAAATACAGAGCTCCACCCGAATCAGCTGTCTGAGCTCCAGGTATTCATCCTCAGACACAATCCTGGTGTATGCTGAAAGGAAGATCAGCAGCACCCCCGGGAACTCTGATGCCAGGTCCATATCTCTGCTGGGGTGACCAAAGTCTGCTTATCGTGATCTTGGATCCAGGTGGAGGTTTGGATGTCCCCAACTGCAGGAAGCATCCCACTGCTTGCAACCAATGTAACGAAACGTCCCACACTCTACTTGAGTTCTTTTGTCATATACCACTTTCTCCCAGTCTGAACCTAGATTCCAACTGCTATCAACATCAAACAAGACGATACTTGCTGATTGCTGAACATGAACTGTTTATTAGAACTAGAATACAAGTCTTATATACAGTTAAAGAGGAGGTAACCAAAACATAAATTAACATGAGCTAATTAACTAATCCCTTAAAACAGCCTGGTCATTGTTATGATAAATCAGGATTTCACTACAGGTCAGACTTGTTGTCACCGAGCTTCACACAGTAGATTATACATTATCATAAGTACAACAGGGGACACCTTTTCACACTAGCAGGATCAATTAGCACAAGCAACAATGGGTGAAAGACTCATTTACATTATAGAAGACAACAGACAGCCAGGTGGTTGGAGGTGATGACATTAGCATCTCCTTACAGTATATGTCCCAACAGTATGAATCAGTCACTCTTTCTAATATAGCATATGCAGGGTTCCCAGAGTCTGTGTGTCTTTTGGGGACATGGACCTGAATCGAAAGTAACACCACCTCAGGGGTCCCCAGGCATACAGCCCACAAAGAGAACCTTTCCCCCAAATGCAAGGGCCCATGATCGCAAGGCAAGAGGCTAGCATGCAGTCCTCTCCAAAAGCCTCTGTCTCAGCTGAGTCTGTCACAACAAGGAATACAGAAGGTCCTAAAAATAAAATCTATTCAATCATCATTAAAGTGTGTCCAGTTTCTTTACTAGCTGTTATGGAAAGAGAGAAAGGTTTGTTCAACCACTCAACTTACTGTCTCGAATGAGGATTTTAAAATAAAAGAAAGGCTCTTTTTTTATAAATTCCCCGGAAATCAGATAATCCTCTAATCCCCCAATTAAAAATACACACATACAGTATCTTGAAGCATCTTGAAGTATTTATTAGGGTTGTCCCGATACCGATACCAGTATCGGTATCGGGCCGATACCGAGTATTTGCGGGAGTTCTTGTACTCCCGCAAATACCCCAGATGCCTAAATAGAATACTCCCCCCCCCCCGCCGCCGCCATCGCCGCCGCATCGAAAGCCGCCACCGCATGGGTTAAACAGCGTGCAGGAACATCACAGCTTTCATTTGAATAGCTGTAGTGTTCCCGCTGCGTATAGACACTCCCCCTTGCTCGGGATTGGATGGGTGATCATGATCTGTCCAATCCTGAGCAAAGGGGAGTGTCTATACGCGCGGGCAAAACAGCTATTCAAATGAATGCTGTGATGTTCTCCGTGCAGCGGCGGCGGCTTTCGGCGGCTAGGTATGGGGGACATGGCTGGAGGGACATGGCTGGAGGGACATGGCTGGAGGAACATGGCTGGGGGGACATGGCTGCGGGGACATGGCTGGAGGGACATGGCTGGGGGGACATGGCTGGAGGGACATTGCTGGGGGACATGGCTGCATATGTGGGGGACATGGCTGAAGGGACATGGCTGCATATGTGGGGGACATGGCTGGGGGGACATGGCTGCATATGTGGGGGACATGGCTGGGGGGAATTGGCTGCATATGTGGGGGACATGGCTGGAGGGACATGGCTGCATATGTGGGGGACATGGCTAGGGGGAAATGGCTGCATATGTGGGGGACATGGCTGGAGGGACATGGCTGCATATGTGGGGGACATGGCTGGGGGGAAATAGCTGCATATGTGGGGGACATGGCTGGAGGGACATGGCTGCATATGTGGGGGACATGGCTGGGGGGAAATGGCTGCATATGTGGGGGACATGGCTGGGGGGAAATGGCTGCATATGTGGGGGACATGGCTGGAGGGACATGGCTGCATATGTGGGGAACATGGCTGGGGGGAAATGGCTGCATATGTGGGGGACATGGCTGGGGGGAAATGGCTGCATATGTGGGGGACATGGCTGGAGGGACATGGCTGCAACTAATAGTTGCCCTGTGGACAGATCTCCCACCTGATCTGTGGATCTCTGCAGCTTCCCCAGAGTTATCATGGGCTGCTTCTCTGATGAATGCTCTCCTTGCCAGGTCTGTCAGTTTAGGTGGACTGCCATGGTAGGTTTGCTGTTGTGCCATACTCTTTCCATTTTCGGATGATGAATTGAACAGTACACTGTGAGATGTTCAAAGCTAGGGATATTTTTTTAGAATCTAACCCTGCTTTAAACTTCTCCACAAATGTACTCCCGACCTGTCATGAAGGCCAAGGAACACACCTCCTTGGCCTTCATGATGCTGTTTGTTCATGAAGGTTCTCTAACAAACCTCTAAAGGGGTTCACAGAACAGCTGTATTTATACTGAGATTAAATTACACACAGGTGAACGCTATTTACAAATTAGATGACTTCTGAAGGCAATTGATTCCATTCGATTTTAGTAGGGGTATTAGAGTAAAGGGGGCTGAAATACAGATGCATACCACGCTTTTCAGATATTTTGTTGTAAAAAAAATGTAAAACCATTTATCATTTTCCTTCAACTTCACAATTATGTGTCACTTCGTGTTGGTCTGTCACATAAAATCCCAATAAAATACATTAATATTTTGTTGTAACATGACAAAATGTGGAAAATTTCAAGGGGAATGAATAATTTTTCAAAGCACTGTATACAGCTCTATTCATATTTTATATATATATATATATATATATATATATATATATATATATACACACAGTGCTGTGAAAAAGTTTTTGCCCCTTCCTGATTTTTTTTTTGCATATTCCTTACACTTAAATGACTCAGATCATCAAACAATATTTTAATATTACACAAAGATAACCTGATTAAATCGAAGATGCAGTTTTTAAATTATTATTTAATTTATAAGGGAAAAAAGCTGTTCAAACCTGCCTGGCCCTATGTGAAAAAGTAAATGCCTCCTCCCATGCTGAATCATGAATGAACTGTAATTAACCACAATTTTTTGGAAAGTTGAGTTAAAGGATCACTAAAGGTATTATTTTTTTTTTTAAATAACAAACATGTTATACTTACCTCCACTGTGCAGCTCGTTTTTGCACAGAGTGGCCCCGAACCCGGTCTTCTGGGGTCCCTCGGTGGCTGTCTCGGCTCCCCCCGCAAGGACACAACACTTTAATGCGAGCAAGCTCACATGGTGTTGAGTGCTTGCGGGCGCGCTCCCGTGATACAGCCGGAGACCATAGCCGCTCACTGTATCACTCGGCCCCGCCCCCAAGCGCACCGCGTCATTGGATGTGATTGACAGCAGCGCAAGCCGATGGCTGCGCTGCTTTCAATCAATCAATGAATAAGCTGGGAAGATGGCCCAGAAGCCTGTGTGTTCACGACGCAAGACTTTTGAAGGGTCAGGTAGGTAAAGGGGGGCTCGGGGGGTTCCTAATACACAGGTGTTTTTTTACCTTAATGCATAGGATGCATTAAGGTGAAAAAACATTTACCTTTACAACACCTTTAAATTTCACTTGCCACACCCAGGCCTGATTACAGCTAGACCGTTGAATCAAGAATTCACATAAATAGATGCTAATAAAAATATGCCTCATAGAAAATCAAGCATTAACAGCACTTAAACAGGAAATATATCATTCCAAAATAGTTATATGCATCCATATTCTGCAGTTAGTAAAAAGGAAATAAGATCAAAAAATAGGATAAAAAAATAGGATCTATATTCAACTTCTTCTCTAGCAACAATGAACTTAAAAACATACAAAAACAGTCCAGTGCTCAAAAGTTCAAATGTGCACACACCACTTCAGTAGTTTCTCTGAAACAAATACAGCTTAACATTTCATTCTCACTAATGGTGAGAATAGCAACAGCAGTTCATGCCAATGGAAGGAAAATTACATCAATCACTATTGCTGTTATTGAAAGAGTGATTCTGTCACTGCTCCCACTTGTGTATCTCCCTTTGGTAATCTACTCACTAGAAGGTCGTTTGATAGTGCCTTGATTCGATCTTTCAGACGGTCGTTTGATGGTGCCTGATACGATCTTTCTAAAGACACCCGTCAGCTCCTCTTGGGATAGGCAATAGTCCAGGTCAGTGGGGAGATGAGTGCAGCAGTGCGGACATAAAAGGAAACAAGGGGAAGCTCCACATAGTGTTAAAACTGTTTAATAAATGAAAGCAACCCCTCGTATACAAGTTGAGCTTATAAAAATAACTTGGTGAAAGGGCATATCACATTCAAGTACATTGTCTGTCTCACATAGATCGATCATTCCTAGGTAATGAATATTGTCGAGGTGAGTCCCGGGAAGGCGTTCGCTTGAACGAAACAATGAATGACTACTCATCCAGGAGGTCATAAAAGAACCCAGAACAACATCTAAAGAATAGTGTTGCTCACGAATATTCGCATTTAATAAACACAATTTTGGCTGGAACACCCCTTTAAAGAATTATGCAACAGATTAGGGATAGCTTGTCATTTTTTGTTTTCTGTCACTGTTTTAGCTAATCATTCATAGTGTTGCTCACGAATATTCGCATTGCGAATATTCGTTACGAATATTGCATATTCGAGTATTCGCGAATAAATCGAATATCGCGGCGAATATTCGCTATTGCGAATATTCGTATTTTTTCAAATTTCTTTTTAAAACAGATCACATCCTAGTGATCTCCATCGACGTCTAAAAGCATTGCTGGTATGATTAGAGACCCTGGGCCGAGTAGCTGAGGCGATCCCTTTATGTTGCCGAATATTCGCAATGCGAATATTCGTATTACGAATATTCACGAATACTTTCTCTGCCCTTCTGTGTTTTGTGTATAAAAAAAAATAAAAAATTAACTTTAGTTTAGTCATATAAGTTTGTGTAAGTAGAGTTAGTGTTTAGTGCATATTAGTTTAGTAATCCAGGAAATGATCTCCGTTTTCGCGTGTTGACGAGAATTTCGCAATCAATTTCGCATTCGCATTAGCGAAATTTCGCATTCGCATTAGCGAAATTTCGCAACATTTTTTTTTTTGATAAAATATCACAAATATTCGATATTAACAAATATTTTGCGAATTTTCTTCTATATATTCGTGAAATATCGCGAAATCGAATATGGCGTATTCCGCTCATCACTACTAAAGAACTGAAGGCCTCACTTGCCTCAGGTAAGATCATTGTTCATGATTCAACAATAAGAAAGAGACTGGGCAAAAATGGCATCCATGGGAGAGTTCCAAGGCCAAAGCCACTACTGACCAAAAAGAACACTAAGGCCGCGTACACACGATCGAATTTGTCCGCTGAAAACGGTCCGATGGACCGTTTCAGCAGACAAATCCGATCGTGTGTACGGGCTAGCGGACAGATTTGTCCATCGGACAAATTTCAAAGCATGCTTTGAAATTTGTCCGCTACAAACCTGTCCGTCGGATATGTCCGCTGGTTAGTACGGGAAACCAGCGGACATATCCTCCCGCACATGCGTCGTATCCTGTGAATGGATCCGACGCATGCGCCCGGAAGTGTTCATTTCCTGGTGCGGTGACGTGGCGGCGTCAACGTCACCGCCGCGTCACCACGCTGTCTGCCGGCGGGGATTTTGATCCGATGGTGTGTACACGCCATCGGACCGAAATCCGATGAGACATGTCCGCTCTAAACTGTCCGTCGGACAAGTTTGAGCGGACATATCTCATCGTGTGTACGAGGCCTAAGGCTCATCTTACATTTACTACAAAACATCTCGATTATCCCCAAGGCTTTTAAGGCAAATATTCTGTGGACTGATGAGACAAAAAATTTACTTTTTGGAAGGTGTGCATCTCGTTACATCTGGCATAAAATGAATACATCATTTCATAACAAGAACATCATACCAACAGTCATACATGGTGGTGGTAGCATGATGGTCTGGGACTGCTTTGCAGCTTTAGGACCTAGACGACTTACCATAATTGATGGAACGATGAATTCTGATCTCTACAAGAAAATCCTAATGCCGCGTACACACAATCATTTTCCGGGTTGTAAAAAAACAATGGGCCAGATTCAGGTACATTGGCGCATATTTTGACCGGAGTAGTGCACCTCCTTTACGTTAGACCGGCGCAATGTAGAGGCGCAATCACCGTATCCTTGTAGTATTTGCGCAGAAATTTGCGCCGATGCAACGTAATTCCTGAAGCGTAAGGCGGAGTAATCCAAATTGGGAAGGACGTGGGCGTGTTACATTGAAATGAGCCGTGTCCCCATGCAAATGAAGGGCCGGCCGGATTGCGCATGCGCACATGAAGCAGACCATGGTCAGCACCTCTGTGTGCATGATCACAACTCGGGAACGGCGTAATCAGTGAAATTGGAAGTGGACCCGGGCAACTTAGTGAGCTACGCAGAGAGCTTAAATAGACAGACACAAACGCCCTTCCTTTGCAAAAGTACATCCCTTTGTATCCCTTCCTATACAGCACGGTGCTTTTGTTCTGTTGTTTATTAGCGTTTGTTTGTTTGTGATGTGTCTTTGAGATATTTGGTGACTGTTTTGCAGAGTGATTTTTGTCTTTTCTGTGTTTTCTTTGTTGTGTTTTTTTTTAAACAATATTTTTGCTGGGCATTTTTATTTTTTGCTGGGCATTTTTTAAATTTTTTTTTTGGTTCTGTTTGTGAATGATTTTGGAATGTGGGGGTGACATTCCTGCTGGAAAAGGGGTGTCACCCTCATTTGTGGTGGAGAAGTGATCCCCAGGACCAGGGAGAAGTGATCCCCAGGTCTGTGTGAATGGTGTATGAATGTACAGTAACATAATTGGAGCCGTGGCGTTGCTGCCCACAAGTCCTGCATGGTGGGCTTGTGCTAATCCAATTTGATGAGGATGTGGGGTGTCTGTGCTAGGGACCACAGTGGTGTGCATGCATGCATTCTCATTGTGCCATGATTAATGTGTGTGTTTAACGTGCAAAGATGCCTAATGTGAACTGTGGCTGCTCTTCCCTCAGAAGACGGGGTAGCCTCGGTTAGGGGGGATTGTCTGGTTCGGGGGTCAGGTCATCACGTATGTCAATCTCCAGGCCCTTTCTCACTGCGAAGTTGTGCAGCATGCAACATGCACCGATGATCTGGCATACAAAGTTTGGGGAATACAACAGGGTACCGTGGGGGGGTTTCGGATAGGAGTCATGAGATGGGGTCCCAGTGCATATGCAGAGTCACCCTGAAGGGATAAGACAAGAGGATGTTAGTAGTGCATGTGCCCCTTGTGATGTGTGCATCATGGGGGGGGACAGTCATGCCTGCCACCCATGTCACTCACCAACCAGCCAGCTGTCCCCATACATGTTCTGTTCGAATTCCATTGGGATGGGGCTAGGATTGTATATGTAGCCGTCATGGGTGTCATGGGTGGTGTCATGTGTTGGGCTGGTGATGTCCTCCTGCAGGGTTGTGGTTAATTCCAGGATGGCATGAGGGGTGAATCTGAAGATGTGAGACACCTCAGAATCACTCATGCCAAAGATGTCTATGCGTGTGTGATATATCCTCTCCCGTGAAGAGTGAGGGGCTTGTATCAGATAAGAATATTGTATTAGATTAGATTATTATATCCATCAAGGTTTTAAAGGGCTATTGAAAGATAGTGAGACCGTGTTTGTAATTTGTATGTATGTTATGTATTGATGTATATACTGTATGTATGTATATTTTTTTTCTAATGTTTATAACAGCAAATAAAACGTTTTTGGGGAAAAAAATCCTCTCCCGTGCCCTCCACTGTGCCCTCCTCCATGCCCTCCTCCTTCTTTGCTCATCTAAAGTCAGTAGTATAGCTATGAGCAAGGATGCCCCTGGCATGTTGGCATACAGTTTGTTGTCCTGCAAGTGTGACTGCTCAGCTTGTCCCTAACAGTGTTGCTTTAGCTGACATGTAGACGGATTGTCTAATTTTATATCACCTTTTATATGGACTAATTTTAGACAGGACGTGCAGCTGTTGTGCACAGCGCGTAGCCTGCGCTGCACCAACTTACTTTTGTGGATCCCCGTAACTCCCTCATTTGCATATTTGACTAGCATATCAATGGTGTGTCTAGCGCAGTTTTGCGTGCACGGATGCGCCGGTCTATCGAAATTACGCCGGTCGAAAAAAATTAGATTTCATGCGTATATCGTTTTGAGGATGCGGCACATCGATACGCATGCGCAGATTTAGACTTAGGCCGCGCATCTCCTGTAACGCAAGCGTAATGGCTCTCTGAATCTGGCCCAATGTTTTTAAGGGTCTAGAAACAACAATGTTTTTTTTCAACCCAATCATTAAAACAGCCTTGCCTACACACGAACGTGAAAAAAAAATGCTCTAGCAAAGTGCGGTGATGTACAACACGTACGATGGCACTATAAAGAGGAAGTTCCCTTTGGGCTGCTTAAGCTGATTTTGTGTTAGTAAAAGACGATTTGTGCTTTTCTGTCTGTTACAGCGTGATGAATGTGCTTACTTTATTACGAACGATAGTTCCTGTCTCATAACTTGCTTCTGAGCATGCACAGATTTTTCACGTCGTTAAAGCCCACACACGACTATTTTTTCATAACCTTAAAAGCGATAACGTACCTGTACATTGCCTTTAAGAGCCCAGCCGTGGGGTCGCGCAAGAGCGCTCACGACCCAGTCCGAAGCCACCGGTGTCCCGCGATCGGTCACAGGAGCTGAAGAACGGGGAGAGGTGTGTGTCCCGCGATCTGTGTGGCAGTGACACTGATCGTCTGCTCCCTGATAGAGATGTCTCGAACATAAAATTTTCCATTCGCAAACGCGAATTTCCGCAAATGTTCGCAAATGGGCGAACCGCCATGGACTTCAATAGGCAGGTACATTTTAAAACCCACAGGGACGCTTTCTGGCCACAATAGTGATGGAAAAGTTGTTTCAAGGGGACTAACACCTGGACTGTGGCATGCCGGAGGGGGATCCATGGCAAAACTCCCATGGAAAATTACGTAGTTGACGCAGAGTCGGGTTTTAATCCATAAAGGGCATAAATCACCTAACATTCCTAAATAGTTTGGAATAACGTGCTTTAAAACATCAGGTATGATGTTGTATCGACCAGGTAGTGTAAGGGTTACGCCCGCTTCACAGTGACAGACCAAACTCTGACAGACCAAACTCCCTGTTTAACGCACCGCAAACAACCGCAAACAGTCCATTTGCACAACCGCAAACTCCCCATTTTCACATGGATACCAAGCTAGCCATGACCCTTTCCTTGTCCTCTCTGACGTCATTGTCATGGACATGCAATAGTCTGGCAGCTTACCTGTCTCTATCTGTCCATTAAGAGGCCTGACCCTGTTCTGGTTACCTTCTTATTTCCTCTCCTTCCTGTATGACCCCACCCAGGCCATCCCAGGAAGTCTATATTAACTGTTGCACTACAGGCCTGCAGTGCTGTACAACAGTGTTGTTTGCTTAAGTTCCTGTCTACAGTGTGCTATGATTATCTTCCTGTGTATCATTTTTGGCTCGTCCCTGACTACTCCTGTTTGCCTGTGCCCCTGACCTTTTGCCTGTCCCTCGGTTACCCCTGTCTGCCTGTTGCCCTGACCTCGGCTTACCCATCACTACCGTTTGTCCTGCTTGCTACTTCCCCTTTCTCCCTGCGGAGTGTGACCTAGGGAATCCCAGGGGTCGCAACCTGGATCCAGCTGGGGCGAAGGCCATCCTCACCACTAGAGGCTCTGGTGAACACAAAGCTGCGTCTTAGACTCCGCACCCTGGGTGATCTTGGGTTCAAGCTTCCTCTCTGATAGCAGCAGTCGGTTCACTACCCTGTGGTGCTCCCTGACCCCAACGGGGTGCACTTGTCACCTGGCCACATGTCTCTTCCTCCACCCAGCCACGTACAACACCAAAGGTCCCTGAAAGGTGACAACAAGCCCCCTGGGATGCCTGCTGTGGTTGGTCTTCCACCTCCTCAAAGCCACCTTCCCCCTCCGACTCCTCTTTTTCAGACTCCTCTCTCTGCGTTGCCGCAGGTCCAGCAATCGACAATGACAAGACTGCTTCTGGTGGTGATGGTGACCAAAACTCTTCCTGTTCATGCTCATCTATGGCCTGATCCAGCACCCTTCGCAGGACAGGCTCCAGAAAAAACGCATTTGGGATGAGGTCGATGATGTTGTCTTGATGTCGTCTTGGGTTTGACTAACCAGGTTTTTCACCTCCGCAAAAGGACGCATTGGCATACAGCCATTGTGCATGAGCATTCAGTAACGCGGCCAAAAAATACCCAGCTCTACAGAGGCTGTCCTCTTTTTTTTTAAATTAAAAAAAAATCTGTTCTTAACAGTTTAATCTCTGTTTTGTCCTCTATCAGGGGCCGATGTATGGAATAGATTTTAGATGGAAAAAGATGCTTGGTTGGTCCTCCTACTTCCAGTTTGGGGCACTGCGCGTGCGCCTTGCAATGTACTGTACCACCAGATATGAGTGGTGTGTTAAGTAGTACTATTGAAGAAAAAGAGACCTCCGCTCCAGGCAAATGCAATAAGCAATCAATGTCCTCCCCAAAGACCGTGGGTGCTGGCAATGCACAAGGCAAAAAATCAATGAAAAGAATTCATGGACAGCTGCACACAAAAATAAACCTAAACAGGTAGCCTTTATTGGTGTAAAAAGGATAAAAAGCACTACAAAACACAGCACAGCAAGCAGTAGTACTATTCCTATCAGTTTAATCCCTGTTATGTCCCCTATTAGGGGACATGTATCGAATAGATTTTAGACAACCGCAAAGAATTGTCAATAGTTGACACACTCATGACAAATGTTATTCCTCTATGCGTCAATCTTGGTGTAGTGATGACTGTGTTCATGTGCACGTTTGAGAGATTGCAGGCGATGGGGGTTTTTGAAAGCCTATTGTTGTGCTGAGTTAGTTCAGCGACAGTTAAGTGTCCCAGAAAACAATGATACTGCAGTGTGGGCCTTTTTTTAGATTAGTTTAGTTGTAATATGCGTGCAAGCTACTGTGACACCAGATATGAGTGGCACTGTGCACTGGCAGAAGTTGGCAGAGTAAATGCTGTAGGCCTGACACACACGCTTGTAGACAACTGCTATTCTATTACAGTCAAAATAGGTTTTTTTTAATGTAATCTACTGTGACACCAGATATAAGTGGTGTCACTGGGCAAGTGGGCAAAGTCTACAATGTGAGCCTGGCACACACGCTGGCAGGCAATTGACTGCTATTCTAATAAAGTTAAAAAAAATTTTTTTTATGTAATCTACTGTGACACCAGATATGAGTGGTGGCACTGGGCAAGTGGGCACAGTATATGCTGTGAGCCTGACACACACGTTGGAACTGCAGGAAACTGACTGCTATTCTATTACAGTCAAAATTGTTGTTGTTTTTTCAATGTAATCTAATGTGACAACAGATATGAGTGATGGCATTGGGCAAGTGGGCACAGTATACACTGTGAGCCTGACACACATGCTGGCACTGCAGGCAACTGACTGTGATTCTATTACAGTCAAATTTTTTTTTTTTTAATGTAATCTACTGTGACACCAGATATGAGTGGTGCCAATGGGCAAGTGGGCACAGTATACACTGTGAGCCTGACACACACGCTGGCAGGCAACTGCAATTAGATTACAGAGGGGAAAAAAGCAGACTGATGGACTAGCCCTAAAACGGACTCTTTGGGGTGCTGTCAGGACGCTGCCCTACAGTAAGAATCACTCCTTTAGGGCACACTTAACCCCTTAGCGCCCACTAGTGGTTAACCCGTTCACTGCCATTGTCATTTTCACAGGGCATTTTTATAACACTGTGAAAATGACAATGGTCCCAAAATGTGTCAAAAGTGTCAGATGTGTCTGCCATAGTGTTGCAGTCACGAAAAAAATCGCTGATCGCCGCCATTACTAGTAAAAAATATTAATAAAAAAGCCATAAAACTATCCCTTATTTTGTAAACGCTATGGGCCAGATTCAGATACAATTACATTGGCGCAGAGTATCATAGATACACTACGCTGCCGTATTTTACCAGGCTGTACGACGAATCCTGGTAGATTTTGTCCCTTACGGTACGGCGGCGTAGTGTATTTCTCGCCGCGTAATCAAAATACGCGATTAGGGGGCGTGAAGCATTTAAATTAGGCGCGTCCCCGCGGCGATAGAACTGCGCATGCTCCGTTTCAGAAATTTCCCGCCGTGCATTGCGTGAAAAAACGTTGATACCTCATTCGTTGTTTGAGTAGCGACGTTTACGGACATTCCTATTCCCGGACGTTTTACGTCAAAAATAAAAAAAGACGTCGGAAAACGTTGATATTCGACGCGGGAACGACGGCCATACTTAACATGGGCTGTCTAATATTAGACCAGCAAAAAGCTGGTATAGTTTTACGCAGCAAAAAGATGACTAAAGATGCCGTAAGAGATCGCGATAGACTTTTCGTAATTTCGTGGATAGTCGGCAAAAGCTCATTTGCATACCCCGACGTGGAAAACGACGGGAACTCCACCCAGCGGCCGCAATTTTATTGCAGCGTAGATCCGAAGGCGTACGAACACGTAAACCAGTCGGATTGAAGCCCGCAGCCTTAATTTCATGGTTTGAGGTTTCAGAGTAGTTAAAAAAACGCGCGTAATTCGAAAGTACTCCAGTCTAACGCGAGATAGACAGGAGTAATCGTTCTGTGAATCTGGCCCTATAACTTTTATACGCTATTGTGATTTTTTTTTTTACCAAAAATATGTAGAAGAATACGTATCGGCCTAAACTGAGGAAAAAAAAAAAATTATATATTTTTTGGGGATATTTATTATAGCAAAAAGTAAAAAAATTGTATTTTTTTTAAATTGTCGCTCTATTTTTGTTTATAGCGCAAACAGGGTCACCATCAGGAATTATGGGGCCCCTTACTAAGCTTCAGGAATGGGCCCCCTGAAGCAGAGAACTGGGAGGGGGGTGCTGCCGTCTGAAATTGAAAAGCGGGGTTGAAAAGCGGGGGGGGGGGGTGTTTACAAAAGAAAGAAGGGAAAAAAGGGGGGTAGCCTGGGGACCTCTGGGCCATTTAATAAAAAGAAAAAAGAAAGAAAAAATATATATAAAAAATGTAAAAAAAAAAAAAAGCGGGGTTGCCATCTGGGGCCCTGGGGACCTCTGGGTCCTTTAATAATTTTTTTTATAAAAAGAAATGACAAAAAAAGGGGGGTTGCCATCTGGGACCTTTGGACCCTTTAATCATAATAAAAAAAAGAAACCTCTGGGCCCTTTAATAAAAAAAATATATAAAAATAAACATTTAAAAAAAAAGGGGGGGGGTTGCCACATGGGGCCCTGGGGACCTCTGGGCCCTTTAAAAAAAATATATATAGAAAAAATTATAAAAAAGTGGGGCTACCATCCAGGGCCCTGGGGACCTCTGTGCCCTTTAACCACTTCAGCCCCGGACCATATTGCTGTCCAAAGACCAGAGCACTTTTTGAGATTCGGCACTGCGTCGCTTTAACTGACAATTGCGCGGTCGTACGACGTGGCTCCCAAACAAAATTGGCGTCCTTTTTTTCCCACAAATAGAGCTTTCTTTTGGTGGTATTTGATCATCTCTGCGGTTTTTATTTTTTGCGCTATAAACAAAAACAGAGCGACTATTTTGAAAAAAATGCAATATTTTTTACTTTTTTCTATAATAAATATCCCCAAAAATATCTAAAAAAAAAATATTTTTTCCTCAGTTTAGGCCGATACGTATTCTTCTACATATTTTTCGTAAAAAAAATCGCAATTAGCGTTTATTGATTGGTTTGCGCAAAAGTTATAGCGTTTACAAAATAGGGGGTAGTTTTATGGCATTTTTATTATTATTTTTTTTTTACTAGTAATGGCGGCGATCAGCGTTTTTTTTTCGGCACTGCGATATTATGGCGGACACTTCGGACACTTTTGACACATTTTTGGGACCATTGGCATTTTTTTAGCGATCAATGCTATAAAAATGCATTGGATTACTATAAAAATGCCATTGGCAGTGAAGGGGTTAACACTAGGGGGCGGGGAAGGGGTTAAGTGTGTTCCTATTTGTGTTCTAACTGTATGGGGGGGTGGACTTACTAGGGGGAATCACTGATCTTCTGTTCATACATTGTATGAACAGAAAATCAGCGTTTCCCCCGCTGACAGGAACGAGCGCTGTGTGTTTTCACACACAGCTCCCGTTCCCCGCTCTGCAACGAGCAATCGCGTGTGCCCGGCGGCGATCGCGCCCGCCGGGCACACGCACGGGACTCGGGGGCGAGCGGGGGGCGCGCGCGCGGGCCGCCGGCGGCGCGCACGCGCCCCTAGTGGCCGCGAAAGGCGCGACGTAGAGCTACAGGCTCTCGCGCACCCGTGCCGACCTGCCGCCGTATAACTGCGGCGGCTGGTCGGCAAGTGGTTAATAACAATAAAAGAAATAAAAAAATATATAAAAAAAAAATTTAATATAAAAAAGGGGGGTTGTCATCCAGGGCCCTGGGGATCTCCAGGCCCCTGGGGACCTCCTCCGGACCCCTAAAAAAAATAAGATTGGCCCTTTAATAAAAAATAGCGCAAAAAATAAACACAGCAGGAGTGATCAAATACCACCAAAAGAAAGCTCCATTTGTGGGGAAAAAAAGGACGCCAATTTTGTTTGGGAGCACGACCACGCAATTGTCAGGTAAAACGACGCAGTGCCAAATCGCAAAAAAGGGGCGAGGTCCTTTACCTGCATAATGGTCCGGGTCTTAAGTGGTTAATAAATGAAACCATCATTTAAAAACTGCATTTTGTATTTACTCGGGTTATCTTTTTGTAATAATAAAATTTAAGAGTCAGTTAACCACTTGCTTACTGGGCACATAAACCCCCTTGGTGCCCAGGCGAAATTTCAGCTTCCGGCACTGAGTCACTTTAACTGACATTTGCGCGGTCGTGTGACGTGGCTCCCAAACAAAATTGGCGTCCTTTTTTCCCCACAAATAGAGCGATTTTTATTGGGACTGCGACATTACGGCAGACACATCGGACACTTTTGACACATTTTTGGCGTCATTCACATTTATACAGCGACCAGTGCTATAAATATGCACTAATTACTGTATAAATGTGACTGGCATTGAAGGGGTTAACACTAGGGGGTGAGGAAGGGGTTAAATGTGTATCCTGGGTGTGTTCTAACTGTGTGGGGGGAGGGGGGTGACTGGGGGAGGTGACCGATGCTGTGTCCCTATGTACAAGGGACACATATCGGTCTCCTCTCTCCCTGACAGGCTCTCCACGTCCTTGCTCTGTCACCGCCGATCGCATGTACCTGGCAGATGCCGCGGCTGTTTTTCCCCCGCTGCGCGCCACCCAGTGGCGTGCGCGGGGAATACAACAACATTGACGTCCAAAGACGTGACCCCGGCAGCTCAGGTCTGCGCTGTTGACGTCTTTTGTCAATAGCGCGGATCTGTACTGGTTAAAGCAGAGGTTCACCCAAATAACATCTATATAAGATCATATTCTTTATACTTCCAACATGTACAGTATTATTATGGCTATTTTCAATCCAGCTTCCGGGTACTCACTCCCACGGGAGTAGGCGTTTCCATGCTGAGGCACAATGTCATCTGGGAGTTCGCCCAGATGATTGTCGTCCTTGAGAAAAAGTTCCCCCCTGCGGATAAGGCCCCCCCCAATTGCATAGGCGCGTCACGAGAGTCAGAGTTTCAGAAAGTAGCCGAACATGCAGAGCTGCGAGAACTCCTAGTCGTTGCGCAAGCGCCGCGTAGAGCTGACTCGCAGCTCTACATGTTCAGCTACTTTCAGAAACTCTGTGACTCTCGTGACGTGCCTACGCATTGGGGGGGGCCTTATCCGCAGGGGGGAACTTTTTCTCAAGGACGTCAATCATCTGGGTGAACTCCCAGATGACATTGCGCCTCAACATAGAAACGCCTACTCCCGCGGGAGTGAGTACCCAGAAGTCGGATTGAAAATAGCCACAATAAGGTATGTACAGCCGGAAAAAAAAGAGGCCTACTGTACATGTTGGAAGTATAAAGAATATGAAGAATATAAGAATATGTTATATAGATATTATTTGGGTGAACCTCCGCTTTAAATGTAGTGCCTGGTTACTTCCAAGTACCGGTGCTTTATTACATTTAGTGGGGGATCAGAGAGTTAAGTAGCTCTGATCCAGTTAATCTATTCAAATTGAGTCTCTGTTTAGCTTTAGGATTTTCTTGTAGAGGTCAGAATTTATGGTTTCATCTATTATGGTACGTTGTCTAGGTCCTAAATCTGCTCCCCATTCACACCTGAGACCTTGTTACACTAATGAGTCACATGACTCTGAGGAGGGAAAATGGCTAATTGGGTCCAATTTGGACATTTTCACTTAGTGGTGTACTCATTTTTGTTGCCAGTGGTTTAGACATTAATGGCTGTGTGTTAAGTTAAAATGCTAGCCCACCTGGCCGTTTCTCTCTACCCGGTCCACCTGACACACACATGGAGATTTCCATGGGCAAAGTTATATGAAGACTTGGCACACCGCCCCCTCTGATGCAAGGGGAAACTCCGGGGTTACCCAGTGATGTGTACAGGTGACCCCGCCCCCCTCTGATGCGTTTCCCCTTGCATCAGAGGGGGGCAGGGTCACCCGCACACGTCACGGGTGTCCCCGCCCTTAGCTATATAAGAGCTGTCAGGCTGGAGCACGTCATTCGTCGGGTGCCTCCCGTGGAGACAGGATCGTGTGTGTCGTATCTTTGCTGGAGATCGAGAATGGATTGCATCGCTGGAATCTTTTTTTTTTTTTTCAATAAAGGGCTTGTCCTGTGGTTTTTAATTAATTAATTTAATTTTGACCCTTTTTTGTTTGTGAAATGGTAGAGGTACATTGTACCCCTTACCAAGTCACATGGGGGGCGGGATCTGGAGGTCCCCTTTGTTAAAGGGGGCTTCCAGGTTCCGATAAGCCCCCCACCCGCAGACCCCCACAACCACCGGGCAAGAGTTGTGGGGATGAGGCCCTTGTTCCTATTAACATGGGACATCCTCCCCATATTGAGGGCATGTGGCCTGGTATAGTTCAGGAGTGGGGGTGCTCTCTTTTCCTGTGGCCTGCCAGGTTCGGATAAGGGTCTGGTATGGATTTTGATATATTCATACTTGACCCAAAGGGCCTGGTAATGGACTAAGGGAGGAAACCATGCCTTTTTTTTTTCAATGACTTATCTGTATTGCCGGGACTTGACAATTCATTATAGCCGCAAGTAGTTTTAGATGACTTTTTTCCTTTTAGAAATGTCATTTTGTGCAGAGACTGTTTTAAACAAGGGAAACATGTGCTACTTTACAAGCATACTACAGACACCCCCCAGGTACGAAATTTAAAGGAACATTTCACGTTAATTGTTTCACTTTAAGCATTATTAAAATCACTGCTCCTGAAAAATTAGCAGTTTTTGAAACTTTTTTTGCATTGATACATGTCTTCTGGGGTAGGACCCTTTGAACACTTTTAATGACAAGAACTTGCATATTAACCTTTTAAATTGGCACTTTTGATTTTCATGTTTGTGTCCCATAGACTTTAACAGTGTTTGCGTGTTCGAACAAAACTTTTGCCTGTCCGCATGTTTTGCTGCAAACCGAACCAGGGGTGTTCGGCTCATCCCTAGTTCCTAGTTGGACATAGACAGCAAAAAGATAATGAATGGGAATTGTAACCCTTTGTTATCAATTTAAAACAAAAAAATGGCTATACATACAGTTTAGGGTTGTCCCGATACCGATACCAGTATCGGTATCGGGACCGATTCCGAGTATTTGCGGGAGTACTTGTACTCCCCCAAATACCCCCGATACCAAAATAGAATACTTGCCCCCCCCCCCGCCGCCGCCGCTCGCCGTACACCGCACCACGCTCGTCGCATGTTGCCCGCCGCACACCGCCCGCCGCCGCCCGCCGCTTATCCCCGTGTAAACTTGTAAAACCCGTGGCGCCATGTATAGACATGCGATTGGACGGATCCGTCCAATCGTGAGCAAGGGGGGAGTGTCTATACGTGCATAGACACTCCCCCCTTGCTCGCGATTGGACGGATCCGTCCAATCGCATGTCTATACATGGCGCGGCGGATATGTGTTGCACAGGGATTAACCCTGCAGGCTGCAGCAGCGACGGCGGCGGAGGTATGGGGGACATGACATGGCTGCAATATGGGGCACAGGACATGACATGGCTGCATATGTGGGGGGACATGACATGGCTGCATATGTGGGGGGACATGACATGGCTGCATATGTGGGGGGACATGACATGGCTGCATATGTGGGGGGACATGACATGGCTGCAATATTTGGGGGGATATGACATGGCTGCAATATGTGGGGGTATATGACATGGCTGCATATGTGGGGGGACATGACATGGATGCATATGTGGGGGGACATGACATGGCTGCAATATGTGGGGGGATATGACATGGCTGCATATGTGGGGGGACATGACATGGATGCATATGTGGGGGGACATGACATGGATGCATATGTGGGGGGACATGACATGGATGCATATGTGGGGGACATGACATGGATGCATATGTGGGGGACATGACATGGCTGCATATGTGGGGGGACATGACATGGCTGCATATGTGGGGGGACATGACATGGCTGCATATGTGGGGGGACATGACATGGCTGCATATGTGGGGGGACATGACATGGCTGCAATATGTGGGGGGACATGACATGGCTGCAATATGTGGGGGGATATGACATGGCTGCAATATGTGGGGGGATATGACATGGCTGCATATGTGGGGGACATGACATGGATGCATATGTGGGGGGACATGACATGGCTGCAATATGTGGGGGGATATGACATGGCTGCATATGTGGGGGGACATGACATGGATGCATATGTGGGGGACATGACATGGATGCATATGTGGGGGGACATGACATGGCTGCAATATGTGGGGGATATGACATGGCTGCATATGTGGGGGGACATGACATGCCGCCGCCGCCGCTCGCCGCACACCGCACCACGCTCGTCGCATGTTGCCCGCCGCACACCGCCCGCCGCCGACCGCCGCTTATCCCCGTGTAAACTTGTAAAACCCGTGGCGCCATGTATAGACATGCGATTGGACGGATCCGTCCAATCGTGAGCAAGGGGGGGAGTGTCTATACGTGCATAGACACTCCCCCCTTGCTCGCGATTGGACGGATCCATCCAATCGCGTGTCTATACATGGCGCGGCGGATATGTGTTCCACAGGGATTAACCCTGCAGGCTGCAGCAGCGACGGCGGCGGACGTATGGGGGACATATTTGGGGGGATATGACATGGCTGCAATATGTGGGGGGATATGACATGGCTGCATATGTGGGGGGACATGACATGGATGCATATGTGGGGGGACATGACATGGCTGCAATATGTGGGGGGAAATGACATGGCTGCATATGTGGGGGGACATGACATGGATGCATATGTGGGGGGACATGACATGGATGCATATGTGGGGGGACATGACATGGATGCATATGTGGGGGGACATGACATGGATGCATATGTGGGGGGACATGACATGGATGCATATGTGGGGGACATGACATGGATGCATATGTGAGGGACATGACATGGCTGCATATGTGGGGGGACATGACATGGCTGCATATGTGGGGGGACATGACATGGCTGCATATGTGGGGGGACATGACATGGCTGCATATGTGGGGGGACATGACATGGCTGCAATATGTGGGGGGACATGACATGGCTGCAATATGTGGGGGGATATGACATGGCTGCAATATGTGGGGGGATATGACATGGCTGCATATGTGGGGGACATGACATGGATGCATATGTGGGGGGACATGACATGGCTGCAATATGTGGGGGGATATGACATGGCTGCATATGTGGGGGGACATGACATGGATGCATATGTGGGGGACATGACATGGATGCATATGTGGGGGGACATGACATGGCTGCAATATGTGGGGGGATATGACATGGCTGCATATGTGGGGGGACATGACATGGATGCATATGTGGAGGGACATGACATGGATGCATATGTGGGGGGACATGACATGGATGCATATGTGGGGGACATGACATGGCTGCATATGTGGGGGGACATGACATGGCTGCATATGTGGGGGGACATGACATGGCTGCATATGTGGGGGGACATGACATGGCTGCAATATGTGGGGGGACATGACATGGCTGCAATATGTGGGGGGACATGACATGGCTGCAATATGTGGGGGGACATGACATGGCTGCAATATGTGGGGGACATGACATGGCTGCAATATGTGGGGGACATACATGGCTGCAATATGTGTGGGAAATGGCTGCAATATGTGGGGGGACATGGCTGCATTTGGGGACACGTTTAAAAAAAGTATCGGTATTCGGTATCGGCGACTACTTGAAAAAAAGTATCGGTACTTGTACTCGGTCCTAAAAAAGTGGTATCGGGACAACCCTAATACAGTTAATCCAAAGTTTGGGATAAAAAATAAAAAAACGACATTCTCACCTAGGTGTATGCACCATGAATCTGATGCTGCGTCTGTCCCTTGCCTTCTCTACACCGAGAACTGATCACTCAGTTTTTGGTCTTCAGTGATCAGAGAGCCAGTGACTGTTAGGCCGCGTACACACGATCAGACAGGTCCGATGAAACTTGTCCGACGGACCGTTTTCATCGGACCGCGCTGAAGTGGTCTGTTGGTCTGATGTGCGTACACACCATCGGACCAAAATCCCATCGGACCAGAACGCGGTGACGTAGAACACAACGACGTGATGAAAAAACAAAGTTCAATGCTTCCAAGCATGCGTCGACTTGATTCTGAGCATGCGCAGGTTTTTGGTCCGATAATTTTGTGTACTAACCATCGAACCTGTCCGACAGACAAGTTTCTATCGGACAGGTTTTAAAGCATGTTTTAAAACTTTGGTCCGCTGGAAAACGGTTCGATAGGCCGTACACTCGATTGAACATGTCCACTGAAACTGGTCTGCGGACCAGTTTCAGCGGACATGTTCGATCGTGTGTACGCAGCCTTAGTCTCCAGCGCTCTGCTCTGGTTGGGAGCAGCATGCTGGGAGGCTGAGCTAGCTGCCGCTCCAGGCTTCTGGGTGGATCCTGACATTAAAGTCGGGATTTCTCCCGAGTCTGGACTAGCTTTAGCCCTCTGTCAGATGAAAACAACTCACTGGAGTGCTTAACTACGTGTGTTCCTGTGACCCACATGACCGGTGTAATCAAGATACTCCCAACATTTTACCCATACCATTCTACCCCCTTTTATTAAATACCCCTTATCTTAACCATCTATAATAATAAGACCACAACGGAGTTGGAGTATAACTGGCCATAACAGCCTTTTTTATTAACACAATAATTAAAGAAATAACTCCAAATATAAAGTAATAACTTTCACTTAAATAACTTTTTATTAACAAATCTACAACCATTTTAAACAACAGTTTAACTCACAGTCTGTTAGTTTTTGATAGCACCCCAAACGTTAAATACTTTTTTCACCAATACACCACGGGACCAAAATGTTTCCATACCAGGCCTCCAGCCGTATTACAGCTCGGAGACAACCCCTTCGCGCAGTGCAACCATCCCCGTATTCCAGCAGACACTATTCCACTGGAATACACCAGATGGGGCACATACCACCAGTGAGCCCCCCACCACTTCCACCACATCTGTTTTATGCCACCATCAAAGACACCACCAGTACACAGCTGTTATGACGACCCAAATCCATACAACCTGTAACACAAGAAAACATACGAACAAAAACAAACACCAAAACTTCCTCTCCCTGACTGTCCCTTTCAGAAATGTTCCCGGGCGTTTGCGCCCCTTCTTATTTAAAGCGCTCCTCCCATAGGACTTTGGTCCTAATTCTCCTTCAAAATGAACCTGTAGCTTTGTCCTAAATGGACAGAATACAGGTTCTGTTTATAACGTTTGAGAAGGTCACTTTGAAACATCATGAAAAGTAGAGCTAGTGTAATATAAATGTACAGATTCGATAACAGAACCAGTGAATGATTAGCTAAAACAGTGACAGAAAACAAAAAATTACAAGCTATCCCTAATCTGTTCCATTATTCTTTAACTATGTTTTTACTTCGTTTACCTACGTCATTGGGCCAGATTCTCATATATTTTCGGCAGCGTAGCGTAAGCCATTTACACTACGCCGCCGCTGCGTACTAGAGCAAGTGCTTTATTCTCAAAGCACTTGCTCCGTAGTTTTCGCCGGCGTCTCGTAAATCGCCAAGCGTAAACCCGCGCAATTCAAATGGGGCGGCTTGTATTTAAATTAAGCGCGCCCCCGCGTCGAACGAACTGCGCATGCGCCGGCCGGGGAGAAAGCCCAGTGCGCATGCTCCAGCTCACGTCGGGAAGCGTCGTTGAAACCGACGTCAAAACGACGTGAGCGTCATTTACGCAAGTCCCTATTCGCGAACGAGTTAGTAAAACGACGTAAGCGACGGAAAAAGCCGACGCTGACCCGACGCCATACTTAACATGGCGTCCGACGGCACCCGACGGCATCCGACGGAACTTCGTAAGGTTACTCCACATAGAAGCTGGGATAACCTTACGAGTCCGTAAACGACGTACGCGACGACGGGGCGGCATAAAAGCGTTCGGGAATCGCCATACTAGCCTCATTTGCATATGCAAATGAAAAAACAACGTGAAGGCCACCTAGTGGCCGGAGTTGTCATTACACCTACGATCCGAAAGTGTAATGCTTTTACACTTGTCGGATGTAGAAGCGTATCTATGCAAAAGTGATGCTAAGCATCACTCGCATAGATACGAGGACAAAAAAAAGGCGATACGACGGGGTATCTGAGATACTCCGTCGTAACGCCTCTGAGAATCTGGCCCATTATGTTTTATGAATTCTCTTTATTTGTTTTTCCTGTAAAAAAAGTTCTTTAAGACTTTTAAACAAAAATGCAGATTACATAGTTGAGAAAACATTTTTTTTATGTGTGTGTTTTATGTTTTTTTTATTTTGTATTAAAGCTGTTCATACATGTGTAGCCCCCAGTCCCCTTTGGACTGAACAAAATAAATTGATCAATTCCTCCATCTATGCTACAATCAACAGTGTTGATAGAGGATGATGATAGGATGCTGGAATGTAGGCACTGCTCCGCTTCTCTGACTAAAATTGACCATCTTTTGTCAAGCGGAGAGGAAGCCCTTTAACCACTTAAGACCCGGACCAAAATGCAGCTAAAGGACCTTGCCCCTCTTTGCGATTCGGCACTGCGTCAATTGCGCGGTCGTGCGACATGCCTCCCAAACAAAATTTGCGTCCTTTTTTCCCTCACAAATAGAGCTTTCTTTTGATGGTATTTGATCACCTCTGCGGTTTTTATTTTTTGCGCTATAAACAAAAATAGAGCGACAATTTTGAAAAAAATGCTATATTTTTTACTTTTTGCTATAATAAATAATATATAAAAAAACGTTTTTTTCCTCAGTTTATGCCGATACGTTTTCTTCTACCTATTATTGGTTAAAAAAAATCGCAATAAGCGTTTATCGGTTGGTTTGCGCAAAATGTATAGCTTTTACAAAATAGGGGATAGTTTTATTGCATTTTTATTATTTATTTTACTACTAATGGCGGCGATCAGCGTTTTATTTTTTTCTTCTTTTTTCTTTTTTTTTATAAGCTGGGACATGTAGAATCTGTCAGCTGCACATAGTAATCAATCACATTTAAACTTCAGCTTGTTCAATTAGGTTCCAATCACACATAAAGTCGCATGACAAGTCACTGACTATGTATTTCAATGGAATCCATTCAAATCTATGTGACTTAAATTGATAGTGACATTAAAAAGGTTCTGGCACTAATTTGATGAGACCATTGTCAGAAACCATAAATCGGACCGAGACAAAAGTACAGTTAAATCACACTTGTTTAATAATGATAATAAAGAGATAAACAGAGTAAGCATAGTCAAAACATAGCCATAGTTCATTAACCGGATCGGATAATTAGCAAAGCCAAATGTCAGCGAGAGATATACGTAGTGGAACAGCAAGCAGGATCTGGAGCCAGAAGGAATGTCAGCCAAACAAGTCTTCAACAGGAATGCAGGAGGTCTCTGTGATGTTGACCAAGGCGAAGGCAGAGAACAACTGAGCTGGACGGCTTAAGTAGGCAGGACTGATGAGCAGCATACCAACAGGTGAGTCACTGTGGAGAGATAGGAGTTGGCAACTAGCCAACAGCTGCGCAGCCAGCTCAGAGCAGGAAGGGCTGAGCCCAGCCCTGACAGTACAACCTCCTCAATGACTCCTCCACCTCAGAGGCCCACCGTGCTTGAGGGGAAAATGTCTATGGAAATTACATAGGACAGGGGCATGTACTTCCAAGGATGAGACCCAAGAGCGTTCCTCTGGACCGTACCCTTATCAATGCACCAGGTACTGTATGCACCCACAGAACCTACGGGAGTCAACAATGGACTGTACTTCATACTCTTCATGATTCTCAACCTGTATAGGATGAGGACATGACACCAAGGTGGTGAAGCGGTAGGAGACCCACTGGAAGGTGTCGTGGAGTCTTATTCTGAGCACACATGGAACAGGCAGCTACGAAGATGGTTACATCAGCACGTAGACTAGGCCACTAGAATTGTTGCGAAATGGCCCAAATAAGTTGATTCTTTCCAGGGTGGCCAGCAGCCTTGGGGGAATGGTAAGTCTGGAGCACGGCAGTACGAAGACTCTCTGAGACATAGCAGCGGTGACAAGGTTTCTCAGGAGGAGCATGGACCCGAGCAGCAAGAATTTTGTCACCCAAAGGAGAAGTGAGACTTGTGGGAACCGTAGCCAGAATACGATCAGAAGGAATCACAAGAACCAGAACCGACTACATCTTGGAAGTGGAGGAAAATTGTTGTCACAAAGCATCAGCCCTTACATTCTTAGTACCAGGTAAGAATGAGACTGTAATTAAAACTTAACAAGAAAAAAGCCCATCGCGCCCATTTTGGAGAGAGGCGTTTAGCCTCAGACAAGAATGAGAACTGTCACAGTGGTACCTTCGAGGAGATGTCTCCATTCTTTCAGGGCTAAAATGATCGCTAACAGTTCTCTGTCACCAATCTCGTAATTGCACTTCGCAGGTGACATTTTCTTGGAAAAGTAGCCACATGCATAGCACTCTCAGGGTAAGAAAATGAGAATTATAGACCAACAAATAGAAGAACCCAAAAGTAAACTAGACCTGTATAAAGAATCTGCGGAATTCAATTGTCTTGTCTCCCAGTTGAATAAAGATTTAATGGCCAGGGACCTTGAAGTGCAACAAAAGAAAATGAAAAAATACCAACGAGATGTGACAGATTACAAAACAGATCAAGTATTTAAGTGGAAAACCAAAGTGGAAAATCCATTACCGGCCTATACTTATTCGACACCTGAGAGAGAGGTCAGGATTCAACAATCTGAAATTAATTCTACTATACCATTAAACCAACAAGATTGGGACAACAGA
This sequence comes from Rana kukunoris, assembly GCA_029574335.1. NCBI lineage: Eukaryota > Metazoa > Chordata > Amphibia > Anura > Ranidae > Rana > Rana kukunoris. The sequence continues at coordinate 156,382,859 of CM056057.1, forward strand.
GGAACCCATGTCACAACCCCGATGACACAGTATAGGCATTGTGATAATGAGAATTAGCGGTATCAAACACCAAGAAATAATTTTAAAAAAAAGTATCAAAATGGGCATAATACAGAAAGAAATTATAGAGATAATAGAGGAGGCCCATACCAACAAGAACAATATAGAGATAACAGAGGAGCTCCATACCAACAAGAATAATATAGAGACTACAGGACAGCTCCATGTCAACATGATTAATACAGACACCCAGAGAGAAGCCCAATCCCCATGTACAATAGATTTGAACCGATTAGGAACTATAATGACTATTATAAAATAACTACTCAGAGGCATTTTTTAGACAGGGAAAAGAGGGACCACACACCAAGGAGATACCCGCAGGAAGATCGACATTCGGCAAGAAAAGACCTCAGGAACTGCAAATGTCACAGAGAAGGCGGTATAGAAGTGGTTAATCTGGTGTGATGTCCTTGATTGTGCCAAAAAAAATCCTGTTGCCTCCTCTCTCTGTCCAACTCTAACGATGTTTTAGGATGTAGGTACCTGAATATTTGGTTGCAGGAGTTACTGATGTCTGGCTACCCAATGCTACACAACCAGTCACACGGCATTTCCTTCTTTCACCCGGACACAGAAATCAGTCTTTGGCTTGTTTTTGTAGCTTTGTTAGGGGATGATAACTTGGATAGGGTAAGGGATTATGGGATGCCCAGTGTGACAAAAACTCAACTTCAGGGACACTTCCTCCCTATTTACAGACTTCTCTTCTTCCTTCCACCTGCATAAACTTTGTTCCTCTTTGCACAGCTTCTCTTGGTTTACTCCGGGGAGAACTGGCAGGCTTTTGTTAGTTCAGCAACAACCCATTACAGGCAGGAACTCTCAGTCCATTGGCACAGCACCACTCAAGGAGTGAATAGCATATCACATTTCCTTCTGCTTCCCTGTGGCCACTGATTCCAGTTCCACCACTTGCAGGAAAATGCTAGTCCACCTGGCTACTTCTCTCTTCCCAGTTCTCCTGACACACACCTGGAGATTCCCCAGGGCAAAGTTAGATGAAGTCTTGGCACACCACTGTCTTCAAGAGAGTACTGCTACAGCTGACAGTCTCTCCCCTTGTCTGTACCTGCATCGTGCTGATCTACTCATGCATACTTGCCAACAGTCCAGATTTTCCCAGGAAAATTCAGATTTTGGGACCCTCGTCACGATCGAAGATCGTCCTAAATAAAATCCCGGGATTTTGCTTTGTCCCAAGAAATCATAACTGTTTCTGTCAAACAGCAGTGGGCTACACAAAGATGGCCACTGCTAAGAGGGCTGTGGAGAGGGGAGGGGCAGCCAATTGGATTCTCTCTTCAGTGTACAAGTAGACAATTATCTTGTACACTGAAGCCAATTGGCTGCACTTATCGAAGACCCCTCCACTGAACACAAGGAAGAGATCAGCCACCGCTAACCCCCTGCCCCCATGTGTCTGACGAGCGGGGACATCAGATGTAAGCACTGTGGTCTGCTGGGGACACTGATGTAAGGATTGGGCTCTGCTGGTGACACTAACGTAAGGTCTGAGCTCTGCTGGGGACACTGATGTAAGGACTGGGTTCCATTGGGGACACTGGTGTAAAGAAGGGCTCTGCTGGGGACACCTGATGTAACAGGGGACTCTGCTGGGGGCACCTGATGTAAGGAGGGGCTCTGCTGGTGGCACCTAATGTAAGAACTGACTCTGCTGGGGGCAACTCATGTAAGGACGAACTCTGCTGGGGGCACCTGATGTAAGAACAGATTCTGCAGGGGGCACCTGATGTAAGGAGGGACTCCGCTGGGGGCATCTGGTGGCAGGCGACATGGCAGGTGACACGCTCATGGCTCCCACTGATTCAGCATTATGGTGAGTTGAATGATTTCATTTTATATTACAATGTAATAATATAAATAATGCACTTCAGTCATTCTGACACCATAACAACCATGGTGCAGGGATGATTGAAGCACTAAAGCCAGATGTTTGGAGTATCTTTATCTACTGATTGTTAAACTTTCTGGAATAAACATATTGCTATAGTGATGTGGGATCTGTGCCTGCTGTCCCTCCATCTCTTCTTCTTTCCTTCCTTCTCTTTCCTTCCCTCCTTCCCTATCTCTTTCTTTTTTTTCTTTCTCTCTCTCCCTCTTTTTTCCTTTTTTTTTTTCCTCCATCCTACGTTTATCTCAGACTCTAAAGAAACCCCTTGAGCCATGCCCCCATTTAAGCCACGCCTGATATTTTGATTAAACCATACCCATTTTACTTCCCACGCCTACAAACGAATGCCCCACCCCTGTAATTATAATGCCTCACCTACAGGCAAAAGGGTGCCCCTAAAAAAAATGTTTTACAATGTTGTCAACTGTGCTCATGATCTACTTGCTCTCTTCGCTGCCTCTCTAACTCGAATCCCTCCAACCGCCTCCTGTGGTGGGATCCTTCTAAGCTCGCAAAATGTGAGGGGTGTACTCACTTTTGTGAGATACTGTATATTGTAATTTTTTGTAATATTTTATTAAATCTTTGATGTGATAACATTGACAAAATGACACATTGCTACAATGTAAAGTAGTAAGTATACAGCTTGTATAACAGTGTAAATTTGCTGTCCCCTCAAAATAACTCAACACACAGCCATTAATGTGTAAACTGCTGGCAACAAAAGTGAGTACACCCCTAAGTGAAAACGACCACATTGGGCCCAATTTGCCATTTTCCCTTCCCATTGTCATGTGACTCCTTAGGGTTACAAGGTCTCAGGTGTGAATGGGGAGCAGGTGTGTTAAATTAGGTGTTATTGCTCTGACATTTTCATACTAGTCACTGGAAGTTCAACATGGCACCTCATGGCAAAGAACCCTCTGAGGATCTGAAATTAAATAGTTTTACTCTACATAAAGATGGCCTAGGCTATAAGAAGATTGCCAAGACCCTGAAACTGAGCTGCGGCATGGTGGCAAAGACCATACAGCCAGGGCCGGCACTAGCAATAGGCAAGTCAGGCGGGGGATTCGGAGTATTGAAATACCACCGGGATCCGTATTTTTAAAAAACATGCCTTATGGCTCCTCCCGCCAGGCTAGGGGGCGGTTGAGGCTGTGAAGACATCACTCTATCCCCAGCCTGCAGTGCCACCGTAGCAAGTGAGAAGATGAGAGGATTGAGCCGGGACATGGAGCAGCCGGCCGGAAGTGCTGCATGATTGATGGAAGCCCTGCATGTAAGTCCGGGCTTGCCACGATGTCCAACCCTCCCCTCCTCCTGGTCGCTCGGGGATCTGTTATGAGAGGAGTGGGCAGACAGGCAGCAGTGCCATTCTCCTTGAGTAAAGCCTTCACTGCCGCTGGCTCAGGTACATAGTGGAAGCAGAAGGCAGCACGTTCAGTACTGCATCCTGCACCCAGGAACTTTGCTGTCAAGTGCCTTGCATGGTGTACAGAGGGGGAAAAGATATATATGTGTGTGGGGGGTTACAGAGGGGGAACTAGTGTGTGGGGGGGGCAGATCATGTGCAGGAGGAGGTACAGAGAGGTAACTGGTGTGTGTGGGTGGTGTGTGGGGGGGGCAGATGTGCGGGGGTTACAGAGGGGGGACTGGTGTGTGTGAGGGGGCAGATGTGCGGGGGTTACAGAGGGGGGACTAGTGTGTGTGTGTGGGGGGGGCAGATGTGCGGGGGTTACAGAGGGGGGACGTGTGTGTGTGTGGGGGGGGGGCAGATGTGTGGGGGTTACAGAGGGGGGACTGATGTGTGTGTGGGGGGGCAGATGTGCAGGGGTTACAGAGGGGGAACTGGTGTGTGTGTGGGGGAGCAGATATGTGGGGGGGCAGAGGGGGAACTGATATGTGTGTGTGTGTGTGGGGGGGGGAGCAGATGTGCGAGGGGTACTGAGAGAGAACTGGTGTGTGTGTGGGGGAAGCAAGTATGCGGGGGGCAGAGGGGGAACTGGTGTGTGTGTGTATGGGGGCAGATGTGCAGGGGGGTACATATAGGAACTGATATGTGTGTGTGGAGGGGGGGGGGTTTAAGGGGAACAAAGGTGGGGGTGCAGAGGGGAACGTTCAGGATGATACAGTGATTGGGTGATCTGAGGTGTGAAGATGGAAGAATTGTGATAATCTGAGACCTGAAAACACAGGAATTGGGGTGATATGAGGTGTGGAGGTTCAAATCCACTTTTGTAAAATAGATAAATAAATGCAGATCTTTTTGCAGGTCAAAAAATGTGCATTATTGTTTTTATTAGAAGCTTGTAAAGCATTGTCAGTGTATCTGTCACTTGTACAGCCAGGCAGTTACACAGTTAGCCTCTCTGTATACTTCTCTCGCCTGTGGAACACAGCTGGCATGAGGAAGTGAGCCCAATCCATCCTCTAGTTGTCTTTGGGCCAGGTCCAGGGGCACAGGTGCAGGCATGTAGACCACGGCTAAAGTATAGGTGAAGAGGCACCGCAAAAATGAGGCTTCGCCTAGGATGTCAAAAATCCTTGCACCAGCCCTGCATACAGCAGTTTAACAGGACAGGTTCCACTCAGAACAGGCCACGCCATGGTCGACCAAAAAAGTTGAGTGCTCAGCGTCATATCCACAGGTTGTCTTTGGGAAATAGATGTATGAGTGCTGCCAGCATTGTTGCAGAGGTTGAAGGGGTGGGGGGGGGGGCTCAGGCCCTACGCCGCACACTGCATCAAATTGCTCTGCATGGCTGTCATCCCAGAATAAAGCCTCTCCTAAAGTTGATGCACAAGAAAGCCCACAAACAGTTTGCTGAAGACAAGCAGGCTAAGGACATGGATTACTGAAACCATGCCATGTGGTCTGATGATAAACTTATTTGGTTCAGATGGAGTCAAGCATGTGTGGCAGCAACCAGGTGAGGAGTACAAAGACGAGTCAAAGACGATCAAGCATGATGGTGGGAGTGTCATGGTCTGGGGCTGCATGAGTGCTGCCGGCATTGGGGAGCCACAGTTCATTGAATTAACCATGAATGTCAACATGTACTGTGACATACTGAAGCAGAGCATGATCCCCCTCCCTTTGGAGACTGGGCTGCAGGGCAGTATTCCAACATAATAACGACCCCAATAAACCTTCAAGATGACCACTGCCTTGCTAAAGAAGCTGAGGGTAAAGGTGATGGACTGGCCAAGCACGTCTCCAAACCTAAACCCTATTGAGCATCTGTGGGGCATCCTGAAACGGAAGATGGAGGAGCGCAAGGTCTCTAATATCCACCAGCTCTGTGATGTCCTCATGGAGTAGTGGAAGAGGACTCCAGTGGCAACCTATGAGGCTCTGGTTAATTCCATGCCCAAGAGGGTTAAGGCAGTGCTGGAAAATAATGGTGGACACACAAAATATTGACACTTTGGGCCCAATTTGGACATTTTCACTTAGGGGTGTGCTCACTTTTGTTGCCAATGTTTTTAATATTAATGGCTGTGTGTTAAGTTATTTTGAGGGGACAGCAAATTGACACTGTTATACAAGCTGAACACTCACTACTTTACATTGTAGCAAATGAAAAGATATAAAAAAATATTTACAAAAATGTGAGGGGTGTACTCACTTTTGTGAGATACTATATATATTTATATGTGTGTGTGTGTGTATATATATATAATATTATTAATATTACTTACTATAAAGGGCTATTTTTTGTTTGTTTTTAAACCCCATAATGACAATTAGAAAAAAAGAATGGCGCTACTAAATGTCTTATGTATTGATTTTTGGGCGAGAATATTTATACATAAGTCAGCATAAGTGACAGCAGGCGAAGGGAGCTTGTATTAACTCCCCTGCCTATAAGGGAGTCTGTCATGCTTAATATTATATCACAATGCTGTCTGAAAATCTGCAAAACTGTGTTTTAGGTGTACTTAAAAAAAAAACATATTTTTTTTTTTGTTGATCTCTGAGTCTGATAATATGTACCATATTCCACCTCCAATAGTATATATACTGTATCTCTCCTGCTATTCTCAGATTTGATCTAACCATATGGTTATTTTTTTTACCACTACATACAGATATTCAAGAATTAATTATACACCACTGTTTTTTGATTAATCAAAACAATAATCGCCCAACTAACCAATTATGAAAATAATCATTAGTTGCAGCCCTATAAACATCCCTGCCTGTGTTAAATGGGTTGTCCTATCCCTTTAAACCGATACATCTGGAAGAGAGCTTGTTCTTTTGAAAATCAGAGATTTACTGGCTGGATCGCCAGGTGAAAATAGAAGAAATAAAGACCAAAAATAAAACGAATACAGCCATCATATCTAAGAATTGGTAAGCTGCAATATATTTGCTTTTGGGTTTAAACTGCTTTAAGGGGGTTCCTCTCCGCTTGATAAAAGATGGTCAATTTGGGTCAGAGAAGCTGAGCAGTGCCTACATTCCAGCATCCTATCGTCATCCTCTATCAACACTGGCCGTGTACACACGATCGGTCAAACCGATGAGAACGGTCTGATGGACCGCTTTCATCAGACCAAACCGATCGTGTGTGGAAGCCATCGGTTATGCTTTAAATTTAACCGATGGATACCTGACCGGTAGCAAAAAAACTACCGTCTGTAGGCACGACCATCGGTTAAAAATCCATGCATGCTCAGAATCAAATAACAAAGAAAATAATTCAGCGCTGGAACCCACACAACAAACTAAAAAATTGCAAGCCAGCACTTAAAGGTAAATTCAAATAAAACACCTCAAACAATATAACAATAAAAGTAGTGCAGCGCAAGAAAACAATTAATTAAATATACATATACATATACAATAGAAAAAAAATTATGCATATAATGAGAAAAGAAAAAATCCATAAAAAGTGCTCAGTGCTAATATAATCCAAATAAGGAAAAGAAAAGTCCATAAACGGTGCTCAGTGCTTATATGATCCAAATCTGGAAAAATTATGTACGTGATCCAAGAGAGTGATTTTCAGAAGAAACCTCCACCAATCAGCAGGAATGGCCTCTCACCTTATACCTTCGACCTACTACAGGTCACAAAGCATGCAATAGAGAACGTCCTGTTCTCAAAGGTACAGCAAGCAGATACAGCAACTAGACTTCAATGAGACTTCAATGGTGACAGACTCAGGAACGGAGTGAGGCAAACAGGGCATGAAACAAAAGAAAGGAGATCTAGTGCTCTCTGAAGCCAAAACTCTATAAATTTATTCAAGCGATAAAAGACAGACACTCACTGTAAAAGCACTCTGGAGCGAGTGCGACAAATAAAGCATAAAAACAGATCAGCCTAAACAGCATAGATCTCACATGGATGGACGATCGCGGGTGACGTCACACGTGGCTCCTCCCCCTCGTACGTCGTTACGTCCCTGGGGCGGGACTTCATCAGCGTGGGGTATGGAAAAGCAGCGTGCAGACGTCCCGCTGTCTGAGCCTAATATAGCCTGCGGCTGCCATGACAACAGTGGCAGCACAGCACCGCCCTCTCTGCTCAAAAAACGTTATTACACCACAACAATGCCAGTGCAATGGAAAAGCACACCCAGCATCGCAAAGATTAAAGGTGCAGAGCAAGGGCATATCGCTAAATAGACCGCAATAAAAAGTTTACATAAAGAGTTTTATGTAATCAAGAATCAAGTCGACGCATGCTTGGAAGCATTGAACTTTATTTTTTTCAGCATGTCATTGTGTTTTACGTTAGTAGAGAGTGCAATAAGCGCAAAAATAACAAAGAGATCAGAATATATATTGGTGGTATAATAATGTGCTAATAAATGTAGGAATGAAAAACAACTCCCAGAGTGAATTTCATATGGATGCAAGCTGAACACCAAAAAAGGACAATCACAAAATCCCAAAAATACATAAAATAAAGAAAGCAGTGCAGCGCAAACCTAAATTAAAATGGTAATAAATATACTCATATAAGTGAAAGTAAAACCAAGAAAAGAAAAAATAGTCCAAAATTGCAATAAGCAAACAACATGAGACATAAGTCCTGCGACCAGATGATAAGAGTATCTTCACCACGTGACTGGAAAACCAATTCAAAAGTGTGATCCCTTCACCAGTAAAGATGGGTACTCTCACCTCACAGAAAGACCTTTGTTTCACCAAAGGTCTAATAGGCTTAGATCAATGGTGGAAATCCGGATGGTTCAGGGGTGTATACTATTCGACCGTAGGACCCGGAGATATGAATGTATCCTCAGTGGCACCAACGAACAAGTATGTAACCTGGAGCCGCGCTGTCTCCTCTTTCACCTTTGGGTCCTGGTTGTCCTCTATAATGAGCACATCCAAGGGCCACCAAAATCTCCGTCGTGTGACAGCCAAGGTGTTTGGCTGGGTATGGCTGGGTCAACGGAGAGCGGTGCGGGGGTCACGGGGAGGTCATATAAAATCATTTATATTGCAGGGATATATCAAGCAGAGGCTTACATAGAATAAGAATGCACGACAATGTACTGCTTAGCAGAAGCGTTCAGTTCACAATCTCTGATTAGATCCCAGAAGGAAACATCATGGGGAACTCGCAGACCTTAAGTTGGGAAACAGTCTGATCGCAGACACGCTAAGGTGACCCGATATATGAGTATATTTATTACCATTTTAATTTAGGTTTGCGCTGCACTGCTTTCTGTATTTTATTGTGTTTTACGCAGAGCTTTTTTTCTCAGAAAATAGGTGCAGGAACTCAACCACGACCCGTTCAGATTTCACAAAGAGTAGAAGGGTCTTAAAGGGGCATTAAATACCAGAATTGCATTACATACAGTGTGCAGAGTTCAGGGGGTTACAAAGCAGTCACTTGTAAACACAGAAACCAGACTTCTGTGTTCACAAGTGATTGTGGTGAGCGGGCACCAAAGGGTCTGAGCCAAAGGTGGTGGAACTGAGTTCCACCAAGTTCCCCCAGAAAAAAAGCCCTGGTTTTACGTGACTGCATTCTAACACGATCGTTTTTTTTAACCAATGGTGTGTAGGCGCGACGGACCATCAGTCAGCTTTATCGGTTAACTGATGAAAACGGTCCATCAGACCGTTCTCATCGGTTTGACCGATCGTGTGTACAGGGCTTGATTGTTATATACCGTAGATGGAGGAATTGATCAATTTCTTTTGTTCAGTCCAAAGGGGATCGGGGCTACACATGTATGAACAGCTTTAAAAAAAAAAAATGTTTTCTCAACTATGTAATCTTCATTTTTTTTAAAACTCTGTCTACAGGAGTTAAAGAAGTTAGACATAGTTAAAGAGTTAGGTATAGCAACTGGTTTTATGGGTATGTTTCAGGTATGAAAGATTATGCTTTTATAGTTTCCTGTCTTAGTTAATCATTCACTGGTTCTCTTATTGGATCTGTACATTCAGATTACACTAGCTCTACTTTCACAATGTTTTAAAGTCACCCTTTTAAAGGTTATAAACAGAGCCTGTATTCTGCCCATTTAAAGTGGTTGTAAACCCTTTTACAACCACTTTATGCTACAGACATGGGCGGATTGACAACATCCAGGGCCCCCGGACCAAATTAAGCAAGACCTGTCCATGACCCGCTCCTGGCCCTACCATGACCCACCCCTGGCCCTACCATGACCCGCCCCTGCCACAAAGAATAACTTCTGCCTTGTTTAAAGAAAAAAAAAAACATTGTTTAACAGGGACTAATGGGACCTGGAGGGAGATCTTTCTCTAACAGTGTCCATTGGATAGTCTGTTAGAAAGTGTCCCCTCCAGGCCCCGTTAGAGACTACAACATAGTCTAATGGGACCTGCAGGGGGGGTCTCTTTCTAACAGTTTATAAGAAAGTCTCTGTTAGAGAGAGACACCCCCTCCAGGACCCATTGGAGACTTCAAAAGAGTCTAACAGAGGCCCATCCAGTGTCCATTGTAGAATCTTCAGGTCCAATTATAGACTGAAACGAGTATAATAAGACCTGGAGGGGGGCCTCTTCCTAACAGAGTGTACAGTGAACACCTTTATTCACTCTGGTCCTCACGGGACCCCCTCCTTGTTCCATGACTCTCATCCCTGTCCCAACCTCTCACAAATAAATAAATAAATAAAATGTGCACTGTGCAGCGCTCCTCTTACCTTAACTATGGATACTGTCTGTCTGGCTCCTGCTTCCTCTGTGGCTGGCTACTGTGGGTGGCTAGCTGGCACCTGTTGGTGGCTGGCCGGCACCCTGCTGTGGCTGGTTGGCCCCCTGGTGTGGGTGGGTCACCGTGGGTGGCTGGCTGGCATCCTGCTGTGGATGGTCATCGTGGCCGGTTGGCTCCTGTGGATAGCTGGCTGGCTCCCTGCTGTGAGTGGGTCACTGTGACTGGTTGGCTCCTGTGGGTGACTGGCTGACACCCTGTTGTGGCTGGCTGGTTTCTTGGCGTGGGTGGGTCACAGTCCATGGCTGGCTGGCACTGTGGCCCTGGTATGGGTGGGTCACCATGGGTGGCTGGCTGGCATGGTGCATCCTGCTGTGGGTAGCTGGCCTGGCTCCCTGCTGTGGGTGGGTGGCTAGCTGACAGGTACTGTGCAATCTGCTGCAGATGGCTGGCCTGGCTCCCTGCAGTGGGTCAGTGGGTGGGTGGGTAGATGGATGGCATAGTGCACCATGCTGTGGCTGACAGATAGGGGGACTGACAGATAGGGGGACTGACAGAGAGGGGGCTGACAGAGAGGGGGCTGACAGAGAGGGGGGCTGACAGAGAGGGGTGCTGACAGAGAGGGTGGGCTGACAGAGGGATGAGCTGACAGAGGGTTGGACTGAGAGGGAGAGGGGGGCTGACAGAGAGGGGGACTGACAGAGGGAGAGGGGGCCTGACAGGGGGCGTGGGGGAGAGGGGTGGACAGACAGAGAGGGGGGTAGAGGTGTGGACTGACAGAGGGAGAGAGAGGCTGACCGAGGGGAGGGGGCTGAGAGAGGGGGGCAGACAGAGAGGGGGGCTGACAGACAGGGGGACTGACAGAGGGGGAGGGGCCTGAAAGGGGGGTGGGTGAGAGGGGTGGGCAGATAGAGAGGGGGGCTGACAGAGGGGGGCTGACAGAGGTAGAGGGGGGCTGACAAAGAGGAAGGGAGGGCTGACAGAGAGGGGGCTGACAGAGAGGGGGGCTGACAGAGGGGTGGACTGACAGAGGGGGGCTAACAGAGGGAGCACATAGGTCTTGGTGACATGCACCATCAGTACAAATAAAGCCACTAATTACCACCAAACTCCCTGGTAAAGGATATTGGGATATAGCACTGAGGACCTAAACACTGGGTAGGTTGGCCTGGGAAGCCAATGATGGCATAGTGAACTGGCAGGTAAATATGAATCAGCTGGTGTTTAGCCAAGAACAGTCATATGCTGAATACTACAAGCTTAAACCAAGCTCAAGATCAAATGTAACTCAGTGAAAGATTGTGTGGGTAAGACTGGTGGAAGGTAACTACAGGACAGGGCTAAAGACACTGTAAATAGATAAACCATTCAGAGGACCACTGGTCAGCTCACCTGACCTGGAGGCAGGAGTCTGGCTAGTGAAAATCCAGGGTATCTCTGTGTAAAGCCACCTGGTGAAGAGTCTCACACTGCCCATGAGGGGCTTGATTCCCGTCAGGAGATCCGTAGAGTGTGGCCACTGCAAGTGGAGCTTTTTTATTCGGTTCGTTTGGGTGGCGTGGTAGAAGATGAATAGACATCCCTGGACAGTTTTTATTTTTTAGTAAGGGACTCCGAAGGGTCTCCTGTCTTTTTTACTATTTTTGGCACTTTTTTTGTGAAATGGTAGCCGTTACTAATTCACATGGGGGGACGGGATCTGGAGGCTCAGTCCTTAACCACTAGGGTACCGCACGCCGTCAAATGACGGCGGGCGGAATACCCTGTTGTTCTGACGGGACGTCATATGACGTCCTGCCATTTAGAGGCCGCTAGGGGGCGCGAGCGCACCGGCGGCGGCATGCGCGTGCACTGTCTCGATACAATGTCTTTTGTGGTGTAATTCTAGGCATGCTTATGCTGTGTTTAAAGCGGAGGTTCACCCTAATTTTTGAGTTCATGGCAATAAAACAGCATTGCATTGAAAAGAACAACTACGTTTTTTTTTTCTTTAGCCTTACCCCTTTTCTTTAAGTCTTTCTGTCCTGTCAATCACCTTCCACCGCGGGGGAATGGGCGTGTGTTTTGATTTTCTCCCGACGGCGCTATGTCTCCTGGGACTCAGTCCTTACAATCCCAGGAGACGCGCTCTGCTGTGTTAGCGTGAGATTTCGCCGTTGATCATCCTCGGGACCTATGCAGAAATCGGACCCGCGTCACTTCCGGTGCTCGTACGTCAAAGCACAGCTGATCGCGCGTCCACGGCGCATGCGCAGACGCTTTTTTCGGTCCATTAAACTGATAGACTCGGGTGGGCGGAGGCGGAGCAACATTCTGAATGACATTAACGCCAACACCGCCTCCAGCCCTGTCCCTAACAGACACTAGCCTGCTGCTGAGAGAGGAGGAGGGGAGGACATTGTATATAGAGTGTGGGGGACTTGTGTCTACTGTATACATTGTATCCTCTATGGGAGGAGCTGCCTCCCATAGAGCACCGAGCACGAGCACCGGAAGTGACGCCGGTCCGATTACTGGGACAGCATTCACCGCATCCCGGATGTCTAGACAGGTGGGCTTCAGGAGTGCCCACACTAAAGATGGAAACGTCCATCGCTGTATTTTATAAAACATCGTTTTGGATAAAATGGGGACACATGTGGCTGCAAGAACGGGAGAGGTGAGTGTAAGTTTACATATACAAACCGTGCACAAATGACAGGAAAAAAAAAAAAAACTTTTTTCCCGCAGAACCGCCGCTTTAAGTCATAAATTGTTAAAACTACAACTTTAATTTCTTAATTTTCCAAAAAAATTGTGACAAAAAAATTACAACTTTAAAAAACTCACAATGCCTCTTAGGCCACGTACACACGATCAGTCCAAACCGATCGTGTGTGGGTGCCATTGGTAAGTTATCCTTCGGTCAAAAAAACAGAGAACTTGCTTTAAAATTTAACCGATGGATGCCTAACCGATAGGTCAAAACTGATCGTTAGTATGCAAAAGCATCGGTTAAAAAGCCGCGCATGCTCAGAATCAATTCGACACATGTTTGGATAAATTGAACTTTGTTTTTTTTCAGCACGTCGTGTTTTACGCCACCGTGTTCTGACACGATTGTTTTTTTTTTTTAACCGATGGTGTATAGGCACATCAGACCATCAGTCATCTTCATCGGTTTACCGATGAAAACGGTCCTCAGGACTGTGTATGTGGCCTTACTCAACACCTTGGGCGGTCTACTTTCCAAACTGGGGTCATTTGGGAAGTATTTAAATTGTCTTGCCATTTTAGAGGCTCAAGAAATTAAATAGGAAGCCAGTACATCAGAATTTATACATTTTCAAATATACTGTAGTATGTAGACGGATTTGGGTTATTTTACCAAGAAATGTAGTAGAATACATTTTGGCCTACATTTAGGAAGAACAACTATTTATTTGCAACATTTTATAACAGAAACTAAGAAAAACATAAAAAAAAAACTAAGGGCCAGATTCACAGAGCCCTTACTCCGGTCTATATCGCGTTAGACCGGAGTACTTTCAAATTACGCGCGTCGTTTCATTAGTCTGAATCCTCAAACCATGAAACGACGGCTTCAGGCTTTAATCCGACTGGCTCACGTGTTCGTACACCTTCGGATCTACGCTGCAATAAATTTGTGGCCGCTGGGTGGAGTTACCGTCGTTTTCCGCGTCGGGGTATGCAAATGAGCTTTTTCCGACGATCCACAAAGTTACAAGCGTCATTCGCAATCTCTTACGGCATCTGTAGTCATCTTTTTGCCGCGTAAAGTTATTCCAGCTTTTATGTGGTCTAATATTAGACAGCCCATGTTAAGTATGGCCGCCGTTCCCGCGTCGAATTTCAACGTTTGTTTTTATTTTTCAAGTAAGTCGTCCGGGAATAGGAATGTATGTAAACGACGCTACTCAAACAAAAAATGACGTAACGACGTTATTTCGCCCAATGCACGGCGGGAAATTTCTGAACGGAGCATGCGCAGTTCGATGCGTCACGCCCCCTAATCGAATTTCAACGTTTGTTTTTATTTTTTACGTAAGTCATCCGGGAATAGGAATGTACGTAAACGACGCTACTCAAACAAAAAATGACGTAACGACGGGAAATTTCTGAACGGAGCATGCGCAGTTCGATCGCCGCGGGGACGCGCCTAATTTAAATGCTTCACGCCCCCTAATCACGTATTTCGATTCCGCCGCGAGAAATACACTACGTCGCCGTACCTTACGGGCCAACATCTACATGAATTCGTCGTAGAGCCAGGTAAAATACGGCGGCGTAGTGTATCTCTGATACTCTGCGCCAATGTAATTGTATCTGAATTTGGCCCTAAATATTTACAGAAAAAACCTCTGTGGTGATTAACCACTTGAGACCCGTGCTGTAGACGAAAGACGTCCAATTGCCGGGTGGATGTCCCTGGACGATCCCATTCCCGCCTCCTTCTCCTAGTCTCAGATGACATTTCTCCCAATCCTGGCCCGCCATTTTTCAACTGTAATGTCGCATACACACGATCATTTTTCGGGTTGTAAAAAACAAAGTTTTTCAGCCTCTAGAAAAAACGTTGTTTTTTTTCAACTTCATCATTAGATCTGTGCCTGCTGTCCCTCCATCTCTTCTTCTTTCCTTCCTTCTCTCTCCTTCCCTCCTTCCCTATTGCTTTCTTTTTTTCTTTCTCTCGCCCTCTTTTTTCCTTTTTTTTTTTCCCTCCATCCTATGTTTATCTCAGACTCTAAAGAAACCCTTTGAGCCATGCCCCATTTAAGCCATGCCTGATATTTTGATTAAACCATGCCCATTTTACTTCCCACGCCTACAAATGAATGCCCCACCCCCTAATTAGAATGCCCCACCTACAGACAAAAAGGTGCCCCTAAAAAAAAATGTTTTACAATGTTGTCAACTGTGCTCATGATCTCTACTTGCTCTCTTCACTGCCTCTCTAACTCGAATCCCTCCAACCGCCTCCTGTGGTGGGATCCTTCAAAGCTCGCAAAATGTGAGGGGTGTACTCACTTTTGTGAGATACTGTATATTGTAATTTTTTGTAATATTTTATTAAATCTTTGATGTGACAACATTGACGAAATGACACATTGCTACAATGTAAAGTAGTAAGTATACAGCTTGAATAACAGTGTAAATTTGCTGTCCCCTCAAAATAACTCAACACACAGCCATTAATGTGTAAACTGCTGGCAACAAAAGTGAGTACACCCCTAAGTGAAAACGACCACATTGGGCCCAATTTGCCATTTTCCCTTCCCATTGTCATGTGACTCCTTAGTGTTACAAGGTCTCAGGTGTGAATGGGGAGCAGATGTGTTAAATTAGGTGTTATTGCTCTGCCATTTTCATACTAGTCACTTGAAGTTCAACATGGCACCTCATGGCAAAGAGCCCTCTGAGGATCTGAAATTAAATAGTTTCGCTCTACATAAAGATGGCCTAGGCTATAAGAAGATTGCCAAGACCCTGAAACTGAGCTGCGGCATGGTGGCAAAGACCATACAGCCAGGGCCGGCACTAGCAATAGGCAAGTCAGACGGCTGCCTAGGGCGCCAGGGTGGGGGGAGCGGCAAAATCCGGATCCCCAGCCACTCACTGGGGATTCGGAGTATTGAAATACCTCCAGGATCCGTATTTTTTAAAAACATGCCTTATGGCGCCTGCCGCCAGGCTAGGGGGCGGTTGCGGCTGTGAAGACATCACTCTATCCCCAGCCTGCAGTGCCACCGTAGCAAGTGAGAAGATGAGAGGATTGAGCCGGGACATGGAGCAGCCGGCCGGAAGTGCTGCATGATTGATGGAAGCCCTGCATGTATGTCCGGGCTTGCCACCATGTCCAACCCTCCCCTCCTCCTGGTCGCTCGGGGATCTGTTATAAGAGGAGTGGGCAGACAGGCAGCAGCGCCGTTCTCCTCGAGTAAAGCCTTCACTGCCGCTGACTCAGGTACATAGTGGAAGCAGAAGGCAGCACGTTCAGTGCTGCATCCTGCACCCAGGAACTTTGCTGTCAAGTTTATAGTGCCTTGCATTGTGTACAGAGGGGGAAAAGATATATGTGTGGGGGGTTACAGAGGGGGAACTAGTGTGTGGGGGGGCAGATCATGTGCAGGGGGAGGTACAGAGAGGGAACTGGTGTGTGTGGGGGGGGCAGATGTGCGGGGGTTACAGAGGGGAGACTGGTGTGTGTGGGGGGGCAGATGTGTGGGGGTTACAAAGGGGGGACTGGTGTGTGTGTGGGGGGGGCAGATGTGCGGGGGTTACAGAGGGGAGACTGGTGTGTGTGTGGGGGGGCAGATGTGCAGGGGTAACAGAGGGGGGACTGGTGTGTGTGTGTGGGGGGGCAGATGTGCGGGGGTTACAGAGGGGGGACTGATGTGTGTGTGTGTGTGTGTGGGGGAGCAGATATGCGGGGGGTGCAGAGGGGGAACTGATATGTGTGTGTGTGTGTGTGGGGGGGGGGAGCAGATGTGCGAGGGGTACTGAGGGAGAACTGGTGTGTGTGTGTGGGGGGGGGGGGAAGCAAGTATGCGGGGGGCAGAGGGGGAACTGATGTGTGTGTATGGGGGCAGATGTGCAGGGGGTACATATAGGAACTGATATGTGTGTGTGGAGGGGGGGGGGGTTTAAGGGGAACAAAGGTGGGGGGTGCAGAGGGGAACATTCAGGATGATACAGTGATGGGGTGATCTGAGGTGTGAAGATGGAAGAATTGTGATAATCTGAGACCTGAAAACACAGGAATTGGGGTGATCTGAAGTGTGGAGGTTCAAATCCACTTTTGTAAAATAGATAAATAAATGCAGATCTTTTTGCAGGTCAAAAAATGTGCATTATTGTTTTTACTAGGAGCTTGTAAAGCATTGTCAGTGTATCTGTCACTTGTACAGCCAGGCAGTTACACAGTTAGCCTCTCTGTATACTGCTCTCGCCTGTGGAACACAGCTGGCACGAGGAAGTGAGCCGAATCCATCCTCTAGTTGTCTTTGGGCCAGGTCCAGGGGCACAGGTGCAGGTATGTAGACCACGGCTAAAGTATAGGTGAAGAGGCACCGCAAAAATCTCAGTGGGTGGAGGAGCGAATGGGGGGGAGGCAGAAAAAGGAGGCTTTGCCTAGGGTGTCAAAAATCCTTGCACCAGCCCTGCATACAGCAGTTTAACAGGACAGGTTCCACTCAGAACAGGCCACGCCATGGTCGACCAAAAAAGTTGAGTGCACATGCTCAGCGTCATATCCAGAGGTTGTCTTTGGGAAAAATATGTATGAGTGCTGCCAGCATTGTTGCAGAGGTTGAAGGGGTGGGGGGGTGGGGGCTTAGACCATACGCCGCACACTGCATCAAATTAATCTGCATGGCTGTCATTCCAGAATCAAGCCTCTCCTAAAGTTGATGCACAAGAAAGCCCACAAACAGTTTGCTGAAGACAAGCAGGCTAAGGACATGGATTACTGAAACCATGCCATGTGGTCTGATGATAAACTTATTTGGTTCAGATGGAGTCAAGCATGTGTGGCAGCAACCAGGTGAGGAGTACAAAGTCAAAGACGGTCAAGCATGATGGTGGGAGTGTCATGGTCTGGGGCTGCATGAGTGCTGCTGGCATTGGGGAGCCACAGTTCATTGAATTAACCATGAATGTCAACATGTACTGTGACATACTGAAGCAGAGCATGATCCCCCTCCCTTTGGAGACTGGGCTGCAGGGCAGTATTCCAACATAATAACAATAAACCTTCAAGATGACCACTGCCTTGCTAAAGAAGCTGAGGGTAAAGGTGATGGACTGGCCAAGCACGTCTCCAGACCTAAACCCTATTGAGCATCTGTGGGGCATCCTGAAACGGAAGATGGAGGAGCGCAAGGTCTCTAATATCCACCAGCTCTGTGATGTCCTCATGGAGTAGTGGAAGAGGACTCCAGTGGCAACCTATGAGGCTCTGGTTAATTCCATGCCCAAGAGGGTTAAGGCAGTGCTGGAAAATAATGGTGGACACACAAAATATTGACACTTTGGGCCCAATTTGGACATTTTCACTTAGGGGTGTACTCACTTTTGTTGCCAATGTTTTAAATATTAATGGCTGTGTGTTAAGTTATTTTGAGGGGACAGCAAATTGACACTGTTATACAAGCTGAACACTCACTACTTTACATTGTAGCAAATGAAAAGATATAAAAAAATATTTACAAAAATGTGAGGGGTGTACTCACTTTTGTGAGATACTATATATATTTATATGTGTGTGTGTGTGTATATATATAATATTATTAATATTACTTTCAGTGTTTAGTAGTATAAATTAACCCATTATCTTTGTTTTTTGTACTATAAAGGGCTATTTTTGTTTGTTTTTTAAACCCCTTAATGACAATTAGAAAAAAAGAATGCCGCTACTAAATGTCTTATTTATTGATTTTTGGGCAAAAATATTTATACATAAGTCAGCATAAGTGACAGCAGGCGAAGGGAGCTTGTATTAACTTCCCTGCCTATAAGGGAGTCTGTCATGCTTAATATTATATCACAATGCTGTCTGAAAATCTGCAAAACTGTGTTTTAGGTGTACTTAAAAAAAAAACATATTTTTTTTTTTGTTGATCTCTGAGTCTGATAATATGTACCATATTCCACCTCCAATAGTATATATACTGTATCTCTCCTGCTATTCTCAGATTTGATCTAACCATATGGTTATTTTTTTTACCACTACATACAGATATTCAAGAATTAATTATACACCACTGTTTTTTGATTAATCAAAACAATAATCGCCCAACTAACCAATTATGAAAATAATCATTAGTTGCAGCCCTATAAACATCCCTGCCTGTGTTAAATGGGTTGTCCTATCCCTATAAACTGATACATCTGGAAGAGAGCTTGTTATTTTGAAAATCAGAGATTTACTGGCTGGATCGCCAGGTGAAAATAGAAGAAAGAAAGACCAAAAAATAAACTGAATACAGCCATCATATCTAAGAATTGGTAAGCTGCAATAAATTTGCTTTTGGGTTTAAACTGCTTTAAAGGGGTTCCTCTCCGCTTGATAAAAGATGGTCAATTTGGGTCAGAGAAGCTGAGCAGTGCCTACATTCCAGCATTCTATCGTCATCCTCTATCAACACTGGCCGTGAACACACGATTGGTCAAACCGATGAGAACGGTCTGATGGACCGCTTTCATTAGACCAAACCGATCGTGTGTGGGCGCCATCGGTTATGCTTTAAATTTAACCGATGGATACCTAACCGATAGCAAAAAAAGAACGTCTGTAGGCACGACCATCGGTTAAAAATCCATGCATGCTCAGAATCAAGTTGACGCATGCTTGGAAGCATTGAACTTCATTTTTTTCAGCATGTCATTGTGTTTTACGTGATTGCATTCTAACACGATCATTTTTTTTAACCAATGGTGTGTAGGCGCGACGGACCATCAGTCAGCTTCATCGGTTAACCAATGAAAACGGTCCATCAAACCGTTCTCATCGGTTTGACCGATCGTGTGTACAGGGCTTAATTGTTATATAGATGGAGGAATTGATCAATTTCTTTTGTTCAGTGCAAAGGGGATCGGGGCTACACATGTATGAACAGCTTTCAAAAAATAAATAAATGTTTTCTCAACTATGTAATCTTCATTTTTTTTAAAACTCTGTCTACAGGAGTTAAAGAAGTTAGACATAGTTAAAGAATTAGGTATAGCAACTGGTTTTATGGGTATGTTTCAGGTATGAAGGATTATGCTTTTATAGTTTCCTGTCTTAGTTAATCATTCACTGGTTCTCTTATTGGATCTGTACATTCAGATTACACTAGCTCTACTTTCACAATGTTTTAAAGTCACCCTTTTTAAAGGTTATAAACAGACCCTGTATTCTGCCAATTTAAAGTGGTTGTAAACCCTTTTACAACCACTTTATGCTACAGACATGGGCGGATTGACAACATCCAGGGCCCCCGGACCAAATTAAGCAAGACCTGCCCATGACCCGCTCCTGGCCCTACCATGACCCACCCCTGGCCCTACCATGACCTGCCCCTGGCACAAAGTACAACTTCTGCCTTGTTTAAAAAAAAACAGGGTCTAATGGGACCTGGAGGGAGATCTTTCTCTAACAGTGTCCATTGGATAGTCTGTTAGAAAGTGTCCCCTCCAGGCCCCATTAGAGACTACAACATAGTCTAATGGGACCTGCAGGGGGGGTCTCTTTCTAACAGTTCATTAGAAAGTCTGTGTTAGAGAGAGACACCCCCTCCAGGACCCATTGGAGACTTCATAAGAGTCTAACAGAGGCCCATTCATTGTTCATTGTAGAATCTTCAGGTCCAATTATAGACTGAAAAGAGTATAATAAGACCTGGAGGGGGGCCTCTTCCTAACAGAGTGTACAGTGAACACCTTTATTCACTCTGGTCCTCACGGGATCCCCTCTTTGTTCCATGACTCTCATCCCTGTCCCAACCTCTCACAAATAAATAAATAAAATGTGCACTGTGCAGCGCTCCTCTTACCTTAACTATGGATACTGTCTGGCTGGCTCCTGCTTCCTCTGTGGCTGGCTCCTGTGGGTGACTGGCTGGCACCTGTTGGTGGCTGGCCGGCACCCTGCTGTGGCTGGTTGGCCAACTGGTGTGGGTGGATCACCGTGGGTGGCTGGATGGCATCCTGCTGTGGATGGTCATCGTGGCCGGTTGGCTCCTGTGGATAGCTGGCTGGCTCCCTGCTGTGAGTGGGTCACTGTGACTGGTTGGCTCCTGTGGGTGACTGGCTGACACCCTGTTGTGGCTGGCTGGTTTCTTGGCGTGGGTGGGTCACAGTCCATGGCTGGCTGGCACTGTGGCCCTGGTATGGGTGGGTCACAATGGGTGGCTGGCTGGCATGGTGCACCCTGCTGTGGGTAGTTGGCCTGGCTCCCTGCTGTGGGTGGGTGGCTAGCTGACAGGCACTGTGCAATCTGCTGCAGATGGCTGGCCTGGCTCCCTGCAGTGGGTCAGTGGGTGGGTGGGTAGATGGATGGCATAGTGCACCATGCTGTGGCTGACAGATAGGGGGACTGACAGCGAGGGGGGCTGAGAGAGAGGGGGCTGACAGGGGGCAGACAGAGAGGGTGGGCTGACAGAGGGATGAGCTGACAGAGGGGTGGACTGAGAGGGAGGGAGGGGCTGACAGAGAAGGGGACTGACAGGGGCGTGGAGGAGAGGGGTGGACAGACAGAGAGGGTGGTAGAGGTGTGGACTGACAGAGGGAGAGAGAGGCTGACCGAGGGGAGGGGGCTGAGAGAGGGGGGCAGACAGAGAGAGGGGCTGACAGACAGGGGGACTGACAGAGGGGGAGGGGCCTGAAAGGGGGGTGGGTGAGAGGGGTGGGCAGACAGAGAGGGGGGATGACAGAGGGGGGCTATTAGAGGTGGAGGGGGGCTGACAAAGAGGGAGGAGGGCTGACAGAGAGGGGGCTGACAGAGAGGGGGGCTGACAGAGGGGTGGACTGACAGAGGGGGGCTAACAGAGGGAGCACATAGGTCTTGGTGACATGCACCATGAGTACAAATAATGCCACTAATTACCACCAAACTCCCTGGTAAAGGATATTGGGATATAGCACTGAGGACCTAAACACTGGGTAGGTTGGCCTGGGAAGCCAATGATGGCATAGTGAACTGGCAGGTAAATATGAATCAGCTGGTGTTTAGCCAAGAACAGTCATATGCTGAATACTACAAGCTTAAACCAAGCTCAAGATCAAATGTAACTCAGTGAAAGATTGTGCGGGTAAGACTGGTGGAAGGTAACTACAGGACAGGGCTGAAGGCACTGTATATAGATAAACCATTCAGAGGACCACTGGTCAGCTCACCTGACCTGGAGGCAGGAGTCTGGCTAGTGAAAATCCAGGGTATCTCTGTGTAAAGCCACCTGGTGAAGAGTCTCACACTGCCCATGAGGGGCTTGATTCCCGTCAGGAGATCCGTAGAGTGTGGCCACTGCAAGTGGAGCTTTTTTTTTCGGTTCGTTTGGGCGGCGTGATAGAAGATGAATAGACTTCCCTGGACAGTTTTTATTTTTTAGTGAAGGACTTGTTCCGAAGGGTCTCCTGTCTTTTTTACTATTTTTGGCACTTTTTTTGTGAAATGGTAGCCGTTACTAATTCACATGGGGGGGCGGGATCTGGAGGCTCAGTCCTTAACCACTAGGGTACCGCACGCCGTGAAATAACGGCGGGCGGAATACCCTGTTGTTCTGACAGGATGTCATATGACGTCCTGTCATTCAAAGCAGCTAGGGGGCGCGAGCGCGCGTTGCTGGGAACTCGATGCAACTCGATGCAATGTCTTTTGTGGTGTAATTCTAGGCATGCTTATGCTGTGTTTAAGTCATAAATTGTTAAAACTACAACTTTAATTTCTTAATTTTCCAAAAAAATTGTGACAAAAAAAAATACAACTTTAAAAAACTCACAATGCCTCTTAGGCCACGTACACACGATCGGTCCAAACCGATCGTGTGTGGGTGCCATTGGTCAGTTATCCTTCGGTCAAAAAAACAGAGAACTTGCTGTAAAATTTTACCGATGGATGCCTAACCGATAGGTCAAAACTGATCGTTAGTATGCAAAAGCATCGGTTAAAAAGCCGCGCATGCTCAGAATCAATTAGACACATGTTTGGATACATTGAACTTTGTTTTTTTTCAGCACGTCCTTGTGTTTTACGTCACCGTGTTCTGACACGATTGTTTTTTTTTTTTAACCGATGGTGTATAGGCACATCAGACCATCAGTCAGCTTCATCGGTTAACCGATGAAAACGGTCCTCAGGACTGTGTATGTGGCCTTACTCAACACCTTGGGCGGTCTACTTTCCAAACTGGGGTCATTTGGGAAGTATTTAAATTGTCTTGCCATTTTAGAGGCTCAAGAAATTAAATAGGAAGCCAGTACATCAGAATTTATACATTTTCAAATATACTGTAGTATGTAGACGGATTTGGGTTATTTTACCAAGAAATGTAGTAGAATACATTTTGGCCTACATTTAGGAAGAAAAACTATTTATTTGCAACATTTTATAACAGAAACTAAGAAAAACATTAAAAAAAAACTAAGGGCCAGATTCACAGAGCCCTTACTCCGGTCTATATCGCGTTAGACCGGAGTACTTTCAAATTACGCACGTCGTTTCATTAGTCTGAATCCTCAAACCATGAAATGACGGCTTCAGGCTTCAATCCGACTGGCTCACGTGTTCGTACACCTTTGGATCTACGCTGCAATAAATTTGTGGCCGCTGGGTGGAGTTACCGTCGTTTTCCGCGTCGGGGTATGCAAATAAGCTTTTTCCGACGATCCACAAAGTTACAAGCGTCATTCGCAATCTCTTACGGCATCTGTAGTCATCTTTTTGCCGCGTAAAGTTATTCCAGCTTTTATGTGGTCTAATATTAGACAGCCCATGTTAAGTATGGCCGCCGTTCCCGCGTCGAATTTCAACGTTTGTTTTTATTTTTCAAGTAAGTCGTCCGGGAATAGGAATGTATGTAAACGACGCTACTCAAACAAAAAATGACGTAACGACGTTATTTCGCCCAATGCACGGCGGGAAATTTCTGAACGGAGCATGCGCAGTTCGATGCGTCACGCCCCCTAATCGCGTATTTTGATTCCGCCGCGAGAAATACACTACGCTGCCGTACATTACGGGCCAAAATGTACATGAATTCGTCGTAGAGCCAGGTAAAATACGGCGGCGTAGTGTATCTCTGATACTCTGCGCCAATGTAATTGTATCTGAATCTGGCCCTAAATATTTACAGAAAAAACCTCTGTGGTGATTAACCACTTGAGACCCGTGCTGTAGACGAAAGATGTCCAATTGCCGGGTGGATGTCCCTGGACGATCCCACTCCCATCTTGCCTTACTCTCCCGCCTCCTTCTCCTAGTCTCAGGTGACATTTCTCCCAATCCTGGCCCGCCATTTTTCAACTGTAATGTCGCATACACACGATCATTTTTCGGGTTGTAAAAAACAAAGTTTTTCAGCCTCTAGAAAAAACGTTGTTTTTTTTCAACTTCATCATTAAAACGATGTTAAAAAAATGCTCTAGCAAAGCGCGGTAAAAGACAATTCAAGCTTTTCTGTCTGTTACAGCGTGATGAATGTGCTTACTCCATTACGAACGGTAGTTTTACCAGAACGCTCCCGTCTCATTACTTGCTTCTGAGCATTCGCGGGTTTTTCACGTCGTTAAAGTCCACACACGATAATTTTTTACAACCCGAAAAACGACATTGTTTAAAAAGTTTTGAAAAAATAGAGCATGTTTGAATTTTTTTTTTGTCGAAAAATGCTCTGAAGCCCACACACGATCGTTTTAAATGACATTTTTAAAAAATGTTGTTTTTTACAACCCGAAAAATGATCATGTGTATGTGGCATGAGCCACATATCCAATACCCCTCCTCCTCTGGCAACCACGGCAATCCACAGTTTAATTTCTATACCTCTGCTTCCTCAAAGCAGCCCACCAATTTCATTTCCCCTTTGGAACACCTGCTCTTTCTGTAACAAGCTAACATCTACATATGACCTCTTCATCTCTCATGGCTTTAATATACCCACCATAACCGAAACCTGGCTTCAAAATTTGGACTCAGCATCTCCTGCTGCCCTCTCCCATGGTGGTCTCCATTGGACTCTCCTCCCCAGACCCAACAGACAGAAAGAAGGTGGAGTTGGATTCCTTCTATTCCCTCAAAGCACCTTCCAAGTCCTTCCTATCCTTCCCCTTCTATCCCTCTCTTCTTTCGAGATGCATTGTATTTGTCTGTTTTCTCCCATTTCTCTGTGGATTGCAGCAATTTATCGGCCTCCCAGACCAGTATCACACTTTCTTGATGACTTTGCTTTACTTTCTCTTCTCTGAAATACCCACTATCATTCTTGGTGACTTTAACATTCCTGTCAATGTTAACAGCCCAACTACAGCTCAACTTCTCAACCTAACCTCATCTTTTGACCTAACCCAATGGACACATACTTTCACTCAATCCAATGGTAATACCCTTGACCTTGTACTCTCCTATCTCTGCAATCCTGGCAACCTCACCAACACCCCCTTCCTTCTCTCTGATAACAACCTCATCAGTTTAACTGTATCCTTGCATCCAACCAACCATCCCTCTAAGCAGAAAACAATTACTTGTAGGAACCTTCGCCACTTTAACCCTTCTCATCTCTATTCTGCTACTGACCACCAATATGACATAATCTCTCCCCTGTCCTGTCCTGACCTGGCCACCTCTGTCTACAATAGTTTACTCTCATCATCACTAGATGCTTTTGCTCCTCTAACCACACGCAGAATCAGGCCCCGACCATTACAACCCTGGCAAACTGACAACACTAGAAATCTCAAGAGAAATTGCCGCGCTCTTGAAAGACTGTGGCGTAAAACCAAATACCTGCAAGACTTCATCCTATATAATTCTGCCCTTCTATAATACAATTCCTGCCTCCATGCTGCCAAACAAGCCTACTTTATCTCTATTATTATTACCTTGTCATCCATTCCCCGTCGGCTCTTCTCAACCTCTAACTCTCTAACTGCCCAAGAGATTGCCAATCACTTCAAAGACAAGATTGATGCAATTCGTGAGGACACCCCCACTGTGCATACATCTTCCCCACCCAACATACCTTGCCTAACAGTACATTCAACACTCTCCTCTTTTGAATTGGCTACTACTGAAGAGGTTACAAAACTTTTCTCTGATGCCCACCTAACCAATTGTCCTTTGTCACAACTACTACAGTCACCCTCTTCTATCCTCTGCTCCCTTACTCACATTTTCAATCTCTCCCTCTCTAAACATGCGCAGATCACTCCCATACTTAAAAAGCCCTCACTGACCCCACCAACCTGAACAACTTAAGACCCGTCTCATTGCTCCCATTCACCTCTTAACTTCAAGAACGGTTAGTCTACAACTGTCTTAGCTCCTACCTCAGTGAAAATAACCTTCTTGACCCCTTACAGTTTGGCTTTCGCTCGCATCACTCCACGGAAACTGCATTACTAAAACTCACTAACGATTTACTAACTGGTAGAACCAACAGCCAGTACTCCATACTCCTACTACTTGACCTCTCTGTGGCACTGATACTGTTGATCATTCGCTCCTTCTCAATAAACTATATTCCCTTGGCTTCCAAGATTCTGCTCTATCCAGGTTCTCTGCCTATCTATCACAGCGCTTCTTCAGTGTTGCCTACAACTCTGTCTCCTCCTATC
This sequence comes from Rana kukunoris, assembly GCA_029574335.1. Lineage (NCBI taxonomy): Eukaryota > Metazoa > Chordata > Amphibia > Anura > Ranidae > Rana > Rana kukunoris. Next base: position 156,409,306 of record CM056057.1, read on the forward strand.
TGTTGCCCCGTTTCTGTGGGGGTCCCCAAGGACCGGTGTGCCCTCTTCTCTATCTACACCTCCTCCCTTGGTCACTTGATAACTGCCCACGGCTTCCAATACCACTTAAATGCTGATGACACTTAAACCTATCTGTCTACTCCTCACCTCACTCCTTCAGTCTCCTCTTGCATTACTAACTGACATCTCAGCATGGATGTTGCACCACTTCCCTAAACTAAATCAACAATGCAACCATCAGTCCCTCCCCTCACGCCAGGGTACTAGATGTAATCTGTTGTCTCTGCTCTTCTCAAGACCTCTTACTCAAGCTCTCTTGTCTCCTCCTCCCATGCTCATCTCCAGGATTTCTCCATAGCCTCTCCCATCCTCTGGAACTTGCTACCTCAACCTGTCTGGCTATCCCCTACTCTTGCTACCTTCAGGTTATCCCTGAAAACTCATCTCTTCAGGGAAGCCTATCACGTCTCCAACCAATCTTTTATCACTTCCATAAGCTCATTCCCCCACAGTTACAATCTTTTGTACCACCTTCCCCACCCTATTAGGCTGTAAGCTCTTTTGAGCAGGCCCTATTCATCCTCTTGTATTTTATTGTATTATAACTGAATTGTCTCCCTTTTATATTGTAAAGCACTGCGTAAACCGTTGGCGCAATAAAAATCCTGTATAATAATAATTATAATAATGTCCTGTGGTCTGATGACACCAAGATGAACTGATTTTGTTCAGATGGTGTCAAGCGTGTATGGCGGAAACCAGGTGAAAAGTACAAAGACAAGTGTGTCTTGCCTACAGTTAAGCATGAAGGTGGAAGTGTCATACTGAAGCAAAGCATGATCCCCTCCCTTCGGAGACTGGGCCACAGAGCAGTATTCCAACAGGATTATGACCCCAAAAAGACCTCCAAGGTGACCAATGCCTTGCTAAAAAAGATTAAGATAAATATGGGGGTAAAGGGGGTGGACTGGCCAAGCATATCTTCAGACCTAAACCCTATTGAGCATCTGTGGGGCATTCTCAAAAGCAGTAGCGGCTGGTGCTCAAAATTTTTGGGGAGCGCAAACGAGAAAAAAAATTGCATCCTTACTGTGCCCATCAAATGCAGCCACTGTGCCATCAATTGTCACCACTGTGCCATGCCATCAAATGCAGCCACTGTGCCATGCCATCAAATGCAATCACTGTGCCATGCCATCAAACGCAGCCACTGTGCCATGCCAGCATAAACTATAAATGTCCTCTATATTCTATAAATGCCATTGATATTCTATAAACAAGCTATTCCATTCCTAGAGATTTCAGGGCCCCCTCCCCCCTGCACCCGGGCCGTCTAGGTTCTGTGTCCGCTTCCCTGTGTATTACTGCATCTGGTAAGAACAAATAGAAACTAAGACACAATACCTGGGCGGTGGTGGCGGCAGTGTGGTGTCACTGGCGGTGGTGTCACTGGCGGCGGTGTCACTGGCGGTGTCGGCTGTGTGTGTCCCGGGCAGTTTAGCCAATCAGGTCATCGAAAGCCAGAGCCGGTCAACCTCATTGGCTGAGATGCCTAACAGTCTTATCCAAGGAACGCACCACGGTACGTTCCCTGGATAAGCATCCGGAAGGCTGAGGGCTGTACTGGGAAAGCCTATCAGAGCTGCTGGCTCTGACAGGCACTTCCGTACAGCTAACCAGCTGCTGCTATTCAGGTGGTCGGCGCTAATATCCGACCATCTGAATCCGGCCAGCGGTGACAATAACATTGATTCATGCAATGCATAAATCAATGTTATTAGTCAGTGGTGTGTGCAGGAGCCAGACGGGGCGGCGCTCCAGCGCCCTCTATGGACGAACCGCCACTGCTTAAATGAAAGGTGGAGGAGGGCAAGGTCTTTAACATTCAAAAACTCAGTGATGTCGTCTTGGAGAAGTGGAAGAGGACTCCGGTGGCAACCTGTGAAGCTATGGTGAACTCCATGCCCAAAAGGGTTAAGGCAGTGCTATAAAATTATGGTGGACACACAAAATATTGACACTTTGGTCCCAATTTGGACACCTTCACTTAGGGGTGTGCTCACTTTTGTTGCCAGCAGTTTAGACTTTAACTACTTGCCGACCGCCCGCCGTCATATTATTGCGGGGCGGTGGCACTGCTACGCGGGAGCACGTAGCTCTACGTCCTCCCTGTAGCAGCTAATAGGGCACGCGCGCCGGCGGCGGTGCGCGTCCCCCGAGTCCCGCGCGCGTGCCTGGTGGGTACGATCGCCGCCGGGCACCCGCGATTGCTCGTTACAGAGCGGGGAACGGGAGGTATGTGTGTAAACACATACCTTTCGTTCCTGTCAGCGGGGGAAACGCTGATCTTCTGTCCATACAATGTATGGACAGAAGATCAGTGATTTCCCCTAGTGAGGCCACCCCCCCCCCCCCATACAGTTAGAACACACCAGGACCACACTTAACCGCCGTCCCTGCCCCCTAGTGTTAACCCCTTCACTGCCAATGGCATTTTTATAGTAATACAATGCATTTTTATAGCATTGATCGCTAAAAAAATGCCAATGGTCCCAAAAATGTGTCAAAAGTGTCCGATGTGTCCGCCATAATATCGCAGTACCGAAAAAAAAAAGGTTATCGCCGCCATTACTAGTAAAAAAAAATAATAATAAAAATGCCATAAAACGACCCCCTTTTTTGTAAACACTATAAATTTTGCGCAAACCAATTAATAAACGCTAATTGCGATTTTTTTTAACGAAAAATATGTAGAAGAATACGTATCGGCCTAAACTGAGGAAAAAAAATGTTTTTTTATATCTTTTTTGGGATTTTTATTATAGCAAAATGTAAAAAATATTGCATTTTTTTCAAAATAGTCACTCTATTTTTGTTTATAGCGCAAAAAATAAAAACCGCAGAGATGATCAAATACCACCAAAAGAAAGCTCTATTTGTGGGAAAAAAAGGACGCCAATTTTGTTTGGGAGTCACGTCGCACGACCGCGCAATTGTCAGTTAAAGCGACGCAGTGCCGAATCGCAAAAAGTGCTCTGGTCTTTGGACAGCAATATGGTCCGGGGCTAAAGTGGTTAATGGCTGTGGGTTGAGTTATTTTGAGGGAAGAGAAAATTGACACTAGTATGCAAGCTGTACACTCACTACTTTAAATTGTAGCACAGTGCAATTTCTTCAGTTTTGTCACATGAAAAGGTATGATAAAAAATGTACAAAAATGTGAGGGGTGTACTCACTTTTGTGAGATACTGTAAAAGTTTCAAGACTAGTTTTGCAGAACAGATGGCAGCACGAGGATGCACGCACTGTCACTGGGAGCACCAACCCTTATAAGTCAGTGTGCCAAATGACAGTGTCCTGTGTACATTGGGAGCTGTGCAACTGGTGCTATTCTGACCACATGCATTACCATTTCATCATGGAAAGCAAATTAGAACTAAGAGAGCAAATGTGAAATTTTGCGTGAAACTGGGAAAACCATAGAGATGTTTGACACTATTCTGCAAGTTTACAGCGATATTGCAAAGGGTTGAAGATTCAGCTCAAACGTTTTTGACACCTTTGCAGAGATTCAGTGTGAATAGCAGAAGGTGCTTGACACGCTTATGCCGCGTACACACAATCACTTTATGTGATGAAAAAAAATGACGTTTTCAAAAACGTCAATTTCATTGACCGTGTGTAGGGGAAAACGTTGTTTTATGTCTTGTAAAAAACAAAAAAAAAATTGAAACATGCTTCAATTTTATGTGTCGTTTTTCAAAACGTCGTTTTTTGTTTCACAAAAAGTCACCGTGTGTAGCAAAAAACTACGTTTAAAACTATGTTTTTCAACCCGCGCATGCCCAGAAGCTAGGAAAAGAGTGGTGAACGTAACCTCGCTTTTTGTGAAAAAACGATGGTGTGTAGGCAACATCGTCTTTGAAAAGTGAAGTTTCAAAAACGTTGTTTTTTACTTCACAGAAAACGTAGTTTTTTTTCATCACATAAAGTGATTGGGCCAGATTCACGAACACTTGCGCTGGAGTATTTGGATATGCGCCGCGTAACTGTGATGATGCGCCGTCGTTTCTATGTGCCCGTACCCACCAAACTAGATGCGCCCAATAACGGGTCATTTGCGACCGGCGGAACGTTCCGACGCCAGAGTATCGTTAGCGCTTATTTTCGCTGGGCGCATCAGTCGCGCCCATTGATTTCCCCTGCAAATATGCAAATGAGGGATATTTCACAATTCACGAACGGATTAGCACCATACGCTGGCTACATGCGCCGCGCGTATCTGATCCGTCCGGCGCAAAGTTATTTCTACAAAAGGCTGCTTTATCTTTACTCCAGACGGTCACAGGTCAGCAGGAGAGCAGCTACAGCAGCGTTACCGACGATAGGAGCTAGCTGAGCACCCCCACTTGCAAGGACAACACCTCTGTGTGCCAACATGCCAGGGGCACTCGTGGTCCTAGAACTACTGATGGGTCCCCTGGAACCAAGAAGGCGGGCACGTGAGAGGATATACCGCACACGTATGAGCCTCTTTGGCATGGGGGATGAGGAGGTGTATCGCCTATTCAGATTCAGCCCTGATGCAATACTTGAACTAACCACAACCCTGCAGGATGACATCACCAGCCCAACACACCGATCACAAGCAGTGCAGCCACTGGTCAAGGTACTGGCAACACTTCATTTCCTTGCCAGTGGATCATTCCAGCGTACAAGTGGAGTGGTGGCTGGGATGTCACAGTCCTCCATGAGCAGATGTGTGCACCAGGTTGTCCCTGCAATCCTCAGACGCATGTCCAACCAGTTCATCAGACCCACCACTGAGGAGCTGCGGCAGAAGGCAATGACAGATTTCTACAACATTGCCAGATTCCCACGCACTGTGGGGGCCATTGATTGCACACATGTGGCCCTACAGCCCCCCAGTGCCACAGAGCACATATACCGCAATCGGAAGCATTGGCATTCCATCAACGTACAGGTGATAGCCGATGCCCAACGCCTCATATGGCACGTCCGTGCCAAACACCCCGGGTCCAGCCATGACAGTTTCATATACCGTCAGAGTCCCATCCCAGCAGAATTTAACCAGAACATGTATGGGGACAGCTGGCTGGTTGGTGAGTGACAAGGGAGTCAGGCATGACTATCCCCTCCCGTCATGCACAACAGAAATCGCACATGCATGACTAACATTCTCCTGTCTTTTCCCTTACAGGTGACTCTGCATATGCACTGGGACCCCATCTAATGACTCCTTTCCGGAACCCCCAAACCAGAGGAGAGAGAAAATACAATGAAGCACACATCAAAACCCGTGCAGTGGTGGAGCAAACATTTGGGCTCCTGAAGTCCCGTTTCCGCTGCCTGGATAAGTCTGGGGGGGCCCTATTGTATTCCCCTACCTTTGTGTGTCAGATCATCGGTGCATGTTGCATACTACATAACTTTGCTATGAAAAAAGGCCTGCATATTGACATACGTGATGACCTGACCCCCGACCCACACAGCCCCCCCCTGCCAGAGGACACCCAGTCTGCTGATGGAAGAGCAGTCAGGAGGGTCCTCGCCGTAGGCATCTTTGGACACTAAACCAAAACATTAATTACACAGACAATGCACGCGTGTACACCACTGATGTCCCTAGATCACACACACCACATGCACATCGCATTGGATTAGCCCAAGTCCAGCATGTAGGAGTTGGGAGCAGTAACGCCAGCGTCAAGGCCCCAATGATGTCACTGTCCATTCACACACCTTTCACACATCATTCATTCAGCCGTGGGGTTCACTTCACCACCACGGCCGAGGGTGACACCCCTTACTTTCAGGAGTGCCACCCTCTCACATTCACACACCATTCACACTGTCCCCTGCACTCCTGACCGTGTGCAGTACAAAAATAAATTAGAAAGATCATATCCTGATCAATAAAAGAAAAATAATCTCATAACCTGAGAAAAAAAATAAATAAACTCATGACCTGAGTATGTGAAAAATAATAATATAAAACCAGCCACAAAAAAAAGGCCTCATCGGGGATGCCGGGGGCTTCTTCTGGGGGCCCCTCTCTGGCTCCGCAGCTGCCTGGATGGAGTGGGTGGGGGTGGGGGGGCATCTGGAGGTGGCTGATCCCCAGGTGGGCCACTCCTGGCAGGTGTGGCCTGCGTGCCCTCCAAGGCCCTGGCTATCCGTCCAAGATAACTGTTGGTCTGGGCCTGCATCCGGAGCTGACGGGTCATCTGGTAATGCTGGGCCCGCCGACTCAGCCTCCCCTGCTCCCGGATGGCAGCACTGTTACCATGGATGGCAGCAGTGTTGGCCTGGACGGCTGCAGTGAGGTGCTGGATATCCCCCTGCACCTCCCCCAAAGTGGTGACCACTGCAGCGCAATTAGAGCTCACATCCTGCACTGCGTTGCTGAGGTTGGCAACGGAGCCCAGGCTGTCCGACACTTTCTGCAAGTGGTCCGCTATGGCCCCCATTTGTTCTGTCTGTCTGGCGTGATCCCTTGCCAACTGGTCCTGGACACCATCAGACACCCCCCTGGTCTTCTGGGTCGCCTTCCTGGGGCCAGAAGATGGAGGTCCTCGGGTGGAAGGAGTCGCCCTTGAGGGGCTTCCAAGGATGGGGGAGGGGACGACAGACGGGCCAGGAGAAGGGGAGGAGACAGACAACACCAAAGAAAAGTCCTGCTCTGCCACAGCAGGATCTTCCACAACCACCTCGGCAGGTGTGGTGTGGCCACTCTCCTCCTCCACAACCTCTTCACCACCCAGTGGCTCAGGCACACGATGGCGTGGGGGGGATGGGGTGGAATGCAGGCTGACAGATGATGGCCCAGCTCCGTCATCTGTGGATGACACAAAGCAGACACATGTTGGTGGTCCCACACACTTGGCACATGTACCCCCCCCCCCAAATGCAAAACATCAAATAGGGGATTAAAAAACACTTACCTGTCCTTGTGCCTTCCTCCACGGAGTCATAGCCTGCGACCCCCTCCACCTGCTCCCTCTCCAGGCAGCGAGCAACCACCTCCTCCTCTGCGGTCAGGGTGACAGGACATGGGGGACCACCACCTGTGCCCCTCTCATACCTCCTGATGGAGGCCACCTTGTCCCTCACCTTGCGCCGCAGGTCATTGATTTTCTTTTGTATGTCCCCAGCAGTCCGGGTGGAGTAGCCCAGGACATTGACCCTGGCAGCAATCGACTCCAGGATGCCCTGCTTCCTCTCCCGGCTGGTCTTGCGGCTTTTTTTGCCATGGAGAAATTCATTCTCCGTCTCCATAGCCGAGATAATGACAGAGACCTCCTGGGTATTAAAATTGAGGTTCCTCCTCTCTCTGGGGGTAGCGGGAGCAGCCATTACAGAGCAAAAGTATCTTCCCTGGGGTGGGGGGAAACGGAACTACTTTTGCGCCGGAATGGCGTTTCCGCCAGCGCTTTTAAGCGCCCAGCGGAACGCATTGCGCTGACGTTTCCCAGGAAGTGGTGCCGACGGAAGTTGTGAGCATGCGCACAAGGGGGCGAGTGGAGCCGCACTCACTGCGCATGCTCCGTGGATGATGCGCTGAACGTAAGCCTCTGCGCCGGGCTCCGCCCATCATTTACATATGATCACACCCACTTCCACTTGCGTCGGGTTACGCCAGCGCATTATCGTTACTCTGGCGCAAGTTTACGCGCAACTGCTATGTGAATTACAGGAATTGCGCTGAAAGGGTCTTCAGAGTAACGTAAATGAGAAGCGTTACTCCAGAGGAAAGATACTCTCATCTACCTGAATCTGGCCCATTGTGTGTACGGGGCATAAGACATGAAGACTTCAGAACACATTCCAGAAGTGGCAGAAATGCTGGGAGTGCTGTATTCCTGTGCAAGGTTGCTATTTTGAAGTTAATAATTTGTAATCGTAGATAAAGTACAGAGCTAAACAACTTTGTAAAGAGCTTTATAAACAGAGCTAGTCTCTAAACCTTTTTTATACCACCTGGTGCTTTTACAGGCTGAACAAAAATACCAAATGCATGTAAAGGTGGTGTTTTTTTAAACCCAGTGGGCATAAGGCCTAAAGAGATATCTATTTTAATTTAGTAAATACAGTTGAACCGCGGTTCAAAAGTGCTCACATATCAAAGCGAGTTTTCCCATTGAATTTAATAGAAACTAAAATAATTTCCGCATTGACTTCTGTGGGATGTAATACCAAATGCGGCCAGATGTGGGGGGTGCCAGAGAGCGCCGAAAGAAGACGAAAAGGCCTGAGGACACTTCGGCTCGTTTCCTGCACCCCCATACCTCAGGTCAAATGAGATACTGCAGGCCAATGTTTGGCTTTTCTTGGCTCCTGCGCCCCCGTACCTCAGGCCAAATGAGATACTGCAGGCCTATTAAGCTTGAATTATGCTCGTCTTGCAAGTCAATACTCGCAAACCGAGTCAGAATAAAAAAAATTTGCATCGCAAATCAAAACGCTCTTAAACCAAGTTACTCTTAAACCAAATAACAACAAAACCTGGGGAATGCCCAGGAAAAAAACAGGCCTCCTTACCGACCAGCCTGCAGAACAACCAAATTAACCTGTCTAACAGTATGCGTTAAAAACAGGGGTTTTGTCCGCACGCATTTGCAAACGCATGCGTAAGCCACAGAGCCGCACCAAGGTGGTCTGCTGGCTGGTCGTTAAGGAGGCCTGTTTTTTTCCTGGGCATTTCCCACGTTTTGTTGTTATCTGTTTTAGCCTACCAATGCCACCTACTGTGATTGCCAGCAATAGATGGGGGCGGTGGACACGTCTTTGTTTCACCTGTGGTGTTAATATTGGTCCAGCAGTACACCAGCACCTATGCAGCCATTGTGCTATATGCTGGGTGTTTGGTGTGCTCCTGTACTTTTTAGGTGGGGTGGCTCCCCTTCAGTCCACCTGCCCTCATCTATCCATTAAAATGCATGTGCCTCTACTATGGGGACACTCACTGTTTAGTGTTAGGACCACAGATTACAGGGTGCCTTGGTGCGGCTATGTGGCTTACGCATGCGTTTAAAAATGCGTGCGGATTTCCGACTCCGACAGACATATTATGACAAAGCCAACAAACCACACACGCTCCTGGCTAGACAACTTCAGGAACGGGCGGCTGCCGCCTCGCCTGCTGCTCTCAAGGATGCGACTGGTACCCTACAATCCCATCCTTCTAAAATTGCTCAGTTATTTCATGACTACTACTCGACTCTCTATAATGACCCGAGTGTCCCACATAATCCTCCGCCTCCCGACTTACAGCAGAATATTCACTCTTACCTAGCAGACTGCGATCTCCCTACTCTCACCCCTTCTGCCCTACTCAGCCTCAATTCCTCCATAACTGAGGAGGAAGTAACTGAGACGATCAAGTCCCTCCCGAATAACAAAGCCCCCGGCCCTGACGGTCTACCGTATTTGTACTATAAAACTTTCCTACCTATTATCCTCCCCCATATCACTCTTCTGTTTAACGCTTTTATGACTAATTCGCCTATCCCGAGAGATATGCAAACCTCCTTCCTTACGCTGATCCCCAAGCCGGGAAAAGATCATACCCTATGTTCCAATTACAGACCGATAGCACTTCTTAATTCTGATTTGAAAATCTTTACCAAACTATTAGCGACCAGGCTAAATGACTTCATGCCGTCACTCATTCATAAGGACCAGGTTGGGTTTATTCCCCTACGCCAGGCGGGGGATAACACCAGACGAGTCATTGACCTTGTGGAGGTAGCAAACAGGACTAGGACAGAGGCTTTGCTTCTCAGCCTTGACGCGGAAAAGGCCTTTGATAGGCTGGGTTGGCCTTTCCTGTTTGCGACACTCCGGCGTGTTGGCATGAAGGGCCCATTCTTGCAAGCTATCGCCCATTTGTACTCGTCCCCCTCGGCCCTAGTTAGGACTCAATTTGCCTCCTCCCCCACTTTTCCTATCACTAACGGAACCCGTCAGGGCTGCCCACTTTCCCCTCTTCTATACGCTCTTTGTATTGAACCCCTGGCAGCGCATATCAGACAAAATCCAAATATCCGCGGTATTTCAGTCCATGCTAGGGACTTTAAGATTTCCCTCTTTGCGGATGATGTTCTACTCACCCTTACACAACCTCAACTCTCCCTCCCAAATTTGCATGTAGAATTAGACCGATATAGCACACTATCTGGGTACAAAATTAATAATTCCAAGACGGAAGCACTTCCCCTCAACTTACCTCAGAGGACTTTATCGGTCCTCTCCCAATCCTTTAGTTATGCGTGGAGGACTTCAACCTTGAAGTACCTCGGTGTCTATCTCACCCCCACCTATAACACTCTATACAAGGCCAACTTCCCCCAACTGTACGCCTCTATCAGGGCTTCTCTGGCCAAATGGAAGAACCTGAAGCTCTCCATGTTTGGCCGTTTAGCGACTATCAAGATGGCGGTCTTGCCTAAGCTTCTCTATCTTTTTGAAACGCTCCCTGTCCCGATCCCGGCCCCACACTTTAGAGCCATTCAGAGTGATTTGATAAAAATGTTCTGGAACTATAAAAGATAGATAGATAGAAAGATAGATAGCTAGGTCAGTCCTCTACGCTCCTCGGGATCAGGGCGGCCTCGCTTTCCCAAACGTTGCCAAATATTACCTAGCAGTCCAGTTGCGCCCTATAGCTTCTTGGTGCTCCCTCCGTGCCTATAATCGATGGACACAAGTTGAGAAGTTGTGGCTAGCTCCTACCCACCCCAATTCCATGCTGTGGAGTTCTGATGTAGTGCTTGATTCATCACAGCTGCTAGGCGCGATGTTACTATTGCGATCACTATGGCGGCGAGCTAAAAAACAATACCCCCTCACTTCTACTGCCTCATTGGCCACCTCTTTTTTGTTTACGCCTGCTATTCCAGACAGTTTGACCTCTCAAATGTCCAACTTTTGGATGGATAGGGCCCTATTTCGCTTTGGCCAATTGGTGGATGCTAGAACAAGAACTCTGAGATCCTATCAGGACTTACAAAATGCTTACGATTTACCCAGACAGGCTTTTTTTAGTTACCTGCAAATCCGCCATTTTGCTCAATCTCTAGTGCCGACCCTCCAATTTTCCCCTCTAACTGAGTTTGAACAAATCTGCTTGGAAGGCTCGTCCCCTAAAGGTATGATCTCGCGGACCTATCGGCTCCTGATAGTAGATGCCTCTTCAACGGGGCCCCGACATGTTTACATGCGCAAATGGGAGCAGGCCTTGGGTGAGGAGATTCCCCTACAGGTGTGGAAGCTTATATGGTCACAGGCCTCTAAGAGCTCCATTTGCACACTTTATAAAGAAAATCAATATAAAATTTTGTTTCACTGGTACCAGACTCCAGACTTGCTTCACTCTATCTATCCCTCAGCTGATCGCCGCTGTTGGCGCTGTTCCGATGGAGTGGGTACGCTGTATCATACCTATTGGACCTGCTCCCTGATTGTCCCCTACTGGCAGACAGTTCACTCCCTACTCCACTCCATTTTCAGTACCTGGGTGCCGTTTTGCCCTAAGCTTTTCCTCTTAGGCCTCCCACCCTCTTCTTTTTCTAAATCCTCTAAAAAAACTCCTAGCGCAGGTCCTCACAGCCGCTAGATGCTTGGTTGCCTTGAAATGGAAGTGTAAGGAACCTCCCTCCCTGTTTGAATTGCATGCTAGAATCAGAGACGTTAAGAGGATGGAGTACATGACGGCTTCTTTGAATAACTCTCTCGATTCTCATAACCAGGTTTGGGAACTGTGGAATGTGTTGGAGGCCCGGTCACATGATCCACCTTCGTGGTGGGGGGGTAGGCCGGGTCGGCCTCTCCGGTTACTGGGGGGGTCTGAGGTGGGTGGTTGTCCTTTCCCTCCTTCTTCTGTCTTATCTTTGCCTCTTTACTCTTTTCCCCTCTTTCTTTGCTCTTCCTCCCTTTATTAACTTGTCTCTTCTTTTGCTCGCTAGAACGCACCTTGACAAGCGACGCATTGTGCCGGTGAAGGCATCCGGCCTTCTCTTTGACTACTTAAGGATGTTTTTGCTTTGTACTGCCCTTTATGACTTGCCCTGCATGTCTTGCACCCAGCTTTACTGTTGGCAATACTGGTTATCTTGTCAAGTGCTAATCCCTTGCAGTGATTTATACCCTTTTATGTTCTTTTGTCTCTTTTCTTTCTTTTTGTTTGGAAAATTCTGAAAATTAATAAAATGTCCTGTTTTTGACGCATACTATTAGATGGGTTAATTTGGTTGTTCTGCAGGTTGGTCGGTAAGGAGGCCTGTTTTTTTCCTGGGCATTCCCCAGGTTTTGTTGTACTCTTAAACCAAGGTTCCACTGTAACAGTTCAATTTGCTAGTGCTGACCTCTACAGCTTAGAACCCCTCTAAACTGAATGTAATACATGAGTACAGAGTACCTGTCCTTGGATTTGCTGTAATGCCATATATCACAAGAAGAGGCAAAACCTAGAACTGCAAATTTTTTACCGATAAAAACTAAAGTGCGAAGGGATCCTCTGTGTTACTAAACAGGGGGATAGAAGTCAATGTGAATTATAAAAAAAATTTATTAAAATAAATCTGATTTAGGGATTAATTTTTGCAGATCTTTTACAAAATAGTAGTTGAGCCTCCTTTTTGATACTATGGTTTCTCATGCTGTAAAGTATTGGGTTTATTAGAGGAGTTATTGCTGTATAGAGTAAAGTCTTCAGTTTGTTTTCATATGGTGTGTTTTCCCCGACCGGAAACATATAGATGGCTATCAGTGGTCCGTAATAGGCACATACAGCCGCCAAATGAGAACTGCATGTGGAGAATGCTTTCTGTCTTCCGTCATTTGAAGATATCTTGATGATAGCTATAAATATACAGATATAGGATATTATAACAAGTATAAAAGGTGTAAACGCCAAAAGAATGGACAGAACAAAGTCTTCAAATACCACTTTGTAAGTGTTTGTGGAGGCCATTTCCAAAATTGGTACAAAATCACAGAAGAAGTGGTCAATAGTTTTGGAACCACAAAAACCCATTTGGCCAATAAAAAACATTTCACTTGGAATGAGGAGGATGGGGATAGCCCACGGCCAGAAGGCCAGGTTAAAGCATAGTTTATTGAGCATAAGAGAAGAGTACCGGAGTGGGTGACAGATGGCTAGGTATCGGTCAAACGCCATGGCTGTGAGAATCAGAGACTGAGTATAGGTTGCGATGCAATGAAAGTAGTATTGGATGAAGCAGCTCATTTTGGAAATGACTGTTCCACCTAACCAAGTCACCTGTAACATTTTTGGTGTGATGTTGGAAGTCAGGAGGAGGTCTGCCAGTGCTAGGTTCCTAAGAAAGATGTACATGGGGACATGAAGATCATGGCATGATGACACAAGTGTGACAATCAGACAGTTTTCAGTGACTATGAAGAGATAAACCACCAGGAGGAGGAAGAACAGCAGAACCCTGAGATGGTGCAACTCATGAAATCCAAGCCGGAGGTACTCAGAAAGCTCTGTGTCATTTATTTCACACATTGTTTCTGTATTTTTTTTAGGCTAAAAGGCAATAAGATAAAATAGGATAAGATAAGATAAGAAAAGTCAAAACAGATCGAAGCTTAACATTTCTAGTAATGCAACCCTTGTGATCAATGATGACTAGCTTGTCAAATATTTTATTATCACTTTGAATTACAAATAAAGAAACAGCAAAGTTATGTGGAACTAAGTATGTCTATTGTAGATATGTCTGCATCTTCTTACAATACTATTCCAAACTATAGCAGCCAGTACTTAGTAAGTATTCCTAACCCTTGTGCCCCGTACACACAATAGGCCTCCCTGATTCAAAGCCTGCGAAAGGACCCTAGGATTCGTGGTATCATTACTGGCTGGCAACCCGTCTTGATCCACCTTACAAGGGTAAGGTTTCAGAACTCATCCTGTCTTCGCAGAGGGAGCAGAGGATGAAACATCTTCAGGAGGCCTTGAAGAAAGGTTTGTACAATGCGTTTCCAGAACCTGGGAGGTTACAATTTCCTGGTGCTGGAAAACGTGTTGCTGAGGCTTCGTTCAGTCACAGAAAGAACGGTGGAGAAGGAGGCCGGCTGACTGATGCCTTCAGACAATTCTTCAGTCCTCAGCGCCAAGGTTTGATCGCTTCAAGCAACCATCACCAGCGTCTGCATTACATTGTGCACGAATATCTAGGGGTAAGTTTAGACCTGGAGACAGGGCCGTTTGAAGGGATTTGGGGGCCCCAAGCAAAATGGGGGCCCCCCCAAGAACCCCCCCTGCACGCAAAGCCTACGTTAGCGCTACACACATTTTTTACATCCATGTTACTCCCCCTCTCCCTAGTACCTTTGTTTTTCCATTCTCACCTCCCCTTATTCCCTGTAGGCTGCCGCTCTAGCGTGACCAAGCTCCTCTTCCTCCTGTCAGTCTGGTGTTCTATCATTATGGGTCCCCAGTCCCTTATCAGATAGTGCCCGAGCCGGGCTGGGTACTGTGCGGTACAGGAGATTCAGTTTCCTGTGTTCCTGGCCGGACTGAAAGGAAGTAAGCACTCATTGTGCACTTCCCGTCAGTCTGGCTGGGAACATGAAACTGAATCTCCTGTACCACGTGCAGTACCTGGCTGGACTGACAGGACTCCAGGAGGAGGAGCTTGGCCATGCTACAGCCTGGGAATGGGAAGTTGGGGGCCCCAGGCCAGCTCGGGGCCCCAAGCAATTGTTTGCTTTGTCTGTCCTGTAGCGACGGGCCTGCCTGGAGACCTTTCCAACAGAGCATCCCCTGGGTTACTGGGTCTTGAGGATGGACCACTGGCCAGAACTTGCTCAATATGCAATTAAACTACTGGCCTGTCCTGCATCCAGCGTTCTTTCTGAATGCACATTCAGTGCTGCTGGTGGGTTTGTAACCGATCACAGAGTGCGCCTGCCCACAGACTCTGTTGATAGTCTCACATTCATAAAAATGAATCAGTCTTGAATCGCCAGCTACCAAGCACCTAATGCTGATGTAACCGATAGATTTTTCTCTGGATGTGGGATCCTATTATGCTGAGTGACTATCCTATTCCTCCTCAGTCTTAATCTTGATCAGTCTTGATCTAATATTTCACAGCAGGATCCATTCCTGCTCTCAACAAGAGTATCTGTGAGGGTTTATAGTGTTGTCGCACCACCATCACTGCCTAAGACCCAGTTTTTCTGCCCCTGTTTAACTACAATTTTTGATCTAATATTTCACAGCAGGGCCCATTTCTGCGCTCAACAAGAGTATCTGTGAGGGGTTACAGTGTTGTGGCTACACCACCACCAAAGGCCCAATTTGTCTTCCCTGTTCAACAGGGGCATGTAATTAAAATTTTTGATCTAATATACAACCAACACCTAAGGGCCAATTTTCTGCAGAATATATAGGGCAGGCTGTATAGTATATACTGCTGTTCAGAGTTTATAGGGCCTGGGACCCCCACGCCTTTTTATTTTTTTTATTTGGGTGCGGGGTTCCCCTTAATATCCATATCAGACCTGGTAATAGACTGGGGGGGGGGTGTGTCAGTCCATTTTTCTCAATGATTTTCATCTACCCGACAATACATTACAGCCGCTAGCAGTTTTAAATGGCTTTTTTTCCTTTAGAAATTAAATTTTTCTGTGGGACTGTTCTAAACATGGGAAAACTGTGCCACTTTAAAGGCATATTATAGTTACCCCCCAGGCACGATATTTAAAGGAATATTTAATTTTTTATGTTTCACTTTAAGTATTATTAAAATCACTGCTTCTGAAAAACAGCAGTTTTTAAAACTTTTTTTGCATTGACACATGTCCCCTGGGGCAGGACGCGGGCCCCCCCAAACACTTTTTATGACAATAACTTGCATATTATTTTTTTTAGTTAAATTATTTTTATTGTTGTTTTAAAACCATTTTACATTCCAACAAGCGAGTATACAAACATTTTACATACAGTATGTAAAGAAAAAAGAGAAAAAAAAAGAAAAAAAAAGAAAGAGACAGAGTAATTCAGAGCTAATTTAGACTTAGTGGCACAGCCGATTAGGGGCCACTGAGTCTTGTTGGATATGTAGTGGCTATGTGTGTTGCCCTCCCCCCTCTCCCTCCCACCCTTTCCCCTGCCGTTCGAGAGCATGCAACCTCAATGTTAGCTGGCGCCATAGGTCACAAGTCGTATCATTTCTTGTCAAGAAAAAAAGTCAGGGCCGGCCAAGGGGCGCCAGCCAGCAACAAAAAGCCCCCGCCAAGGTCACAGCTGGAGTTGTCCTTGGTGGTCGGAATCATGAAGGGCCTGGCAAGTATGGCTTTGTGTAGTGCTAGGCCCCATAGTTTGACAAATTTGGACAGTTTCCCCTGTTTAGTAAAGTGGACTCTTTCATTTGATATTGTTTGTTTCATAGCCGCTGTCCAGTGTTCTAAGGTCGGGGGAGCCTGTGTCTGCCATTTTTGGGCGATTACCTTGCGAGCCTGGAATAGGCTCCTTAGTATAGCCTCGAGTGTTCCCTGCACTACCCAGCTGTTGTCTATGCATCCCAAAAGGCATACCCTGGCTGTTGGCTCAAGAAGAGAACCATATGTCTCATTGATCCGTTTTGTAACTCCCACCCAGTAACCATATAATTTTGGACACTTCCAGACCATATGTAATAAATCCCCTTTGTTATTACATCGAGGACAATGGTTGTCTTGTCTCCAACCTAGCTTAAACATTTTATGGGGGGTATGGTAGACCCTATAAAGGAGAAATAGGTGGGACAATTTTTGGCCCGGGGCGATGGACACCGAGGTGCCCTGTTGGAGAATCCTGTCCCACTGTTGTGGAGATATTGGTCCCAGGTCATTCTCCCATGCCTCTTTACTCTTACGCGGACCTGCTTTGCTTAGTGCCCTGGCGCCCAGGTTACTATACATCCCCGATATTAAACCCTTGGCCGCTGTTGCCCCAGTTACAGCAAGCAAAGCCGGAGTCTCAGCCCACTCGACCATCTGGGGGCCAAATTGTGTCTGTATAGCATGACGGATCTGTAGAAATTTAAAAAAAGTTTTATTGGAGATTCTGAATTCTTTTACTAGATCTTGAAATAATTTCATAGTGTTCCCTTTGAACAACTGCTTAAGGCGACTTATGCCTTTACTCGTCCATTCGGGCGATACCTCAATGCTTAGTGTCTCTTGTAGGTTATTGTTGTTCCAAAGAGGGGAGAATTCTGTCGGACCAGCGTATCCCAATATTTTTTTGGCTGTGTACCATGTTTTAATAACTAGTTTTGTAATCGAGTGGTTATGGCAAAAAAGGTTTGCCTCTAAGGCTTCCACTAGTTGTTTATGGGGGTTGTCTGTCAACAAAAGTCGGGTATTAGAGCCGTCTCCCTCGACGGTTCCACATCCTGCCAGATGTTGTAGTTGTGCTGCTAAAAAATATAGCCTTGGATGTGGAACCGCCATTCCCCCCTCTTTTACAGGGAGTTGTAAGGTTTGTAGGCTTATTCTGGCTTGGCCACCCCTCCATATGAGTCCTCTAAATAGAGAGTCTATCTTTTTATACCACTTGTATCCTATCCATACCGGGGAGTTATGTAGTATGTATAGTAGCTGCGGCTGCCAGATCATTTTAATTAAATTGCAGCGGCCTGCAGCAGACAAAGGCAGTCTTTTCCAAATTTCACTTTTGTATTTCCACTTCGCTAATAATGGGGCCAGGTTTAAATTAATGTATTGGGTAGGGTCCTTTGAGATCCAGATCCCTAAATACTTAAATTCAGTACTTACAATTATTTGCGAAGCACCTGCCGACCGTTGTAGATCTACCTGGTCTAGCAGCAACAAAGCTGACTTTGTCCAGTTGATGGTAAGGCCTGAGAACCGGCCAAAATCCTCCACCAGTTGGATCGATTTGTCAAGTGTGCTTTCAACATCCCCCAGGAAGAACAGAACATCGTCTGCGAAGAGAGCTATCTTGTCTTCTCCATGGTGTCTTCTAAACCCTGTTATGTCCGACCTCGCCCTGGCCATGATTGCCAGGGGTTCCATGGCGAGGGCGAACAGAAGGGGGGATAGAGGACACCCCTGTCTCGTGCCTCGCTCCAGCTGAAAAATCTCGGAGGTCTCATTGTTAATTCTGACCTTGGCTCTTGGTTCTTCATATAACAGTTTGATCCAATTGACGTAGAGGGGGCCAAAACCAAAACCATCAAGTACCCTCCACAGGTATACCCACTCGAGGCTATCAAAAGCCTTGGCGGCATCAAGCGACAACACTGCTCTGGAGCCTACACTATCTGTTGGTGTACATATGTTTAGGAAGGCTCTTCTGATGTTGTTGCTTGTTGCCCTGCCTGGAATAAAGCCGGACTGGTCTGGGTGAATAAGGTAACTAATAAATTTATTTAAACGTGTCGCAAGAATTTTGGCTAAGATCTTTACATCAGAGGTTAAAAGGGAGATTGGACGATAGGATGAAGGTTCCAACTGGTCTTTCCCCTCCTTGAGTATAACTATAATCGTTGCTTCAGTCATTGAGCAGGGTAGAGTCCCCGCCCCTGCAGCCCACTCCAATGACTTCAACAGCTCTGGAAGCAAAATCTCGCCAAACTTCTTGTACACCTCGATGCGCAGCCCGTCCGGACCCGGGGATTTCTGGTTTGGCATGTCTGAAACCGCTTGCTGAATTTCTTTTAGAGTGATTGGTGCGTCTAACTCCTGTCTATCTTTGTCTAACAGCTTGGGGACTACTATCCTCGGAAAGAATGTTTCCATAGCTCCTATCTCCAACCTCCCTTTAGTTTTATAAAGTTCTTTATAGTATGTATAGAATGTTTTTAATATGGTCTGGCCATCTGTCGAGGTTTCACCAGTATTTGTCCGTATTGCAGGGACATTTGACGAGGGGGAGTTGGTTCGAGTCAGGAGGGCTAACATACGCCCTACCTTCTCGCCCTCGCCAAACTGGAGCTGCTTCTGTAGGATTCTCTTGTTCTCTGCTATTTTTAATATGAACCTTCTGTACTCATCTTGTTTAGCCAGCCATGCAGACCGCAAGAGTGAGGTGGGGTTCTCAATATATCTCATTTCCGCCTGGGTAGACTCGCCACCCAGCCTACTCTCTTCCACTCTACCTGCTTTTTTAATCCTAGCGGCCTGCTGAATCAGGAGGCCTCTCACAAAGGCTTTGAGGGAATCCCAGACCACTCCCGGCGGTGCCGTTCCTTCGTTGATGGACACAAACTCAGTTATCTGTGTCACCACCATTAGGGGTTGCTCGATCAGCTCCAGCCAACCTGGGTTTAGCTGCCATTCTTTGCGCGAGATCCTACTGCCTATCCTGATTGTCAGAGTCAGCGGAGAGTGGTCTGAGACCCCCCTTGGGCCATAGTGCATCTTTTTCACCAGAGGCAATACGCCATCGCTGCCCAGGGCCATATCTATCCTAGATAGAGTGTGGTAGGAGGTGGAATAACACGAATATTGGCGGGTCTGTGGGTAGGCAGTTCTCCAGATGTCCCTCATCCCTATTTCGCCCAGAAAGCGAGCCAACCGCCCCTCCTTGGGACCGATCCCCGGGGGGAATCTGTCAATAGTTCTATCCAACACCTCATTGTAGTCACCAATGGCTATGACAGGTATATTTGGTTTATCCAAAGTAAACTCAACCAGGTTATATAAGACATCAAACTTAAAAGGTGGAGGGATATATAAGTTGGCCAAAACATAAGGTCTATTTTCAATAAGACAAAACAAAAATATAAACCTACCTTGTTCATCTATCCAAGATTTAGAACAAGAAAAAGTCATTCCTCTTCCAATCATTGTACTCACACCTCTTGAATAAGAGGAGTGTACCGAGTGGAATTGGGCTTGAAATTTACGGCTGTTCAAAAGCAGCACCGACTCTTTGGTCAGATGTGTCTCTTGAAGGCATATTATTCCCGGTGTTCCGTCTTCCAGGAATGTCATAACTGCCGTTCTTTTAGCTGGGTCACCCATGCCTCGTACATTCCAGGAAGTAATAGCCATTAATTTATCCTGCATCTACCAAAGTTGATATAGTAGTCAGGTATTCGGCATTGGTCATGCAGCTAAAATCTGGGACAGTTGCTAGTGACCCTCGTTGGGTTTGGCCGGTGGATAGCCAGCTTACTTTCTTAGCGCCGCTTGCACCTGCTAGTGGTGATATGATTTGTAATAACCGAGGTGCATGCTCTCGAACCCCTTCCCTATGAACCCCCCTTTCCCCCCCATCCCTCCCCCCCCTCCCCCCCCTCCCCCCCCCCTCCCTGCCCTGCAGGGCTCCCCATAGGGGCTTGTCTAATGACCGCTCTACTCATACTAACACTCATCCCCCAATGCATCCCATTACGTATCCCTCTTGCTCTTGCCCACCCCCCCTGGGGGATCCAGTTGGAACCACAAACCAAGGAGAGAAAAAAAAAAATGGGTTTTCCTCAAATTGGGGTGCCATATAGTTTGATAATTGGGCTATTGAGCAAAGAGAAAAAAAAAAAAAGGGGACAGTGAGACAAAAAGGCATAGCTTTACTCTCTCGTGCAGCTAGCTATGTATTTGTGGGTTCTAAAAACAAATGATGCCCTCGTGATTGAAGATTAGTAAATATACATAGTATGGCCAAACCCTAAATTCAAGAGGTAAGTGATGGAGTACTTGAGCAGATTGATTAGCAATGCTCTTGTAATAGTGTAAATGGTCTAATAGAAATATCAAAGAGACCTTGTAAGTATGTGTATATTAAAAAAAAAAAAAAAAAGGGGGGAAGGGGATTTTAGCATCTATACATTCTTTACATACAGGAATGCTTAACCATATAGGCACTACCATGTGAGGAAAAAAAAACAAAAAAAAACAGGGGTGGAAGTTAGTAAGTGTACTCGGTGTGGCAGGACCCTGAATAGGGTGATTAAGTGATCAAGTGCTAAAGTAAAATGATTATCGGTGCCCTGGAAGTTAGTAAGTGTACTCGGTGTGGCAGGACCCTGAATAGGGTGATTAAGTGATCAAGTGCTAAAGCAAAATGATTATCGGTGCCCTGGTGTAAAAAAATATCTCTGCCGAGACATTGTGAGTGTGTGGGTGTTTTGTCAATAAAAAGGGATTTATGCATCACTGCATTCTTTACATACGCAAATACTTAACCATATAAGTGCTATCATAAAAAAAGTACAATTATTTCCAAAAGGACCTATAGGGCCAGATTCAGGTAGTCCAGAGCATCTTTGCTCTGGAGTAACGCTTCTCATTTGCGTTGCGCTGCCGAAATTTTGGGAGCAAGTGCTGTCATTCACGAAGCACTTGCTCCTAAAGTTGCGGCAGCGCATCACAAATGAGCCGGCGGAATTCAAATTTAGCGTGTACGGGGCGTGTAGTATGCTAACTACGCGCGATCCCGCCGCCAACGTACTGCGCATGCGTCGAGTGTCAAAACATCCCCGTGCGCATGCTCCAAAATCTGTGAATGAACGTCAATGACGTCACATTCCCATTCATGACCGTTTTACGCAAGCGACGTTTTTTTTTTTTTTCCCGACGCGATGACGACGCCTATACCTAACATAGGATACTCCAACCCCATGTAGGTATATCTATGCGCCGCGTATCCCGTCCGGAAACGTCGTATCGTCATTGCGTCGCGCCGGATTTCGATCGTGAATTGCCGATTTCCGCTCATTAACATATTTTTTGAGCGTAAATCGGCGGGAACGCCCCCGGCGCCATTTTTAAGTTGAAGTAACGATGCGATGGCAAAACTCAGTTACGCTGCTCGCATCGGAACTTCAACCCGGCGTTTCTTGTTTTCTGGTTACAGAAAACAGAAACGCCGGCTCAAAGTCACAGTTAGGCTGGCGGATCACTCGATCCGCCAGCGTAACTGTTCCTGAATCTGGCCCTTAGAGTGTGATTGATTGCTTGGGAAGAAAGGGGAAAAAAAAAAAGAAAAAAAAAAAAAATTGCAAGCAAAGATTGTAGGTTGTCATCAATACACTCTTTGCTTGCCAGTATCCAGAATCGCATTAGTGCAACCATAAGCAGAAGGGTCAGTTATGCTCGCAGGGACCCCGAGAATATGCCTAATTGCCAGAATCCCTGGGAGCACAAGTCCCCCTCCAAAAAGAAAAGGGAGAAAAAAAAAAAAAAAAAACACATGTATATATATATATACACATACATACACATATATATACCCACATATATACACATATAAAAAAAGTATTATTTGGCTTAATAAGGAGGCCTTAAAAAAAAAAAAAATTTAATTAATATTTTTGTGTGGTCCCTCCAGTCCCGTTTGTTAGTTGGCGTTTCTTTTCGTTGTCCGTACTGCGGTCTACCCCCCCTCCTTGTTTTTTTTTTTAGGGGGCTATAGGGCTGTTTTATTTTCTTCCAGCCAGTTGGCTACTTCGCTCGGGTCAGTGAAGAAAAAAGTCCTACCCAGGGCAGCCACTCTGAGACGGGCTGGGTACAGAAGCGCATAGGTAATTTTGTATTTCTGTAGAGATTTTTTAGCGGGTGTAAACTCAGCTCTCCGTTTCTGCAAGTCAGGTGAGAAATCAGGGTAGATAGAGACCCTTGCTCCCTTGTATGTGATGTCTCCAAGCTCTCTAGCCTTTTGAAGCAAGGTCACCTTATCAGTGTAGTTAAGGAGTTTAATTAAGAACGGTCTAGGGTACTTCCCCTGCTGGAGGATTTTAAAGGGGACCCGGTGAGCCCTCTCAATGGAAAAAAATGGTGAGAGAACCTCAGGGCCAAAAATATCCCTACACCAACTTTCCATGAAGGCGACAGGGTATGGGCCCTCGCTTCCCTCGGGTAGACCTACCACTCTCACGTTATTTCTGCGTAACCTATTTTCCAGCGCATCTAGTTTCGCCGTTTGTAGATCTGTTAACTCCTGAAGCCCCCTTAGTTCCCTCTGTAATGGAAATAGTGTGTCCTCCACTGCACTTAGTCTCTCCTCAAGTGCGTTTGTTCTTATTACAGTCCCATGTAATTCCTGCCTCATGGATGATAGTTCATCTTTTAAACCTGCTAGCTGCCTGTCAAAGTTGGCCATAAAGTCCTTAAATGCGTTCACAGCACATAACACATCTCTGAGAGTTGGTTCCCCTTCTAGTGTCGAACCGTTTGTTAAAGGGTCAGTTTCACCAGACAACCCCGGAGTTGCATGCATATTTACCATTCCAGGAGCCTCTGTCCCCAGCCCTTTAGTACTGACGGTTTTAGCGTTGTTTAGGCTGGGCGTACTAGAAGATTTTGAGGCTGCTTGACCGAGGCTTCTTCTTTCCTGGGATGAGGTTGACTGCAATTTGATCTGCGGTGCTGTTACAGCTGGTTGACCTTTGGCCGGCGAAATAGCAGGAATGTGTGTGAAACGCTCTAGTTTGGCTGCGGCAGCTTGATTACCCTTGGTAGATCTGGTAGTGGACATTCTTTGCAGAGTTAATCCAAAAGAAGGGGGAACGACTTAAGACAAATTAACAAATTGAGGTGCCAGAAATAGATCTTTCAAAAAATTGGCAAAGTTCTAAGTGCAGATTTACTGTTTAATATGAAAGAAAAGCAGAAAAACAGGTTAGAGCTCCAATGATGGACCTTGATAAAGTTAACAAGTTTCCGAGACCAGATTTTGTATTGCTTCTTTAGTTAGTAAGGTTAATACGAGCCATTCAAGAAGGTCAAAAAAGGTAAAAAAAAAAGGGTAGCCTCTGATAGGCAGCAACTCAGGTTTAGAGCTCTTTATGGCTATCTTTGTGGTTATCGTTTGTGAGTATTGCCAGGGCAAGGAGAGGTAGGGCACTGTGGTCACTTTATGTCTAGGGTCTAAGTGTTGAAGAGTGCTATTCCAGTTGCTGTAGCAGGGTCCTGACACTGGATATTGCAGCTTTGTGGCTGGGGGTGACAAGGGAGCGTGGAGCTGTGTTGGATAAAGGGCTTCCCCTGCTAGTTCTCCCCCCACTCACAATAGTTCTCTTTGGTTACACAAAAAAAAAACTTGTGGTTAGTATAAGGCACAGCAGCTCTAGTGAGTGGCAAGTTACAGCGCCATCCTAGCCCAGCAAGTAGCCCAGTGACTCAGTAAGAGAAGCCTAGTGTCTTGTGGTGGATTGCAATTGTGAGCGTAGCGGCTTACTGTTGTTGCAGGCACCCGCCCGACACCGTGCCTGCCGTCTCTCGGCTCCTTCCGCGTCCTTCGGCTCTCCTAGGTTCTCAGGCAGGGCTTGGAGCCGCGGCAATGTGTGGTTTCCCAGCTCCCGCGAGACTCCTGAGGGACCTGCGACAGCGAGGAGAGCCCCCGGGATCGGCCGCGTTCCCCGCACCCGCACGGCTTCCTCGCGCCCCACACGTCCGCACGTCCAGACAGCCAACCAAGAGCAGGCAAGAAGACGGGGATCGGAGAGCAGAGAGCAACACGCGGGGTTAGTACAGACCTCTCGCTGTGGACAAGGTAGACAAGGTATGCAGGTTTTTTGTGCCAGTTGCTGTGTTTTGCTGGAGTTATTTCTGATGTTATTGCCCGTCAGGTATTTAAAGCAAGCGTCGAGGGGAGTTCATACTCCTAAGCCATCCATCTGTTAGCGTGCAGCTCCAGGGGGGAGAGAGATCAGAGCGGAGGGACACGCATGCTGTTCACTCCTCACTCCCCACACACACTCCTACATCCGGTCATTCCCCTCCTCCACCATAACTTGCATATTAGCTTTTAAAATTAGCACTTTTGATTTTTCCCATTCGTGTTCCATAGACTTTAACGGTGTTCGCGTGTTCGAACAAACTTTTTGCCTGTTTGTATGTTTGGCTCATCCCTACTGACTACCTATCATATTTTTAAGGGCCCTTCATATTTCTAACACATAGCATGTATATACCAATTACACTCCAAAATACATTCTGCTGAGCAAAGGGTAAACAAAAGATTATCTGTGGTTTTAGCAGAGCATTGGTCCAGGCATCAGGCAGGTATGTGGTCAGCGACAGTGAAAGGATCATTCAGGCAGCAGGCAGGAATACTGCCCATAGAATAGGCAGAGATATTATCAGCATAGCCAAAGTATTGGTCCAGGTAGCAGGCAGGGATGTGGTCAGCAGCAGCGAAAGGAATCGTCCAGGCAGCAGGCAGGAATGCTGTACATAGTCAGTACAGGCATGAGGCAGAGATATGGTTGTACAGTCAAAGTATTGGTCCAGGCAACAGCTATATGGTCCATAAAAGTCCTGGGTCAGTGCAGGCAGAGATATGGTCAGCACAGCCAAAGTATTGGTCCAGGCAGCAGGCAGGAACATCAAGCTTAGGGCCTCGGTCAGGAAAGAATGGGGACATAGGTAGAGGCTTCTCCCACCCAAATCTCTTTCAAGCCTCTGGTTACCAGACCCTTTTCTGGGAATTACAAAACCCAGAGAAAACCCAAAACCGTTTTTCTCTATGAAGAACACTATTCTGAAGCCCCTCACATATGTAAGAACAGTACTACAGTAGCAGGGCAAAAGATCAGTACAAATGGCAGGCAAAAACATGGTCGGTTAACAGGTCGAGGTCAGTGCAGGCAAAAGGCAGACACATGGTTGATAATCCAGACGACAGGCAAAGGCATAGTCGATGGTCAGTTCAAGTGAAAGGTAGAAAAGTGGTGTATAAACAGTGCAGTAGGAATGTCAGCTCCCAGACAATTTTTTCACTTGTTCCGATATACGTTGGGCACACAGGGGGCTGGAGCTGGGAGCCCCTGCCTTCGTACATGTGGCTGTGGTGAGCTTCAATCCGTACCTGACCCTCTTACTGAACAGCTGAAAAAATTGGCATGTGATGGATGAGGTTTGTAGACCAATAAGCATGCAATTCGTATTTTTTTGTCCCATAAAAAATATGTTGATCGTGAGGAACAAAAACAATCTAAATTCCTCCATTGTTAGATGTCTCAATTCAAAAGGACAAGCATAGCATGTGTTTGGGGTTGTTATCAATGTATTGTCAGACAAAAAAATAGTTTGGTCCCCGATGCATTCCAGTAACTAACTTTAAAAAAAAAATCTATTTTGGAAAAATTGTCAGTGATGGCCTGCACACCTGGCTGTGTGATGAAAGGGGGATTGTAGCTGACCCTGAACTGGAAGGAAACCATAATGGGTTTTCTAAGGCATCTGGAAGATGTGTTTGAGCCCTAATTCTTTGGGTCTGGCGTGAAAATTATAGTGCTGATACTGGGCCATTCTTCCTAGGATCTAGTGCCCCTGACGTTTGCCAACTGGCCATTGGGGTGTATGGCATTGCTGGTGACTGCCTGGTATTCAGGGCATCTGCTTCCTCCTCCAATTCGGTCACCGATCCTTTGCTTTTGATGGGCTTGCATGACAACTGATGGGCTTTAGGACAGGTACTCCGGGCTGCATGACAGGTACACTGATGGGCTGCACGACCAACAGGTAGCGATGAGCTGCACGACCAACAGGTAATGATGGGCTGCAGGACAAGTACTAATGGGCTGCTCAATAGATACTGCTGGTCTGCACATCAGGTACTGTGGGGCTGCACGTCAGGTATTACTGGGCTGTACGTCAGGTATTGCTAGGCTGCACGTCAGGTACTGCTGGGCTGCATGTCAGGTACTGCTGGGCTTCTAGTCAGGTACTGCTGGGCTGCTAGTCAGTTACTGCTGGGCTGCACGTCGGGTACTACTGGGCTGCACGTCGGGTACTACTGGGCTGCACATCAGGTATTGCTGGGCTGCACAACAGGTACTCTAATGGGCTGCAGAACAGGCACTCTGATGCTCTAATGGGCTGCAGATAGGTACTCTGATGGAATGCAGACAGGTACTCTGACGGGTACTCTGACGGGCTGCAGACTGATACTCTAATGGACTGTAGACAGGTACTCTAATGGGCTGCACGACAAGTACCCTAATGCACTGATGGGCTGCAGACAGGTACTCTGATGGGCTGCAGACAGGTAAGCTGATGGGCTATAGATATCTACTGTGATGGGCTTATAGACAGATACTCTAATGTCAGTTGATCCATTCTGCAGTGAAATCGCACAGGAGCTTTGTAAACAGGGTAGTCTTAAGGCCCGTACACACGATCCAATTTTACAACAATGATTATCTGATGGACGTGTTGTGCCGAATAATCCGACCATGTGTATGCTCCATCAGACAATTGTTGGCGAACTTAAAAGACAACAAATGTTGGCTGTTCATGCTCACCAACTGTCTGGCAATAAATCGGTTACGTCTGATTATCCAATCGTGTGTACACAAGTCCGTCCAACTAAAATCCTAAGTACAAACACGCACGCTCGGAACCAATGCTAAATATCAGACAACAATAGCAGAAGTTGCCCAAAGGGTGGCGGTAAAGAGCTGTAAAACCATGTGGTTTGGTGAATGTTGGCTGAAAATGTTGGGCCATGTGTATTGTGACGGTATGAGAGGTGAGATACACGATAATAGGTACATTTCACCTCACATGTGTTTATTGTAAGGGACTGAACCAGAATCCGGCCCGTTTTTTCCAGCATTTTTTCCAGAATCCGGCCAGCATTTCCAGTCTGTCCCTGACATCACTTCCTGTCTTCCATAGAGACTTGTCAGATGCTGCAGCAAGTCAGTGAGGCAGGGGATTAGCCACAGGAGCTCCACACGGCGCACGTCTCCTAGAGTAGGAGCGTGTGTGCTATAGCTCCAGGCAGGCTTAGGAGGCAGACAGGCAGAGTCCCTCCCAGCCCTGCAAGCTTAGTCCTCCCTCCAGTTCCTAACCTGGAAATCCTGGGCCCCTGATCTCTTTTCTCCTCCAGCACAGCTCCCTGGCTCTCTGCAGGTAAGAGCCCTCTACCAGTGCTGCTGACGGCCGTCCTTTTCAGGATAAAGCCGCAGCAGCAATACAGATCTTTTTTTCTCCTTTTTTTTGTGTCCCCCTGCACTCCCACACCTTCATCATCCTCAAGAGCCCCCCTCTCTATCCTCTCTAACCTCCGCCTGAAAATTTGCGCCGTTCCGGGTCCTCACCCAGCCTCCAGGGATCCCCCCTTACCCCAGAAAGACAGAAGGACAGGTACCCTGCCCTGCCTTACACCCACTCAGTTAAAGCAGCACCCTGTCAGTCCTCATCCCACCGCCTGTGCAGACAGCCATCCCACCAGACCAGCAACAGGGTCACCCTCTTAGCCCCAGCCCCCCTCCCCCCCCCTGTCCTTCAACATAAAGAAGCTTGATCCAGGGGTCACCCGATCGCCTCTTACAGGGGTCAGGAAGGAATTTTTTCCCTACCGGAGCATATTGGCCGAGCTCCGCCAGGGTTTTTTGCCTTCCTCTGGACCAAGCCGGGAGAGAGGAGTTTAGCCAATACCTCTCCCCACGGCCCTAAAATCCACCCCCCCCCTGGTGTATTGGCGATTATGGCATGTAGGCAATATTCTGCCGAAACCATTTGGAGTTTGAGGCAATGCGCCGCAATACTGCCAGCCATCACCAAAAAAGCCCTAAGAAATGAGCGACTATTGAGAATCGATCATAGATCGACGGTCAGACATTTCAGTCATTTACCCCAGCTCAAGCACATATCATGTGCTCTGATCAATACTAGATCGGCAGTAAAACACCGACTAGAAATCCGCGACTTCATTCAACAAAGGGATCTAGATTGTCTTTTTATTACAGAGAGCTGGCTCACAGCCGACTGTAACACCATTCTAGGAGAACTGGTGCCAGAAAACTATTGTATTATTACAGAAAACAGAATAGGGCAAAGAGGAGGCGGCCTGGCGGTGATCTATAAGACTCATCTTACGATCACCAAACCAGTCCGCCAAAACCCTCTTCCATTCATGGAAACCCTTACTCTACAACTTCAAGCAAATTCAAAGGAGACCGTCCACATTCTGCTCTGCTATAGGCCGCCCGGCCCAAAATCGCAGCTGCTATCATCTTGGACGGATTTCTTCTCCACTTATACCCTCAACAGCAAACAACTTTTGCTGCTAGGGGATTTCAATCTCTGGGCAAACTCCTCACAAGACCCCATTGCCGACGCCTGTATTGACCACCTGGAAGGATTAGGATTACAGCAACTAGTATGTGGGCCCACACATGCTTCAGGTCACACACTTGATCTTATTTTCAGACAAGCTCTGGAAATAAAGATTTGGGAAAATGAAAAATTGCCATGGACAGACCACCATGCAATTATATTCAGTATTACCACCATCCCCCCTACAACAAAAACATCAAATCCAGTGACAACACACTGGACTAGATGTCAGAAGAAGCTCCACTCGGAACTCTTCAAAACGACTTTAAGGAAAAAGATAGAAACAACTCAGCCGCATCAAACGGCCGTTGAAACATTGGAAGCCATAAACTCGGCTATGCTACAGTCAGCCGACTTGGTAGCGCCAAAACGAAGAACCCACATCCGGAAAAACAACCGCAGCTGGTTTAATAACCAGCTGTCGTTACTGAAGCAAGAACGCAGAAGGGCAGAATCTGCCTGGAAAAGATGTTCTTCAGAGCTAAACCTATCCATCTACAAGGCGACTACAAGAAAATACCACAAAGGAATTTTCCAAGCCAAGAAAAATTATTTTTCGGAGGCTATCAACGGTGCCCTAAACCGCCCCCGCGAACTCTTCAAGATGGTCACCCAGACCATGAAGCCAGGATGCATTGAAGCCCCCAGTTCAGACACACAAGAATTTTGCAATGAACTATCGGATTACTTCATTAATAAAATCGAGGTAATCCGCGAAAGCATTCAGCAAAACAATTCTCCCCCCAGCCCCCCCCGCAGCCTCTCACACAGCACCCATAGAAATTCTCCGATATCAGGTAAGTTCACCCTGGAACCCATCTCCATCGAGACCACCAAGAATGTCATTTGTACTCTGCACAATGGCACAGCGCCAAATGACATTATCCCCACAAAACTGCTGAAGGAATGCGCCTACATCCTGGCTCCTCCCATCACGCAGCTTATCAACCAGTCTTTCTTGGAGGGCATAGTGCCCTCACAGTTGAAAGAAGGTATAATCCAACCCATCCTGAAGAAACCCTCCCTGGACCCCAAGGACCCACTCCACCGCCGTCCCATAACAAGCCTCAACGTACTCTCTAAGATAATGGAGAAAGTAGTGGTACAACAACTGCAACAGCATCTAGATACCTACAAGCTACTTGACCCATTGCAATCAGGCTTCCGTCCCGGACATGGGACGGAAACAGCATTGCTGAAAGTATGGGACGATGTTCTCAAGGCCGCAGACGAAGGAGAATCTTGTCTCCTGGTTCTGTTGGACCTAAGTGCAGCTTTCGACACTGTAGACCACAAACTGTTACTGACTCGGCTTGCTGAAGTAGCCAGAGTCGCAGAAAGCGATTTATCTTGGTTCTCCTCTTTTTTGGAAAACCGATCGCAAACAGTGAAGTTAGGACCTTTTACGTCGGAAAAAACGCACAGTAACATGCGGAGTCCCTCAAGGATCGCCTCTGTCACCAGTGCTGTTTAACATCTATCTTCGTCCTCTTTTTGAGATTATCAGCAGCCAAAAACTGCTCTACCACTCATATGCAGATGATACGCAACTGTATTTCCGTATCTGCAACAGACAGGATCACCACCTCAATCTAGAGACATGCCTCTCTTTGATAGAGGACTGGATGACAAAGAGTTACCTTAAACTCAATGGAGCAAAAACAGAACTTCTTCTGTTTCACGCCAAGCGCAGGAATCAACTTTCAACAGCGTGGACCCCCCCGCCTATTTTGGGCAGAATCATCACCCCTAGCGCCAAAGTCAAAAGCCTAGGGGTCATTTTTGACTCCTTTATGACAATGGACGCTCAAATAGGGTCAGTAGTCAGCGGATCTCACCATCTACTGCGCCTACTACGCAGACTCACTCCGTTCATCCCTAAAGAAGATTTAGCGGTCGTGGTGGGAGCAATTGTAAACTCCAGGCTGGATTATGCAAATGCCCTTTACCTCGGCCTCCCCAATTACCAAATCGCTCGTCTGCAAGTCGTTCAGAATACGGCCGCCAGACTTGTGACTGGGAAAAAACCCTGGGAATCCATCTCACCTTCACTGAGAGCCCTTCATTGGCTGCCAGTTAAAGACAGAATTGCTTTTAAAGCTCTCTGTCTTACGCATAGATGTGTCTATGGGAATGCCCCCCTTTATTTATGCGAAATAATAAAAGCGCATAATCCCAATCGCGTTTTGCGATCCACGAATCAGAACCTGCTCCAGGTTCCGAAAGCCAACTTCAAGTCCAAAGGAGAAAGAAGATTCGCGATCCAAGGTCCCAGACTATGGAACGCTTTACCAACCAGCATTCGGTTGGAGGAGAACCACCTAGCATTTAGGAAAAAGGTCAAGACTTTTCTCTTTTGATATCAAAGGAGACAGGAACAACAAGCGCCCAGAGGCGATTCAGTTCGCATGTGCCGCGCTATACAAGTTTTCATTCATTCATTCATTCATCTGTGGCGAGTCGGGTTCCGTGCCGGATGTTTGGGTCCATTGGAGTCCACAGTCAGCTGAACTTTAAATATCTATGAAGAGAACACAGCAGGGCCTCGCTTTGGAGACTCAGGAGGGAACCTGAGTGAGAGGAGCTCTGTTGGAGTGGATTCAAATGAATAGGTTTGCTTTACTGCATGATTTGTAGGGACCAGCCCTGCACTGTATAGAGAGGAGACAATTTGTTTAGTTTAGCGCTGGACGGCAAGGATTTAATTTACTGTTTTGTTTATTTTTACCTGCAAACCTCCTGTAAATAAACCTGGCATCCGCAAGATTTTAAAGAAAGTGCCCATTTCCTGACTGTCATTCAGAAAAGGTGACCCCCACAAGCTGATCTCCCACAGTATGCAAAACAAGTTCACGGCCAATGCCCTCCGGACCAAAATCCGCAGTTTGGTCTGACGGATATCCGATCATGTGTACAAGGCTTTAGGTGGACATGTCATTTTAAAAAAGTTTCTTTTTTTCTGAAAAATGGTTTAAGCCACATGAAAAAATTTGACCATTGTAACCGCCTTTGTCAGTATTAAATCACTTTTTGACAGCCCCTTTACCTGTTTTGTCAGATAACTTGGCTTTTTACAAAGAGTAGAAGAATAACAGATCTATTGTCAGGATCAATAGGTAATAAAACTGTCACAGGGGTATTCCGAATAACTAAAAGCGATTGGTAATGCTAATGATAGGCTGAATCACATACTATGGCCCGGATTAATGTAGAGAGGTGTATCTTTGTGCGGTCGTAGCGTATCTTGTTTATGCAACGTTGAGAGGCAAGCATGGTATTCTCAAAGAATATGCTCTCAACGTTGCGCTGGCGTAGCGTACAATCGTCGGCGTAAGCCGACCGACGTAAGTCAAAGTAGGTGGAAGTGGGCATGATATATTATAATGAAGTGTGACCACACTCAAATGATAGCCACAGCTTAAAAAAATTAACTGCGCATGCGTCGTCTCTTGGACGCATCCCAGTGCGCATTCTTACAGTTACTTCAAAATAGCTGCCTAAGATACGTCGAACACTGCCTACGACGTGAACGAAACCTACGCACAGCCCTATTCATGTAGTTTACGCCGGATGTACGACTTACGTAAACTGCGTATATTAATGAACCGGGCGCAAGTCTTACTAGCATATTTAACATGGGTACGCCGAATACCTCCAGCGTAACCATTATACGCCCACGATACGCCGGCGAAGGCAAGTTACGTCCAGTGGCTTAAAACGTTGTTTTACGGCGCACATCTGTACTTACAACGGCGTATCTCTAGATACGCCGGCGTAAAACTTTCGTGAATCCGGGCCTATATGTCAGTTTTGTTTTTTTCCAAGACTACCACTTTAAATAGTTTGAGATGTCATGTGAAACAAGTGAAATTTTTGTATTTGATAAAATCAAAAATGGCATATTGCGATCCATGAACCATTACAACTAATTGGCAATTGTTTTTTTTTTTTTCAATTAATATTTTAAGCCAAACAATAAAGATTTCATTAAAGATTTCAAATTATTAACCTGAACTGAAAATTGAAAGAGGAAATTACTATTACCAGATGACTTACTTTAAATTTCAGTCCAGGTGTCAGTTAGAAGGAGAGTTGTAATTAGTTGTCAACTTTTGTCTTGTTTTTATATATTCTCTTATCATAAAAAAAAAAATATTGGTTTCGTATATGATAGTGTCATATTCCATAAAATCCCTGGAGTTCTAATTAAGATTTTGCAATAGTCTGAAATAAACAAAACAAGAAAAAATATATATATTTAATTAGCTGTTACGACAAAGAGGTAATTGCTGTATCGAGTATTGTACATTTGTTTGTCTGTCTTGTCATCTCACAACAAATATCATTACAGTTTGATGACGTGAGCTCTTTGGTTTATTGAAAGGGCCAATAATGACAACTAATACACAGTGATGGCTTTTCACATTGGAAACACAGGCCATGGCCTAGGTCAGTGATGGCGAACCTTTTTGAGCCTGAGTGCCCAAACCGCAACGCAAAACCAACATATTTTCTTCAACGTGCCAACACAGAATTAAACCTGCCAGTGTCTCTGTACAGAGGATGGGACTGATCATCCCTCTGAATGAGCCCTAAGGAACCAAAAATAATGCAGAATGCACTGTGCAATATGCACTCACCTACTTGACCATTGCACTCACCTAAATTACCATTGCACTCACCTACCTGACCATTGCACTCACCTACCTGACCATTGCACTCACCTAAATTACCATTGCACTCACCTACCTGACCATTGCACTCACCTAAATTACCATTGCACTCACCTACCTGACCATTGCACTCACCTAAATTACCATTGCACTCACCTACTTGACCATTGCACTCACCTAAATTACCATTGCACTCACCTACATGACCATTGCACTCACCTAAATGACCATTGCACTCACCTACCTGACCATTGCACTCACCTACCTGACCATTGCACTCACCTACATGACCATTGCCCTCACCTACATGACCATTACACTCACCTTAATGACCATTGCACTCACCTAAATGACCATGGTCAGCCAGTTTATTACAAACTCGATAATGTCCAGATTTTATAAAGTGCAATGAATCATCTGAGATTATTCAAAACTCATCTCCATGCTCATTTTTTCTCATAATGTCTTTTATGTGTACTTTGGTCCAACGCTGCGTAAAGACCGATGAAGTACTCAGTCACTGACCAAATGGTCTGCTTATTGTGGCTTCCAGTGGAAGGATTCTACAGGGCCCAGTAGAATCCTTCCACTGGAAGCCACAAAAAGTACTTCATCGGTCTTTATGCAGCGCTGGAGCAAAGTACACATAAAAGACATTATGAGAAAAAATGAGCATGGAGATGAGTTTTGAATAATCTCAGATGATTCATTGCACTTTATAAAATCTGGACATTATCGAGTATGCAATAAACTGGCTGACCATGCTAGGTGAACAGAGCACTGTTGAATGTTCTAAATAAAATAAAAAATGGGCCTTTACACCACATCCTACTCAAGTTGCAAAACTACAATTCCCATTAACCCTCAGCCCGCATATACAGAGTGTGTAGGGCAGGCACTTGGAATATTATCTCAGCAGCTCTTTCCCGCTGCACGTCTTCTCCTCATGCTCCCAGTCACGTCCAGCACGTCAGCCAACACTGATATTTTTTTTGCCAGTGTGTCTCAGCCGCTTTCATTGGTTAGGAAGCTAGCATGTGACCTCTGAGCGCTCATTCTATGTCACGCCCACTCGGACACGTCACCGCTAGCACAGGGAAGTGTTGGAAATGTAGTTTGTAGGTGCGGTGTACGATTTTTTTACGATTCATTATTTTTTCGATGACATTTCTACAGTCTTGCGGCATGCCCACAGAAACGGCTTGCCGTGCCGGGAGCGGCACACGTGCCACGCGTTCGCCATCACTGGCCTAGGTATTTCAGAAGTGGCATATGGCTATCCACACAGCATGTTGTCAGTAACAATGTATAATAAACTAGTTCTAGACTGCTATCCTGCTTGTTAGAGCAGGCAGGCAAAGTCCCCATTGTTGTGGTCCTTCCACACTCCGGCTGTTACTGTACTCTCTGATTCCACCTCACCCATTTTGGATGGTGAAAGATTTTTCTTAAACAGCTACAAAAGAAGCATATGTAAAAAAAAAAAAAAATAGAGATATGCTTTGAAGTGAACCTGTGCTTTTCCCATGCAAGGCAAAGTAAGATTTATTTTAGCAGTGGCCCCACCATCAGCACCTACTTACCCTTCCTCCTCTACTCTGCAGTTCCATACAGCCACTCCAAGCTAAGAGGAATACACAGTACTTGCAATTATGGGGAACCATGTACATATGTGTCTTACTTCCCTACCTTCCGCAATACACAAATTATGTTTGACAGCACCAAGCGCTTTCACAATGAGACCCATGGATTGTATTGTATACATCAGGGGTGCCCAACCTTTTGAAGAGCGAGGGCCACTTGAGTGACTTGGTAACCAGTCGTGGGCCACAATGAGCAGAGCAGGTGGATGGCAGGTCCGTGTCTGCTCTGCCTATGTAGAGCAGACACGTACACAGCCCACTCTACTCTATAGAGCCCACTCTTTTTTTTTTTTTATAAAGTGGATCGGATTGCAGGTAGGCGGTTGTAAACGGACATCTGTCACTCCTTAGAGGTTAATGCAGGATATGATTGGGTCGGACTGTCCATGTGTGAAAGGGGCCTAAGCCTGCTTTCACACTGATACACTGAGGTTTACCTGCACCACGGGTGCAGCACAGTGCACCTTTTGGCTTTCCTGGCAGTTAGCTGCACTTTGCCATAGACTTCTATTATATTCTGCAGGTGTGGTAAACTTGAAAGTGTATATACTGTATAGTGTATTTAAACAATGTGGTTTGAATTCCAATCATATATAAACAGCGCTAATATGTGGATGGACCACACAAGTGGACCAAAAAACAATTAAATAAATAAATAAATAGAACCATTGAATGAACCCGTGAATAAATAAACTGATAAAGCAAAAACAGTTCATAGGTGTCGAAAAATGATCAAATCTGTAATCTTCAAAGAAATCTTCCACCACACCCCGATGTGTATAGTGATTCCTCCACCAATCAAGTTGGCCACTCACCAGAACGAGTTGCCATAGGCCCCGTACACACGACCGAGTTTCTCGGCAGAATCCAGCGAGAAGCTCGCTGGGATCCATATTCTGCCGAGAAGCTTGATCGTGTGTACACTTTCGTCGAGCGTCCCGTCGGGAAGCTCGTCGAGCCAAAATAGAGAGCAGGTTCTCTATTTGCTCGACGGGCCATCGGGACTAATGGCTCGACGCCTTTTTCGACAGCCTGGTCGATGGCCGGCCGAGAACCTCGTCGGGCAGAACGATGGGTTTAGCCCGACGAGGTTCTCGGTCGTGTGTACGTGGCCTTACACTCACGTGTTTTGGCACAAAAGCATGTAAATATTTCTCAAACCATTACGCAGAATTCCAATTCCAACAATGTGATAGATGAGATCCACATACTGTATTTATCGGGGTATTGCGCGCTCCGGCGTATAGTGCGCACCCCTAAAGTGGACCCTATTCCTGTGGAAAAAAAGATTTTTGTACTTACAGTTTTGGTGTCTTGCATGGCGTCCATCGGCGGCCTCGTCGGGTCCGGCGTCCGTCTGCGGCTTCGGGTGTCCTCTTCGTCGGGTCCGGCGTCCGTCTGCGGCTTTGGGTGTCCTCTTCGTCGGGTCCGACGTCCTTCTGCGGCGTCCTCCCCGCTCGATTCCCGCTTTCCCGCGCCGAGTTTGAATACTGTGCCGACATATATCGAGCGCAGTACACTCGTGTATAGTCGGGCAGGCTCGGCTACTCTCGCGCTCACGTCCTGTACGTCCAGGACGTAGCGCACCATTTTTTATTATTACATATACACAAAGACACAGGGCATCCAATTATGGGAATCGTGTTTTCAGATCAAGGGGCAACAGATGTATAAATACAAAGATTGCAGAGAATAGCCAGCCAGGAATAAAGCTACAGAAGATGTCAACAGAATGTAAGAGGGAAATAGTAGACTTTGCACACAATGTAGGAGGCAAATTTAGCCATTTATAGACCAAGCACAATACAGAGTTAGAGAAACCAGTAGTGGGGGAGCCCTCCACTCATCTCTCTGCTTTACTGTCAGGGATATAAGGCATGCCTAGACCGAAAAGGTAATGTGATCTGAGACCTCTGTAGAGAGAAAGGCCCGGAGCAAAGACAGGCCTGCACTAATCGCAGGGCTGGCATGACAGGGTTAACAGAACCCTTGCAAGCAAGTGGGAATGGTTTCAGTAGAGAGAGGGCAGTGGGTAGGGGAAGAGAGGTGATAAATTACTTCTGCCCCTCCTCCCGGGCAACACAGCGTGGGGAAAGTTCCAGGTAGGAGCATGTCGGGTCCCCTTGTTTATAATGGCAGCTATGGAGGAATTGTTTTCCAGGCTCAGGGAGGGGGCTGATCGGCACGGTGAGGGGTGGCTGCAGCAGATGCTGGGGCCGCTTCTCCCGCAGGGTGGGGGCGACACACAGGCGGCGGGGAGGGTGACTTCCAGGGCACGCAGGTCCAGGCCTTCGGAAGCGCTACTCTCCGGGCCCCCCCCCCGCAGGTGTTTTGCAGCGCAAGACTAGTCCCCCCAGGGCCCCGTCAGGCCCCCTGCTAAGTGGTCAGCTCAGGGAGGTCTATCCCAGTGGTGGCTAGTCCCTCACCTACCACGGCTAGCCACCTCCATTCCAGCCCCCGGGAGGTTTCCGAAAGGGGGCGGGGGGAGAGAGGAAGATGGTGGTCATTCATCACAGGAAGATGTGCGGCCCGAGGGCCTGTCGGAGGGACGGCTGACGGATTCAGATGAGAAGTTCGGGGGCCAGGACGGTTTCAGCACCGCGGGAGACGAGACGTTCGGCTGGTGGGATTGCTTCCAGGCAGCCCGGTAAGTCGGTTGCTTCTATTCATGATTCCTTAATGCCTGGTGGGAAGTCTGTGGGGGGCCGGGGGTGGGTCCTCACGAGCTGGTGTTGGTGCCCGCGGTGGCAGGGGGGGTAAAGGGGGTGGCTGTCGGGTGGGGCAGTGCCCTGGGGGGTAGTGCTACGGCTGACTCGGGTTTGCAGCGCTTTTTGGCGGGTCTGGAGGTCCTGGTGAGCCAGCTGAAGGGGGGAGGCGACCCTGGTGCTGGTCTGGCTGCTGCCTGGGTGCCAGCGGATGGGAGTGCTCTGACGTCCCCCGATACGGTGCCGGCGACTGCTGTGCCGGGGGCGGCACATACAAATGTGGGAAGTGTTATTGCCAGCTCCGCTGGGCCCGCCGGGGACAAGGCGGTGTCTGGAGGGGACGCGGAAAAAAAACGAGATTTGGTTCGCCTGGCGGATGCGGCGAAGGGGGAGGTATACACGTGTTACGAGGCACCTCTGGGTTTGCATTTGAAACCGGAGGTGCGGGAGAAGATTTGGAAAAGTGAATACGTTGAGACCTTTGCGCTTTTGCCTTTGGAAAAGTTTAATTTGGATAGAATTAAGCCTGAGGAGTCTGAAAAGGAGGATGAGGAAAAACGGAGGTACGGCTTATACCTAGGACGTTTGCGAATTGGTCGCAGGCTTATTCTATCATGGCGAGTGTGATAGGTGAGAAGAACCCTGAGCATTATTCAGCTCTCTTCAGCTATCAGGAGGCGATCAGCAAGGCTTACAGGTGTAGGAGGGCACGGGGGTTGCTCCATTATGATGAGCAGTTTAGGCAGCGTAGGGCGATCAGGCCAGATATTCGGTGGGACACTAAGGACATTGGGCTTTGGATGCGGCTTATGTTGGCCCCAAATAAGTGGGTTTGGTGTCCCTTTGGCGCCTGAGAAGACTGAGGGGCCTAGGACGGTCATCCAATTTTTGGGCATTGCTATTGACTCGGAAGCGATGGAGTGTCGTTTGCCTCTGGACAAACTGGAGGGTCTCAAGGCGGAGATTAAGGAGTTGCTAGGGTTGCGGAAGGTGCAACTCAGAGTTCTTCAGTCTCTACTGGGGAAGCTCAACTTCGTGTGCCGCATCCTTCTGATGGGCA
Source organism: Rana kukunoris (assembly GCA_029574335.1). Classification (NCBI taxonomy): domain Eukaryota; kingdom Metazoa; phylum Chordata; class Amphibia; order Anura; family Ranidae; genus Rana; species Rana kukunoris. Next base: position 156,448,466 of record CM056057.1, read on the forward strand.
GGGTGTTTTGCCGACGGCTGTCAGCTAGCACAGCGGGAGTTCGGTCACCGAAACATTACGTGCGGCTGGTTAGAGACCACCAGGATGACCTGGTTGTGTGGCACTCGTTTTTGGAGTCCTTCAACGGGGAGGCTTTGTGGATGTCCGGCCTGGTCAGCAATTTCGATATGGATCTGTACACGAATGCAGCCGGGGGATCGGGATTTGGGGCATCCTTTCAGGGCAGGTGGAGCGCGGGCCCTTGGCCTCAGTCTTGGCTGGCAGTGGGTTTCGCAAATACTTTAGTTCTGCTGGAGCTGTTTCCGGTGGTGCTGGCGGTCGAATTGTGGGGTGTGTCCTTCCGGGATCGGTAGGTTCGGTTCTATGGGGACAATTTGGGAGTAGTCATCAATAGGATTACAGCATCTTCGCCTCCAGTTATTCGGCTTCTGAGGCATCTGGTGCTCCACTGTTTGCAACTGAATATTTTCCTGTATGCGGTGCATTTGCCAAGGGTGGAAAATGAAGTGGCTGACGCCTTGTCTCGCTTTCAGTGGGACAGGTTTCAGTAGCTGGCGCCGGAGGCAGAACAACACAGGGTCTCTTGTCGAGACTGGCTGTGGAGGACTCCGTTGGAATCGTCTCCCATTGGATCAGACGATCGGTGAGTGTGGGTACGTGGGCAGCCTATGGGAAGGTCTGATTGGAATGGCAGGCTCTGGTCCAGGAGGCGGAGGTGGATCCTTCGGGTCCGGAGGTACGGGTGCGGGTCTTGTATTTTCTGTCTAGGAACATGGAGGCAGTGGCGTATCTAGGGTATGACAGCCATGGCAAGTGCCATGGGCGCCATATGAAGGGGGCGCTGTTTAGTAGCTGGGCAACGAGGCATTGACCAGGGTCTGAGGATGTCTTCTTCCCTCCTCCCGAGCATAGGCAGGATCTCCTTTTCAGCACCTTTCCTAATGGACAATGGCAGCGCTATCCCTGCTGTGTTCAGCCACAGCCCTCCCCTGTTCTCCCAAGCTTTCCCATTCCATCTGGTCGGATTGGCAGCGCACAAAGAAGGAGGAGGAACATCAGTTTCTCCCTCTCCTCTGTGAAAACTGAGGCCTTAAGTGATGAAGATTTCATCACTTCCAGTATTGGTTCTGCATTAACCTGGCCTTGGAGGGCAGAGGAGGTATCAGGGGTCTAATAAACCCCAGATTTCTCCATAAAGAGGATATGTCACTACCCAAGGAATCACAAGGGATGATAATATATCACTAGTTTTGTTAGCCGTTTTTTTTTGTTAAGGTTATCCGAAAGATGGGTTTCAAATGTTTCGACAGGGGCGCAGTTTCAGTGCTTGCCATAGGCGCTATTTTCACTAGATTCGCCTCTGCAAGAAATTGGCGAGTTTGGCCTTCTGGTTTAAATGGTAAGGGTGTGTTTGTCATGTTACAAGGTGTCTTTGTTTCGCGCAGCGTTTTTAATGGTGTTTTTTTTTTTAGCTTTTAGAGTGGGGGAGTTGGTCAGCCCTTCAAAAAAGGTGCAAGGGGGCATGATGGCGGCGGTTGTGGTGTGGTGGCAGGAGGGGGTGACTATGTTCTTGAGGAGATCCATAATGGATCAGATGGGGCGGGGGGAAGTCGGTGCAGGTGTTCACCCTACCTGGTTCGCCGATGTGCCCGGTCGGGGCGGTGCGGGAGTTCCTGGACGTGGCCCGCGGTTGGACGGTTCCTTTTTTGGTGTATGAGGATGGGGCTCTTTTGACGCGTTATCAATTCATAGCGGTATTCAGGAAGTGTTTGGGGGCTTTAGGTTTGGTGGGAAAGGAATTTTCATCCCATTCATTTCGGATTGGGGCGGCGAAGGAAGCCACGTGTAAGGGGCTTGATGAGGAAACGGTCAAGCGGATAGGTAGGTGGGAGTCGAGGAGGTTTCGGCTGTATGTCAGACCGCAGCTGCTGGTGAGTTTCTCATGACGGGTTTTAAAAAAAAAAAAAAAGAAGAAAGAAGGGGGTTGCTGCAGGGTTTCTGTTTTTACGGGGGTGAAGTTTTGTTTTGTTAAGGGGCTGGGGGATGGTTCCCGGTGGTTCATGTTTGAAGATGTGCTTGTGTTGCTTGCTGTTTTTCAGGTACAGGACCTGTCGTGGGGGGCCAAGAGAGGGGACGTGCGACCGGACAGTCGACAGCTGGGGGTCCCAAGACATGAGGTGTGTGTACGATGGCTGGGGTTCCCCGGGATGCTTTGGAGCAAGGTGGTTCTGGAAGTACACCGGTTTGCCCGTTTGGACCGCCAAATTACGTGCTAATACTCCATGTTGGGGGTAATGATGCAGGGGTTAGGACGATGTTAGATGTCGCGCAGGACATTAAGTTCGACTTCCTGCGCATCCGCCTGTCGTTCCCTGTTACGATTGTGGTGTGGTCGGACATGGTGGCAAGGACATCATGGAGGATGGCGAGGTCTATAGAGGGAGTGAACAGAGCGCACAGAAAAATTAACAGGGATGTGGGGAGGTTTGTGATTAGGAATGGGGGTTTGGTGGTCAGGCATCCGGAGTTGAAGTGGGATACATGGAGATACCTGCGGGGTGATGGAGTTCACCTTACGGAGGTAGACATCTACATGTGGGTGTTGGGCCTGCAGGAAGGGGTACATCGAGCCTTGAGGGTGTGGAGGTGCACCCAAATGTAAGGTGTTACCTTTGGTTGCTGGTGGCGGGTGTTGGACTTTGCAGGAGAAGAAATACCTCATAGAAGGTATGTCAGTACCTATCGGTGGTATGGGTGCTGAAGGGGTGTTATTTTTCCAGTTAACCAAGGTGTGGCTGGAATGTTGGTTAATGGGGGCACTGCGGTCAGTGGTCGTCTCTGAGCCAGCTTGACGGCTTGAGGCCTATGACCAGAGGTTAGGTACCGCAGTGCCAAAATGTTATAAAATGTTAAAAAGGTTACAAGATAGTGTTTTTGGTGGTACCTGCAAAGTCCAGTGCTAGTTATGTATAGAATTGTTTTCAGGAAATGTGGTTGTTTATATGTTATTTAAAAGTTAATATTTAACCACTACCTGACGGCCGTACGACTTTGTACGGCCGCAGGGTGGTTCTACTTCTCTGGGAGGCCATGTTTTTACGGCCTCCGCTCCTCCAGGCCACTGGGGGGGGCACGAACGCCGCCGTCGCTGGCCACCGCGTGCCCGCCGCATCGCTGAGATGCCGATGCATGTGCCTGGCGGCCGCGATGTCCGCCTATCACTCACGATCAGCGGCTACAGGGACAAGACGTGGATCTGTGTGTGTAAACACAAGGATCCACGTCCTGTCAGGGGAGAGAGGAGACCGATCTGTGTCCCTTGTACATAGGGACATGAATCGGTCACCTTCCCCAGTCACCCCCCTCTCCCCACAGTTAAAACACAATTCAGGGTACACGTTTTAACCCCTTCTTCACCCCCTAGTGTTAACCCCTTCAATGCCAGTCACATTTATACAGTAATTAGTGCATATTTATAGCACAGATCGCTGAATAAATGTGAATGGCTCCAAAAATGTGTCAAAGGTGTCCGATGTGTCCGCCAAAATGTCGCAGTTTTCTTTTTTTTTTACCAAAAATATGTAGAAAAATACATATCGCCTAGACTGAGAAAAAAAAAGTTTTTAAAAAAAAAATTGGGCTATTTATTATAGCAACAAGTAAAAAATGTTTTTTTTTTAAATTGTCGCTCTATTTTTGTTTATAGCGCAAAAAATAAAAACCGCAGAGGTGATCAAATACCACCAAAAGAAAGCTCTATTTGTGGGGAAAAAAAGGACACCCATTTTGTTTGGGAGCCACGTCGCACGACCGTGCAGTTGTCAGTTAAATTGACGCAGTGCCAGAAGCTGAAGTTTCACCTGGTCAGGAAGGGGGTATATGTGCCCAGTAAGGAAGTGGTTAAAGGTAATTTAAAATAAAGGAGGCTGCTACGGCCAGTTTTTACTCCAAGTTAACGGTGGTGGTATCATTATTTATTAAAGTTATAAGAATGGAGTATAAGTTGTGGGGTCTTAGCAGCAATGGGTATATTCTGGGATACCATAGTCATGAGGTGCGCCTGGTATAGATGGTAACAAAAGTATACATCTTTTACTGAAAAATAGGGGAACTGATGCGCAGTACCAATGAACTAAAAACTAATAAATGTAGCAGCAGCCACCAGATAAAGTGCTCACACACAGATAGTCAGTGAAAAATGGGGGGGTGTGGAGGCGCTTGTTAATAAACAAATGTCTCACTCCTTAAAGCGGAGCTCCAGCCGCAAATTTTTTTTTTTTTAAAGTCAGCAGCTACTAACAGTGTAGCTGCTGACTTTAAATAAGGACACTTACCTTGTCCTACTTGCCCGCGCTGATGGGCCCCCTGATGCTGGTCCCACGATCGCTCCGGGTCCCGCGCCGCCATCCACACTATGGGAAACAGGCAGTGAAGCCGTACGGCTTCACTGCCCATTTCCTACTGCGCCTGCGTGAGTCTCACGCTGGCTTGTGAATGGGCGCGCTGCTCTCTGAGAACACACACAGTTCCCAGAAAGCAGCGCGCCCCATTCACAAGGAGAAGGAGAAAAAGAAATCGGACCGCGGTGCAGGTGAGGCAGATTACGGACTTCCGCATAGCAACAGGTATTTCGGGTGAGTATTTTTTTTTTTTTCAGGTTTTTTTAATTTTATTTTTTTAAACAACATGGGAAAATGTTGTTTTCCTGGGTGGAGCTCCGCTTTAATGTGGCAAAACCCCTCCCCTAACATCAACATTGATGGGGGGTAAGCATGGAGTGATAATAATGTGGTTGATGACCGAACTAATAAATAATAAATTAATAAATATTGTGCAATAATGCATAAAAAGCATATATAACAAAGGAGCGATGTGCTTAACCACTTCAGGTCCGCGTTATTGTCGAAAGACGTCAACAGCGCGGACCTGAGGCGCCGGGGTCACGTCTTTGGACTTCAATGTTGTTGTATTCCCCGCGCGCGCCACTGGGTGGCGCGTAGCGGGGAAAAACAGTGCCGTCGCATCGCCGAGGATTCGATGCTTGTACCCGGCGGCCGCGGTGTCCGTCAGGTACACGCGATCGGCGGTGACAGAGCAGGGACGTGGAGCTCTGTGTGTAAACACAGAGCTCCATGTCCTGTCAGGGAGAGAGGAGGCCGATCTGTGTCTCTTGTGCATAGGAACACAGCATCGGTCACCTCCCTCAGTCACCCCCCTCCCCCCACACAGTTAGAACACATCCAGGATATACATTTAACCCCTTCCTCACCCCTAGTGTTAACCCCTTCAATGCCAGTCACATTTATACAGTAATTAGTGCATATTTATAGCACTGGTCGCTGTATAAATGTGAATGGCGCCAAAAATGTGTCAAAAGTGTCCGATGTGTCCGCCGTAATGTCGCAGTCCCAATAAAAATCGCAGATCGCCGCCATTACTAGTAAAAAAAATATATAAAAAAAAATCATAATTCTGTCCCCTATTTTGTAGGCGCTATAACTTTTGCGCGAAGCAGTCGCTTATTGCGATTTTTTTTTTACAAAAATACGTAGAAGAATACGTATCGGCCTTAACTGAGAAAAAAAATAGTTTTTTTTAAAAAAAATTGGGATATTTATTATAGCAACAAGTAAAAAATATATATATTTTTTTAAATTGTCGCTTTTTTTTTGTTAATAATGCAAAAAATAAAAACCGCACGGGCGATCAAATACCACCAAAATAAAGCTCTATTTGTGGGGAAAAAAGGAAGCCAATTTTGTTTGGGAGCCACGTCGCAGTCAGTTAAAGTGTCGCAGTGCCGGAAGCTGAAATTTCGCCTGGGCACGAAGGGGGTTTATGTGCCCAGTAAGCAAGTGGTTAAAGATTCCAATGTATAAAACATTCAATATTGTGCCATAGGATGAAGCATAACGTGAGCAATAATCAATAACACAAATTAATATGTGACAATGCTTAATAACAGTCCCTTGATGTATTCGTCAATACATAAAAAACAAAAAGTGCATTGTGCTGACAAGCATCCAGTTAAGTTGCTGGACAAAGCAAACCCAACTCAATTCAATAAAGTGCTAAATATGCAGTCCAAATAAATTTTAACTGTAAAGTGCTTTCAAAATAGTGCAAACTGCCTTAGTGTTCATCCAGTAATAAGTGCTGAGTAAGAAGGTGTTGATATAATAACTATATTCCACCGCACACTGTGTCCAAAGAATCCAGGAGAAAGACACCTAGTGAAACCGCAAGCACAAGCCTCTCACCTTCTTTGTTATATATGCTTTTTATGCATTATTCCCAAATATTTTTACATCTTTTACTATTTTCCATGAAGGGGGTCTCTCTGTATACAGTACAATACATGGTGTTGTAATATTAATATTTATGTGTAGGTATGTATGGCACAATATATTGTATTACATTACCATATTGACCAGGAATTAATTTGAAGTGTCCAAGCCAGCTGAATTCTAACATATCAAAAGGTACAGAAGACCCTTAGATGTGTTAATCTTATGCAAGACTACCTAGGTGTGTGTGAGGTATGGCCTGTTAACCTCAAAGGGTAAATTGTTTACATACATAAGTGTGACAAGACCCTTGCTCGCTCGCTTACGCTCTCCTGACACTCCTCTGCTACTATTGGATCAGATTGCAGATTGAAACGTCTGATGGTTCAGTCATCCAAGGCTCCGGGATCCGAACTACAGCTATGTGCCGTTCGAGATCCATTAGAACAAACACCAGGCAGGCTGTATGTAAGTTCAAACAGGACTCTTTTATTGGAAGCCACACAGCACACTTTTATACAGAATTTGGAACATCCCGCCCCCAACAACCGCTTTCCTATTGGTCAATTGTAAAGTATATGCAGTCCTTACTCAGGTCCTCCTTAGGCATGCAAATGAGGACTTGGAATAGTCAACAGAGATTGGTCCCATAGCTTGAATAGCATTACTGCTATGTGTAATGAGACAGAAGCCCCAGGGGGCAATCAATGTATACAATAGCCCGACACAGAACAATGGAGCCGTCTGGAGAGGGAGTTAGCCTTAAGACAGGGCAGAGACCCCCCACTGTGTAACAGATTTCAAGTAGAAACACTTTAGCATTCTAAGGTCCATGACATTACTTCCCCTGGGAAACAGTCCAACAGCCACAGTCGGACGCCAAACGGGTCAACTCGAGGATGTTGGAAAAGTAGTCTTAAGGTCCCAGGTCTGTCTGCTGTGATAACCCATCCGCATTCCTGTTTTTAGGCCCTGGCCCATAATCGGAAGGCAAGAGGCTCGCATTCAGTCCTCTCCAAAAGCCCCTGTCCCGGCTGTGTCTGTCACACATCTCCCCCTTTGGCAGGAGACGAACACAGGAGGAGACCCCCAATGCCGGTACTCACACAGTACCCCAAATAACTTGTCCCAAACAGAGCATTACTCACCCAGCCAACCTTCGCCTTTCTCAGAGAACATGCCTGCCGCTGGGGAGAGGCCTGGACTGGCCCTTCTCCCTGGAGTCCTTTCAGTCACTGGAGAGAAGACAGGGTGACTGGACACAGTTCATCATGCTGTTGGGGATCTGGGCCAACTGCCCCCCATCCCTGGGGTATACAAGTGGAGACTGAATTCCATCCTCTTGTGGTAGGTAACAACCCCCCGGTGCTTGCAAAGCAAGGCTGAGATCCTCCTGTCTCAGTGCCGCACCATTTTCAGGGGTTGTGTCTTTGAAGACCGAAGTTCCATCCACTACCACAGGAACCCCCTCTTCTGTTAGTTGAGAGCAGAGGCCTGGGCACTTTGCTCTGTTGCCAACTCTTCTGCTGGGTTGCTGTGAGTGGAGACCACAATTCCATCCACCGATATCGGCTTAAGCTGTAGTGGTGTGCAGCAGCCAGTAGCATCCTGCCCTGCTGCCAGTGATTCAGCTGGGAGTAAAAGCTTTACCACCCCAGCTTGTTGCTGGGGAGGGGGGCCAACTGCCCCGGCTCCCTGGAACTCCACAGTTGGTTCCGGGGCTGGGCAGAGATTGCTAGCACTCTGCCCATTTGCCAGCACTTCTGCTGGTAATGCATAATCCATAACATCCTCTGAACAGTCCATACATTCTGTAATCTGCGGCAGGGGAGTGATCGCCACCTTCTCACCCTGAGCCTCCGGAACTGCCACAGGGGTGGGGCAGAGGTCTTGAACCCTCTGTCCAGTGACCAGCGCTTCATCTGGGGAAGTTCCTTTGTAACTCCACAGATACTGCCCTTGGTGCTTGGCAGAGCACAGTGAAGTTTGGCCCTGATCCCAGCTCTTCTGCTGGAGGCTCATCAGGTTGTTCTTCCTCAGCAGAAAAGTCTATTAAATCCCCTGTCTCTGCAACTGGTGTCTGGGGATAGAGGTTCACCATCTCCTGTCCATGAAACCCAGAAGATGATATAGGTACTGAGCAGAGGTTAGCAGAGCTCGACCCTGCGGTCTGCCATTCCCAAATCTGAAGTGCTATCTCCAGATTTTCCACTGCCGATTCATCAGCCAGGATTTCAGCGTTGTCAGCTGATATTTCCTCATAGTCCCAGGCAAAGGGAGCCCCACCCTGCTGCTGAGCGGAGTCTAGCAGCTGTTTGTAGGTGATTTCCAGCTCCCATTCCTGAACGGCCAGGAATTCCAAATCTTCCTGTAACCAGTGCACTTCCGAGACATTCAGTCTTCGCTCTCTGTGCTCCATTATTTCCTCCAAACGCCATTCCTGATCATTTCCAAAGTCGGGATCACTGGACATCCTCCAATACAACAATCCCAGGCCATCATAGTCAAAGCCTTCTGTGGGGCTGTCATCCATTGACCACGGGCTCTCTTTGACTACATTCCACCGGAGGGCTATGTAGCTCTTGTCCAACCGCATTTTTGCGCCCGGATCAGCCTGCTTAACTCTGCTGTCCATTCCTGCTTCTGTTGTTCCCCCAATAACAGCATTCGTACTTCATACTGTGACCAGTACCTTACATGGATGGAGGGGAGAGCTTTTCCCTGGTGTCGCTGCTCACGGGCTAGCGATTCCTTCCAGAGTTCGCAGCGGATCGAATCAGACCATCCAAGCAGGACCTCCTCTGATACTGGTCCTCTGTGCTGTATCTGCTTCTCTTGCAACCTCCTTCTGAATTCCTCTTCCATGGCGACTGGTATCTGTACCTCTTCTCTTCTTTCATTTGGTGCTGCTTCTTTAGGCGTTGTCACCGATTGTCGTATTTCTGCTTTTCTCTGCTCATGTTGCCACTCTCGTTCTCTCTGTTGTCGCTCTCGTTCTCTCTGTTGCCACTCTCATTCTCTCTCTTGTCGCTCATCCTGCAGCTGGATGCCTCTAATGGCATTCTGTATGGCGGTCTCTGATGGGTTAGCACCATATAATGCCAACCGTTCTCGAACTTGTTGCTGAAACAAGTCTTCAACTGACCGGGGTCCTTCATCACCATCCCTCTGATCCATCTTCGCTAGCTTACTGATCAGGTTGGCCTTGTTCATTGTCCCACCGGTCCCTCCACGGCTCTCAAGTAAGTCTTTCCGCATTGTTCTCCTGCAGGCTGCATAGCTGGTCATTCATGGTGGTGGTTTGGAGTGTCCCGGTAACTGGAGAGCAAATCCCACCGCTGCCAACCAATGTGACGAGACCCTTGCTCGCTCGCTCGCTTCCGCTCTCCCGACACTCCTCTGCTACTATTGGATCAGATTGCAGATTGCAACGTCTGATGGTTCAGTCATCCAAGGCTCCTGGATCCGAACTACAGCTATGTGCCATTCGAGATCCATTAGAACAAACACCAGGCGGGCTGTAGGTAAGTTCAAACAGGACTCTTTTATTGGAAGCCACACAGCACACTTTTATACAGAATTTGGAACATCCCGCCCCCAACAACCTTTCCTATTGGTCTAAATGTACTAAATGTTAAGTTCCCTATGTGGTCCTCCCTGTATTACCCCTGCAAAATCTGTTTGGCTGTTTGGAAACCCCTTGCATGGGGAATTATATAAATATAGAAGCCTGTGAATAAAAAGTCAGTTGACTCTCAGGCCTTGTACACACGAGGTAATATATCCAATGGGAACTGTCCGACGAACCGTTCCCATCAGATCTGTCCGCCGGATTGCTTTGATCCGATGGCTGTACACACCATCGGATCAAATTCCCTGCCGGAGGACAGCGCGGTGACGCGGCGGTGACGTTGACGCCGCCACGTGACCGCCACGTCACCGCACCAGGAAGTAAACACTTCCGCGCGCATGCGTCGGATCCATTCACAGGATACGACGCATGTGCGGGCAGATTTGCCGTACTAACCAGCGGACATATCTGACGGGCAGCTATCCGGCGGAAAAATTACAAAGCATGCTTTGAAATTTTTCCGCCGGAGGAATCCGGCCAAAACGGTCCGTTTGCCCCTACACACAAGCGGATTTTTCGGCTGAAATGGTCCGTTGGACCATGTTTAGCGGAAATATTCCCTCGTGTGTACAAGGCCTCAGAGCTGTGTTTCGTCCGGTTACTGGGGGGGATTTGGGACATTGCCTTACTTTTCAACGCTGACTGTGGATTTACCCTGGTTACCAGCGGAGATCGTGGAGTTTTAAATTGTACTCTGCTACAATTGGTGGCAAGCGACGGGATCCAACCTTACAGCCGATAAGCGCAATTCGTGCAATGTGAACTACCGCTGTAAATGGAGACAGATTATTCTACGCTAAAGCGGCAGACATTAAAGGAACTGCTAGAAGCCAGGGATAAGGTAGCCAGCAACAAATCCAAAGCTGTACTAACTGCCGAGCTGATGGAGGGAGACAGAGCCCGCAGCGCTACACCACCAGCAGCCATGGAAGAAACCCTCTACCAGAGAGAAATGAGGACCAGGCTGGAATTTTTGCCACAGCCTATATCAGATGCCATGCTGCACATGGTAATGGCGAATGTGCAGGAGTACGTGATGGCACACAGTCCGCAGTATACACAGTCTCGAGCAGAATCCACTACCGGGTCACTCTACAACCAGGTAAAACCCAAAATTCCCTATCATGCCTTTAAAATGTTTTGCGAGGAGAAGGATTAATTTGATGGGTATTTACAGGATTTTGAGAGACTGTGGGATTTACATGAATTGGAACGGACGGTATGGGTCCCATTGCTAGCAGGCAAGCTGGCAGGTCGGGCAGCAGAAGCATATCGCGCTGTACCCAGTGAGGACAGCAAGGATTATGATAAAGTGAAGCGAGCGATATTAGAGAGATATGCCATTACTCCAGAGGCATACCGGCGCAAGTTTAGAAACCTGCGCAAACCAGAGAAGAATTCACATGCTAAATGGGCACACAAGCTGGACCAAGCTTCCCAAGGGTGGATACAAGCCAGCCAAGCCACTACTATGGAGGAATTGCGACAGTTAATGCTGTTGGAGCATCCAAGGCTCCGGGATCCGAACTACAGCTATGTGCCGTTCGAGATCCATTAGAACAAACACCAGGCGGGCTGTATGTAAGTTCAAACAGGACTCTGTTATTGGAAGCCACACAGCACACTTTTATACAGAATTTGGAACATCCCGCCCCCAACAACCTTTCCTATTGGTCAATTGTAAAGTATATGCAGTCCTCACTCAGGTCCTCCTTAGGCATGCAAATGAGGACTTGGAATAGTCAACAGAGATTGGTCCCATAGCTTGAATAAGATGACACCAAAAGATATCCTCCACCAGTGACAGATGGACTCTCACCTCTGTACTTTCTTTGACCCGTATGGATCTCAAAGCTTAATCAGAGCTCCAGCTGCCAGCTCCCATAGGAAACCACGCAGAACGTCACCCACGATCGCTGCAGAGTACAGAGAGACGGTCCTGTACACATGCTGTTACATGCTGTTATGCTGACACTCGGCTTACAGAGTGTCCTTACATGTGAGTGCAACTTTTTATTGCTTGATTAAAAGTCTTTTTCTACCAGAGAGCACTAGATTTTTCCCTTTCTTTTTCCATATGATGTTATGATCGGTTTAAGCCATTGGGTCTGGATCTAAGGTGTCATTTCCATCCATTCGTTTCCTATGGGAGCTGGCAGCTGGAGCTCTGATTACACAGATTAAGCTTTGAGATCCATACGGGTCAAAATACAGAGGTGAGAGTCCATCTGTCACTGGTGGAGGATATCTTTTGGTGTCATCTTTTTCACTTCCATTCTGGAATCCTTTGTCTGCTGGATCTTGCTGTGGATTGATTGATTTATGGACTTTTTTTTTTTTTTTACACATGGACCTTATTATCACGATTATTTATTGTCTATGCACTTTTTAGTTTATATACTGGTCACAGTATTTATATTTGTTTATATTTGCGCTGCACTTTTTCTATATATATTTGCTATTGGGATTTTTTATGAATTATCTCCAGTGCTGGCTTGCATAGTTTAGGTTCTAGTTTAATAATTTATTTTCCAGCGCTGAATATCTTTTTCACTATTCCAAGGTCCATGACAATAAGGAAGTATTTATTGATGGTAATTAGTTCATTCTGATTTTATTATATTATGACAATACATTATAAAATATGATACAGACATTGATGTGTTCAGATAAGTAATATAGTTATTTCATCTAATCAATTTCTGATATATTTTTGTTTCCATATATTGTTCAAAAAGACTATACAAAACAGGACTGGGCAAGACAAGACTAGACATGACAAGACAGGTCAAGACAAACAAAACTGGACTAGACAAGACAACATCCCCAAATACAAAAATAAATACATTTTTAGGGCAAGGTTAAGGATTGGCAGCAACAACCCCCACCACTCACCACTAATTTGTTCTGTTCCTACAAGTAATTTCTAAATTCTTGTTGTTTCTCTATATACTCTCCAGGGGACCCAAGTCCGAAGGTGCTCCTCATATGTATCCAATTCAAGTGCTAAAAGTGATTCCATCTTTTCTATACCATCCATTTCACTGGCCCATTCCTTAACTGATGGAGTTTGTATTGAGCGCCAGTGCCGTGGTATAACTAATCTTGCTGCTGTTAACCAGTGTCTCAAAAGACCCCTTTTAATATTCTTATATGATCCTGGTAGTATTGAGAGCAAAGTGATTTGTGGTATATTTAATATTGGTTCCCCAGTAACATTATTGATGGTAATTAGACTTGAGGGGGTATTCATTCAGGAGAAACATTTGGTTGGGTTCATTATCTGTCACTCTGAAAGACAGGATGTAGATCAAAGACGGCCAATCAAATTGCTCAGCTATTCAGTGGATAGGGAATATAATTCTGGAGATCAATCTTGTTACTCAGAATATTCTCTGTATATTATTTGTGTGAATATGAAGGCACAGGTCTAGAATTGAGCTAGTCAAGTGGGACTTTGAATTACTCTGTTGGATTTGAATTACTCTGTTGGATTTGTATCATCATTGGACTTTATTCTGTATTGGAAGTCAAATAAATGCACTCTCTGGAGAGCCTGGTGTGTTGCTGTGGAACAACATAATTTATAGTCATCATACTAACACCTAAATATCAATTATCTAACTGGGCTCCACTATATATGACTTCACTACACATGGATCTCCCTGTATACAGTAGAGTACATGGATCTCTTTATATCACAGTACAGTGCAGTCATCTCTCTATATACAATGCATGGCTTTCTATATGTACCCCCTATAGCTGGGGGTATTCTGCATTGTTACTGTTTTGCTGGGATTTGTAGTCCTCCATACAGTGTTGGAACTACCAGGTTTTTTGCATCGGGTCTTTGAGGTTTCTATTTCCACCTCTCGTTAAATACACACTGTGGCAAACCTAGCCACTTCTGGAACGCTGGACGTTACATGTCAAAAGGTTGTCTTTATTATATGTTATGTATTCTGCTGGGTCTTATGTGGGCATAGTAATTCGTATGCTGGCAGCGGTAAGCCACTAGCATTCAAGTACTTTGTTTTATGTTGCCCAATCGGTGTTCGGCAGTTTTAAACCGAACTCCCACAACACATAACCCCAGACCGCAGCTATCAACCGACTTTTCCCTCGTGCAGCAATGCCTGATGGGAGAATTATCCAAAATGTTAAGTTCCCCATGTGGTCCTCCCTGTATTACCCCTGCAAAATCTGTTTGGCTGTTTGGAAACCCCTTGCATGGGGAATTATATAAATATGGAAGCCTGTGAATAAAAAGTCAGTTGACTCTCAGAGCTGTGTTCCGTCCGGTTACTGGTGGGGATTTGGGACATTGCCTTACTTTTCAACGTTGACTGTGGATTTACCCTGGTTACCAGCGGAGATCGTGGAGTTTTAAATTGTACTCCGCTACACACACATTTTCTGCTAATTCTTAGCATATGAACAAGGAAAAATAAAACATTCCAAATTGTGCTACACCAACGGGATTTTAGGGTTAAGCCCTGTACACACGTTCTCTATTTTTCTCGTCTAGATTCTGGGCAGTTTTCTTGTCGAGAAACCTGAAAGCCTCGTACACACGCTCTGTATACTCTGCAAAAAAGTTCTCTTGCTGGTTCTTGCTGAGTAAACCGAGCGTGTACGAGGCTTTAGTCACTCATTGATTTCTACCTCCCTGAACTTCATATTAGATCTCATGGTTACCACTGACCTCTCCGCAAACCACTCCCAAAGTGATTCTATGGCTGCCCCAGCACCAATTAAAGAAAAACCTTACACACAGCAGGGAGCAATGATAAAATTTCAGCCACTGGCTGCAATTGTGCAACAAACTTATGAAGCCTGGCAAGTCTAGCAAAAGCTTAGTAAGTCATTTTCAAACATAAAGCACAATTACTTGCTATCTGGGTTGTTTCATAGAAACAAATTATTTTGTATGATAGATAAAATTATTTTATGCAATGGGTTTATTATTATATATAATTTTTGGATTGAATGTATTGCACATGTGTATAGTAAGTGATTAGGTTAATAGTGGTGGGTTCACTATGACCGGATTGTGGGATTATAGATTTGTGCTGCCTATTTTTTCTTGACAAAAACTGAAACTTGCATAACTCTGGCTATAGACTTGCAGGGCTCTTGCTGTAGACTTGAGAAAGTCTTGCTTTAGACTAGCGGGGCTCTTGCTGTAGACTTGCGGGGCTCTTGCTGTAAACTCACCACTGCAACTTTGCTCTTGCTAGAGACTTGCCAGGCAAATTTGCTACAAATTAGAAAAGTGTCAACTAGAAAGTGTGCTTCAAGTGCTCTGCAAGTGTACAACTTGCCAGGAAAGATTTGCAGTTAGTTAACCATAACCCCCGGACCATATTGCTGGTCAAAGACCGGGCCACTTTTTGCGATTCGGCACTGTGTCGCTTTAACTGACAATTGTGCGACGTGGCTCCCAAACAAAATTGGAGTCCTTCTTTTTTTTTCCACAAATAGAGCTTTCTTTTGGTGGTATTTGATCACCTCTGCGGTTTTTATTTTTTGCGCTATAAACAAAAGTAGAGCGACAATTTTTAAAAAAAATGAATATTTTTACTTTTTGCTGTAATAAATATCCCCAAAAATATATAAAAAAACTTTTTTTTTCCTCAGTTTAGGTCGATATGTATTCTTCTGTATATTTTTCATAAAAAATCGCAATAGGCGTTTATTGATTGGTTTGCGCAGAAGTTATAGCGTCTTCAAAATAGGGGATAGTTTTATGGCGTTTTTATTAATATTTTTTTTTATACTAGTAATGATGGCTATCAGCGATTTTTATCGGTACCGGACATTATGGCGGACACTTCAGACACTTTTGACACATTTTAGCGATCAGTGCTATAAAAATGCATTGATTACTATAAAAATGACACTGGCAGGGAAGGGGTTAACACTAGGGGGCGAGGAAGGGGTTAAGTATGTTCCCTGGGTGTGTTCTAACTGAAGGGGGGGTGGACTGACTAGGGGAAATAACTTATCACTGTTCATACATTGTATGAACAGTTGGTCAGGCATTGCACACACAGCTCCCAGGTTCTCGCTGTAATGAGAGATCGCAGGTGTCCGGCGGCGACTGCGCCCACCGGGCACGTGCGCAGGAGTTGGGGGCGAGCGGGGGGGGCGCGCTGCTCGGCGAGATTACGTAGATCTACGTGATCTCGCCCAGCTGAGCCGTCCTGCTGCTGTATAACTGTAGCGGCGGGTTGGCAAGCAGTTAACAAGACTTACAATTTAGTACTACCACAAATGTGTGGCAAGTTATTATTGCTATCTGGGAAAAAAAATAACAAAAAAATGTACAATATAATACAAAGAGGTAAAACAAGGTCCAGGCAATTCTAAACCTGAATTCTATATACAGGGTGGTCTGGAAACTGAAAAGTCCTAGAGTCCTGCCTTGGAGCACTCAAGTATATTGTTTCCCACTGTAAAAGGGATGCCTTTCTTTCAAACGAGGCAGGTAAGTCCAACTCTGACACCACAGTGAGCTCTGGCAATGGCAGCATCTTCAACTCAGCAGCACCTATAGTGCCCTGGCCAAACCCTTAACTGACTTGACACGCAAGAACCTGCCCCGACAGTTTGTCTGGGCCCCAGAGTGTGATCGGGCATTCCAACAACTAAAGACTGCTCTAACTAATGCCCCTGTACTTGCTGCTCCTGATCCAACTAAAAGATTTCTTGTCCACACAGACTCTTCAATGTTTGGATTGGGAGCAGTGCTGAGCCAAGTGGGAGCCAATGGCGGAGAACACCCCGTAGCTTACCTGAGCCGAAAGTTATTGCCACGAGAAGTAAGCTACGCCACCATTGAGAAGGAATGCCTGGCCGTGGTGTGGGCCCTCAAAAAGTTGCAGCCGTATTTGTATGGACAACCTTTTTCGCTACTCACAGATCACAACCCGTTGGTGTGGCTAAACCGTGTGGTGGGAGACAATGCCCCGGCTGCTGCGCTGGAGTTTGGCGCTGCAGCCGTTTGACTTTACAATCCACTACCGACCAGGGAAGCAAAATGGTAACGCCGACGGGTTATCTAGACAAACTGAACTTGAAAAATGATCTGTGAGTACTGCCCCGGACATCCTCAAGCCGATCCGTTGGGATCAGACTGTGTATGCTGGCTTGGTTCTGGGGGAGCATTGTGGCAAACCTAGCCACTTCTGGAACGCTGGACGTTACATGTCAAAAGGTTGTCTGTATTATATGTTATGTATTCTGCTGGGTCTTATGTGGGCATAGTAATTCGTATGCTGGCAGCGGTAAGCCACTAGCATTCAAGTCCCAAGCCCTGGCTTCTACTTCCATTTCCTCCTTTCTGCAGCACACCATCTTCCTGGGAATTGCAGTCCCATAGAGTTCTCCACTTAGTAGAGTCTGTCTCCTGAGGACTACATCCTCCAGTTCCCAGCAGTCGTTCCTATCTTCATGGGCAGGCTCTTTGTCTCCCGGGCAGGGAGAGGGAAAGAGCTGGTGGGCATTCCTTGTGACCACTCCTATCAGTATAGGGTCGGCTAAGGAGTACAAGATACCTTGGACTAATGGCTTCCTGTCTGTGGAAGAAAAAAAATAGAGTGGTGATAGTAAATATGTAGTAGTAAAGTTCAAAAAAGCTGAGTGCTATCAAACCAACCTAGATCGGCTCATGCAAGTGAGTATCAGCCTTCCATGCCTTTTTTTGTTTTGTACTTGCATGGATTCTCTATTCCATGCAATAGGTTTATCAATGTTAAAATTGTAATATTATACTAATGTCTAAATATGTACATTTTATAGACGTATGTATGCTTTTGATGACATTCAGGCGGCGTACACACGACCGAGAAACTCGTGGGGCGAAACTCAACCTTCCCCCCTGTCGAGTTCCTAGTTCGGCAGTCAAAAAGCTTGTCGAGCCAAATTTTCCCATTGAACAACGAGGAAATAGAGAACCTGCTCTCTTTTTGGCCTGACGAGTTCCTCGGCAGGCTGCTAGGCGAAAAGTGTACACACAACCGGTTTCCTCGTCAGAATACGTCTCCCATCGAGGTTCTTGCTGGATTCTGCAGAGAAACTCGGTCGTGTGTACGCCGCCTAAGCCTATGAAAAAGAACCTAGGGGTCTGAAACATGTCAGACGTCATCTCCTACAGCTACGTGCAATAGCCCTTCATACCAGAGGGCATTTACATTCATATCTGTATTTTTGTACTGCAATTAATCTTACCTTTTTCTACTGTATAGATTATCAAATGTTTCTAATAAACAATACTTTTTAATTACTCACCTGGTCTGTCCTAAAAATCCTGAGGGGTAAGGCTGCATTCACATCTGAGCTTTACTTGCCGCGATTACATTCATTTTTTTTTTTTTTTTTTTCAAATCATCCCCATTGATGTCTATGGCCGAACGCCAATGTCGCCTGAAAAAAAGGGTCCGGGACTTTTTTTCAGGCGACAGGCGTTCGACGTTTCAGAGATGTGAACCGTCTCTATAGACATGAATGGGGATTCGCCCCTCCAGCGGCATGAGCGTTGGGCGACAGGCGATTTGTCGCTCAGATGTGAATGCAGCCTTATGCTGTGCCTATGAGCGCTAGGTTTGTTTTTTCGTTCGTGGATTGGCCAGACCAGGCCATACACACACTGTCAATCTTCTAAATACGTTCCTTCAAGTTAGTGCATTGTTGGTTCACTTACCTTTTCCTTCGATTACCCTTCTAATTTTTTTTTCCTTTTCGTTGTCTGAATTTCTGACTTCCTGTTTCTCCTTAGTAAGGTTGACCCCATCATCCGAGCTGCTCTGGCTGGGGGGTATTCAGCGTGATCAGCCCCTCCCCTGGGACTACATTCACAGCGTCTCCCCGCAGGGATGTAGACCCAAGGGTGGGGGCAAGCACGCTGACTAACCCCCAGCCAGAACGGCTCAGATGATGGGGCAAGCCTACTGAGGAGAAACAGGAAGTGAGAAATTCAGACAAAGAAAAAAAAACATTTACAAGGAAAAGGTAAGTGAACCAACAATGCACTAGCTTAAAGGAACCTATTTAGAAAATAAAAAACAAACCTTTACAACCCCTTTTAAGCTTTAGTTTTTTTCCGCAAGAAATTCCTGTTGTAGCAGAGCCAAGGGCACTCGTGTTTACTAAGAAATTGCTCATTATTACCTCAATCTTCAATTTTAACATGGGAAAGTGGGGGGCATAGGCCACATGCACAATCTTTATATAAGCAGCCATACTATATACCCTAAATTCAAGACATGTTTACAATTTAAAAAATGGGCATTAACTTTAAACACAAAATAAAATATATTTAGAAGGGAAATCGAAGTAAAGATGCTCTAGCTTAAAGAAACCTATTTAGAAAATAAAAAATTAACCTTTACGACCCCTTAAAGTGTAGCCAACTATAAAAGGAGTAAATCTCAGATGGGCAAGGCCAAGCATATCTAGGTAAAGTCAAGATTTGCCCATTATTTATCTTCAGGTGCTTATTGTCAGGATCACTAAAGCAGGCCATACATGGTTGACTTTCGAATGAATTTTATTTTTAAAATCAGAAAGTTTTTGATGACACCATTGATTTTCAAAATTTGGCCGACCAAACCTTCATGTTGCCGGAAATATTGTTTTCTTTCCGGGAATATTATTTTCTCTCCGGGAATATTCTTTTCTTGCACATGCGCATTATTTTTTTTTTTACATTTCTCGCACGATTCTCACATCATTTTACAAAAATAGTTTGTTTTTCAAAAAATTTCCAACATGTCGGATTCCTTAAATTTAATTGCCGCACGAAAATCGGCTGTTGCTGCAGCCCACTAACAGTGCGAAATTCGTACAAACATTCTTTGATACGATTTTCAAAAGAAAATTCTTTCGAAATTCGAACCGTGTATGGCTGCCTATAGTGGTCCTGTTCCTCATTCAAACCCAGATGTTGGCTGTTGTTTTTCCCCTGTCTGTGTTCACCTGCAAAGTGATTGATCTGATCAGTCACCTGATATAAGCAAACCGAACACTCTATTCCTTGCCTGTGATAGAGACAGTTGCCTGCATTGTTCCTGATCAAGAATCCCATTTGTTTGCCTTGCTTTGCTGCTGGATTTTCTTGTGTATGACCCAGATCAGATATTGGACTATTCCCTGAACTTTGCCTGCCTTTCACCTAGACTGTCATTGGATCGGATATTGGACTATTTCCCATTGGGATCCATCCTGACCCCACAAGGCCACTTACTGTGGAAGTTGATGCCTCTGATGTGGAAGTAGGAGCCATCCTTTCCCAGTGGTCAGCTTTGTCTAACAAGCTAAACCCCTGTGCCTTTTTTCATGGAAGTTCTCCAGTGCAGAGCTAAACTATGACATTGGGAACCGGGAACTCTTAGCCTTCAAATGGGTCATTGAGGAATGGCAACATTGGCCAGAGCAAGCTCACCATCCATTTGCAGTTTATATTGACCATAAGAACCTCTAGTACATTAAGTCGACCAGGCCCATTGCTCCCTCTTCTTTACCGGCTTTGATTTTACTATTACCTACTGTCCTGTTTCTAACAATGCCAAAGCAGATGCCTTGCCTCGCAGTTTTAAGCCCTGTTTGGGAACTTTATCTAAGATTTATAATATCTTACCTCCAGCACAAGTGATAGGGGCCCTTTCGTCTAACTTTTCAGACTCTATTTTAGAGGGTCAGTCTATGGCTCCATCCAATCTACGCCATGGAAAACTGTTTGTCTTCTCCATCTTAGGCTTAAAGTGCTTTCTGAACCATATGATGCTAAGATTGCCGGTCACCAAGGAATTGCTAAAACATTTTCTTTGATTTTAGGTAGACCTTGGTGTCCCTCTCTCTGCAATTCTAGGATTCATGTTCCTAATGTGAAAGCTTGCAGAACCTGTGCTTGCTCTAAGTGCTCAAAAGTCAAGCCCTCTGGACTACTTCTACCTATGCCTGTCCCTAAACAACCATGGACCCACATAGCTATGGGCTTTGTTGTAGAACTGCCCCCCTCAAATGGGCTAACTGACACCTGGGTGGTAGTGGACCGATATAGTAAAATGGCCCATTTCAGTCCATTTGCCAAACTCCCCTTCTCAAAACTTCTGGCTTCCTTGTTTGTTCGAGAAATACTTAGACTCCACGGGGTGCCTCAGAACATTGTCTCTGGCAGGGGTACACAATTTGTTTCCAGGTTCTGGAAGGCCTTCTGTGACCTATTAGGAACCTGCCTCTCTTTTTCATCTGCCTATCATCCTCAAATGAATGGGCAAACTGAAAGGGACAAAATAATCCCTGGAGACCTATCTTCGCTGTTTTGTCTCCGATAAGCAAGTGGAATGGTCCTCAGCATTGTCCTGGGCTGAATTTGCCTATAACTGGCCTCATTTTGCTACTGAAATTTCTCTTTTCTATTGCGTTTTATGGTTTCATTCCTGTTCATTTTCTGACATTTCTTCTGACTATCCCAATGCTAACACCACAGTCCACACATTTTCTCAGATTTGGAGTAAAACCCAGACTAATTTGTAGTTCCACTGCCCAAAAATGCTTTGCGGATGATCTCCACTCTCAGGCTCCTCAGATCTGTCCCTCAAAGTTCCCTCACAGAAAATGGCTCTTAGGTTTATTGGGCCTTACAAAGCCATTCACCAGGTGTGACGGATTTTGAATACCCCAGGTGGGCACATCCGCCAGACCTGTGTCTCCTGTCTTCCAAACGGACCCGCAGCCTGCAGATTCGCCACAACCAGCCCTTAACCCCTCAATCACGAGGCAATCCACACAGGTGTTGGGGGTTAAACATGCAGAGCATAAAACTCTTTATTAAATCCAAGACATACACTTTTACACACAGTTAGAGATACTCCTCTTAGCTTTGTCTTAGAGGAGAGGGGGTAGGGGGCAAGGAACAACCAATGGGAACGGAACACTTGTACATTGAGAGTTTAGATAAACATAATGAGATTATGGTAAGCAGGCAGCCTCTCAATACATATTACCTGCGAAGAGATGTCTCCAGTCTAGACCATTGTCTATGCTATGTGCCATTTAACAACACAATTCGAAACAGCAACAAGAGGGGTGGATGGGTAGAAGAGATGTAGCATTACATTACATTATCTCAATGACAGCTTGTCCCCAGGTCTCCAGTCTCTTCTGGGCCATAGTCTGAGGGTAAGAGGCCCTTCCACAGTCCCTTCCAAAACACACAGTAACAGTGGGTTCTGTCACACCAGGTAAACCCTGTATCCTTTAAATTACAACTTCCTGTTTCCATGAGGATCCCTAACATTTTCTATGTTTCTCTTCTAAAACCCCTTCAGAAGGATACCATTGTTTCATCTCAGCCTCCGCTCATGGTCAACGGAGAGGAAGAATAAGAGGTAGAATGTATTCTGGACTCCAGAAAAGTAAGGAATGCTGTGCAGTATCTGGTGGCTTGGAAGAGCTTTGGTCCTGAAGAAAATTATTGGGTCCCAGCTGCATCTGTTCATGCTAACAGACTTGTTCGGAACTTTCATCACCATAATCCTGACAAGCCTGCTCCTAGTTGTCCGGGGGCCCCTCCTTAGAGGGGGGGTAATGTCAGGATCACTTAGTGCCCCTGTTCCTCATTCTGTTGGCTGTTGCTTTTTCCCTGTCTGTGTTAACTTGCAAGGTGATTGATCTGATCAGTCACCTGATATAAGCAAACCGAACACTCTATCCCTTGCTTATGATAGAGACAGTTACCTGCATTGTTCCTGATCAAGCCTCCCGTTTGTCTGTCTGCTTTGCTTTGCTGTTGGATTTCCCTGCGTATGACCCAGATTGGTTATTGGACTATTCCCTTAATTTAGCCCACCTTTCATCTAGACTGTGATTGGATCGGATATTGGACTATTCTCTGAACTCAGTCTGCCTTATTGCCACAGGTTGCAAAAAAATGTTTTACTGCACCAGATGACACTAGCCCTAGTGACGCCACAGCATGTCAGGAGTCTGGTCCATTATGGACTGGCAGCAGCTAATATAGGTTTTTCCTGACATTTCTGTTTATAACAATCCTGTCAAATAAACTCTGTAAATTTCAGTTACTAAATAACAATCATGGAAAAAAAGGACAGTCCATCATAAATTTCAGTAAATCTTTATTTATTTAGTTATTACATGCATTTATATATGCAACAGTTATAGTATATACACATCAGTCCCTACCCTCAAGGAGCTTACAATCCCATCATACCCATCACCACAAATAAAATAAAGGCTTTCCAGAAAGTCAGCAACCCCCCCCCCCCTTATTCAGGGAGGTCACAAAGCGTTTTGTTGGATCTGTGATCCAGTAGCCTCAAAATATAACAGGAATTTCGCAGCTGATCAGGGTGTGGTATTTAAAAAAAGCCTCAGAGCTGGAATCTTTTGTCTCAGATATGAAGTCTTTTGTCTCTCTATATGCTCCACAGCTCTGAGGTTTTGCTAAAACACCACACCCTGATCAGCTGTGAAATTCCTGGTATCTTCTGACATCTTTTCTGTGAATTACAGATCCAACAAAGCGCTGTGTGACTTCCCTGAATAAGGGGGGTCGCTGGCTTTCTGTAAAGCTATACATTTATTTGTGGTGATGGGTAACATACACCCTCTTCATGGGACTTCTGATGAAAATCAGCTGCATATGAACTTTTCTTTTCCCATCCCTCTATTTGCACGAATTTGCACTTGTGACATTATATTGCACATATGTTATGATGTATTTCATTTCACAATTTATTAATGGTTGCACAATTGCACTTTATTATACCATATTCGAATATATGCACATCACATGTGTTGTGTGATTCATATGAATTGCACTTTTTGTCCTAGTGCTTCACTTTTATTTAAATATATGAAAGAATCTGTTTAGGAGTTTGTCTTGGAGACACACATCATGCTTTCTTGGAGTGTTTGAGTAGATATTTCTCAAAAAAAAATTCCTTAAAAACAATTACACACACTGACCGCAAACAATGGGAATGTAGATACCATTTTTGCATTTACAGTTGACTCAGTCTATTGTTTTGTAACCGTGGTCATCATTAACTTGGCAATCTGAAACTTTCCAAATAAAAAGCAACAACAGAGATTGATTGAGAGAACTCAATAATGCCTAAACACTAAGGAAGGTTTGCACCAGCCAGAAGAACCTTTATCTGAAGACACATTTGCCTGATCTCCAGCAGCTGCTTTAAGTCCAGGGTCCTCTTTGTCTACAGAGATCATGAACACACAGAAACCGGAGTTAGGTAACTTTTAAGTGTATTTCTACTGTTTACAAACCATGGCCTGCTTATTTGCTAGGAACATGGGCATCCGCTCCATAGGGCAAGGGGGGGCATTTGACCCCCCCTGGAAAATCAAGAAGGTTTTGAAGAGTCTAGTGGCCGCAGACTGTCTGAGCGGTCTCGGCCAGGATGTCACACAGGCACAGCGAGCAGAGTGGGAACCTGCTGTGCCTGTGCCATGCTGATGGCTGATTTGAGGTACTGAAAGAGATGGGGGGAGTGGGGTCCATCTGTGCTGAAGGGGGGTCTGTGCTGAATGGTGGGGTCTGTGCAGAATGGGGGGTCTGTGCTGAAGGGGGGTTCATCTGTGCTTAATGGAGGGGTCTGTGCAGAATGGGGGGGTCTGTGCTGAAGGGGGGTTCATCTGTGCTGAATGGAGGGGTCTGTGCTGAAGGGAGGTATGTACATTCTCTAGGCTATATTTATATGGGCATGGAGTGAAGCTGAATTATGTCAAGAGCTATTTCACACTGCCAGCTAACTGCGTTATCGGTAAAGCGCCACTAAAAAGTGACACTTTACCATCGTTTTAGCTGCGCTATTCGGCCACTAGCAGGGCGCTTTTAACCCCTGTTAGCGTTTTAAGAAAGGGTTAAATGTGACTGTGTATCACCGCTGCCGAAGCACCCCCCTCTGAAAAAATGTCAGCGGACGCCCATGGCTAGGAAGTAGGTAGCATCTTGCTTGTTATATGTATATCTGTCAGTCTTATATTGCATTCATAATATTGTAATGGTTATGTATGTAAAGTATTTTTGTTTAGTAAAAGCACATTTATAAACTGCAGATGTCTGCGCTTCCTTGCTTACAACGTAAATAAAGAAAAACAGTCAGTAAGTCAAAAAGTACTGAAACCAAATGATCAGAATGACAATCTGGTAATCTTTTTGCAGAAGGAGACGTTGTCAATGGCAGCCTCTATATTTTTTCCAGTGTAACATTCTTTGAAACATCCTTAAGGCTATGTAACATTAGTAATTCTGTGACAGTGATGTGTAACAGCTATAAAGTTTTTGTTTTCAGCATTTTATTGTTAGGAATTATGAAATTTGAATTGCAGTCAATGAAAGATTTGCATCAGGGCAGTTACAGCACTCTATGGCTGGCTCACTGAGCAACTGATTTTTGCAGCGTCTAACACTGGTCATACATTATACAATTTTCTTGTACAATTTTCCTTTTAGATGTATCAAAACCATATAATATGAGGTCACACCTAAACACTAAACAGGAACAGGCAGGCCCTTGCACTACATATCTGAAGGTAAGTCTAATGAATGAGACAATTGTATAATGTATGGCCAGCTTAAGCTGCCTTAAGAGTTGCTCCTGTTGTTTAATTTTCTGCCATTTAGCTGCACAGACAAGCACATAAGCCAGCTATAAATTACTAGAGAAAACGGAGAGACTCACAGCTACTACAACTTTTTCCTACAAAGATGCTTTGGCAATACAGTCTTTATGCTGGCCATAGAAGCTGAACATTTCAGGCATCATTATATGTTTTGGATAGAGTGGGTAGGGGTTAGAAGCCCTGTCAGGTTTTTATCACTAGGGATATTCAATCCTTTATGTGATCTGGTAACCATAAACACTGACACAGTATGTGAGGGAAAATCACAAATTTTAGAGCTGTCATCTGAGCAAGAACAAAAGTTAATTCTTCAAGTTGAGACACTGGACTCTGTGACAACTCCAAAGTAGGTAAATCCTTAATTCCATTTAAAGTGTACATTCACCTTTTCCAAAAAAAGTCCTGCAAGCAACTTCTTTGAGGCCCTTTAGGAGCGGTGTTTGCACTGCTCCTAAAACGCCCGTGCTTATTGAAATCAATGGGCAGCACCTGCAAAGCGCTTCGGCAGCGGCGATTTGCGTGCTCTTTTAACCCTTTATTCGACCGCTGGGGGGGTTAAAAGCATCCCACTAGTGCCTGAAAGGGCCACAAAAACTACAGTAAAGCGCCACTAAAACTAGCGGCGCTTTACCTCCGACGCCCAGGCGCTGGCAGTGTAAAGGGGCTCTTTATTGTTGGTGGCTACTGGAGAGTCTATTAATGCTGGCTGCTGGAAGATATATTGTTTCTGGTGGGGGTCTATTATTGCAGGGGGTATTTTGTGGCAGAGACTCTATTGTTACTGGCTGAAGGGGATACATTTTGCTGCTTTTCCTGTTATCCCTAAAAAATTCCATACAAATTACTTAACTTTCTTGGTTCTGTATTCCCTAAAAGGGGCAGTATTAAGAGGTGGGTAGGAGGAACCAAGGCATGTTGTTTGGAGGTGCGTAGGGGGCAGAGTCAAGGGGTGACTCTAAAAGGGGGGGGGGTCTTGAACCTACTCTTTGAGAAAAAAAGCCCTATGTATACCTAAGAAAAAAAATCACCACATGTGAGGGTTGGTAGACTGCCACATAAAATACTTCAATGAACTTGATCAACCAGCAGTTAATCTTATAGACTGAAATAGATTTAATATATTGAAAGAATAACTGTGATTGAATACAAACTGATTGAAAATAGGAACCTTTCCTAACAAATTTGTAGAAAATAAAAGAATCAGGAGTTTCTTCAACCCAGTTTAAAAAAAATGGGTTATTCATTAAAATATTTTTGGATGTGGATGAAAAAATTTATAAACTAAACTGAATGATCAGATTTCCACATGTATGGCCAGTTTTAAAGAACATACAAACTATAATAGGCACTAAATCCAGGAGCAACTAATCTCTAAGACAGTTTCGGACACCAGTTAAAAAAAAGTATGTTGCAGAACTGGAGAGAGGGCAGCTAAACTAATAAGAGATATGGATGAGCTCAGTTGTGATTAAATATTAGGGAACTGAATTTATTCTCCCTTTAGAAAAAGCATTTAGAGGCAAAGTTCTATCCATGAGTGGAACTTCCACTTTAAGCACTCCTCGCCCCCTTACATGCCACATGTGGCTTGTAATTTTTTTTGGGGGGAGTGGGGGCTTCGGTAGGCGTGGGACTTCCTGTCCTACTTCCACCTACGGGCCGCCTAGTCGACTCCTCCTCTCGCCTTAGGTGGCCCCTCCCTCTAGCCGATCTCCTGGGACACGTGACAGATCCCAGGAGATCGCCTGTCCACTCCTAGAGCGCAGAGCGACTCGTACATGCGCAGTGCGTGCCTGGCAGTGAACCCGAAAGCTGTCACAGCTGGGTGCCCACAGTGTGAATAGAGGCGACAGCGGAGAGGGGGGAAAATTGCATGTTGGGGGATCAGGAAGGAACCTTGGAAATATGGTACACATATGGTGGTCATGCCTGAGAATAAAAAATTACTGGAGCAGGATCAGACAAGTAATAACTGAAATAACTGATATAGAGGTTACAGATGACCCATGGGGATGTTTATACCATGGGAGTAGAATAACATCAAAGCGATATCAGAAAACACTGCTCCCCCACTTGTTAAATGCTGTGAAGAGCTTAATAGCCAGACATTGGCAAGATAGGGGAAGCCCCTCTATGAGAGAATGGTGTAACAAAATGAATGATATTCAAAATATTGAATATTTAAGGCTCAGTGACACAGAGGGGTTAGAAGAATACAATGAGAACTGGATACATTGGATAGAATTTAAGCAGACGGGGCGTGGCCGGACGCGGAGGAAGATGGACGTGCTCTGAGGGAGCTCCGATGGGAAACTCGTTGTGGTGCCCACCCTTCACTGCAAACCGGAGTTTCGCTGCTGTTCACCCTCCTGTCTGGCTCCGGTGCCTGTAGGGCTCAGACTGGTTCAGTCCCCGTGTCCCCTGGGAGTTCACTCGCGGCTGGGTGCGGGTCGGAGCAGAGCGTGTGTGAGGAGACGCCGCCGCCATTCTGAATCACATACGACGGCAACCGCGGCTCCAGCTGTGCAGCGGTGAGGTAAAATTCTTCAGATTAATGCCCGCACTCTGTCACACAGCCCCCCCGGTACTCTATCACTCAGTGGAGGGACGCGGGAGAGACCCCAGAATAGAGACTTTCCGGGGGTGAACAGCACAGTCCCCGGGTCCTTTCCCTCAGGAGCCCTCTCCCATTTTGAGCTCCCCCTGAACGGCGCCTACACCTGCCTATATCAAGGCAACAGGGCAGAGGAATACAATTCCCTGAAAGCTAAAGACTCTCCAAGATACTTCTCATACAAGGAAGTTTATTTGTGAGTCCCCTCCATCAACCTAGATTTGTCTGGAAACATTACTCAGGGTCAGGAAATCAGTGGTTACCTCACAGCCACCTAACAGGTTCCCCAGTATATCACTCCTCTCCTGCTGGCTCACTCCTCTGCCTAATAGAATTTGTCTAGGATCTGAAGAATTGTACACTGGAGGATTTGAAGGTTGCAGCCCTGAGAGGAATACTTTCATCCATCAGTTGTATACACAACCTGCTTTAATCGCTAAATACTTAATATAACCCCTGGCATAGGTTCTCTCAAGGTGGCGACGTAGGGAATACCCGCCACTCACCGTCTGATGTCCGCTGACAGAAATTAATGTTTTTTGATCCTCCTCTTACAATGCCATGACATCCACTTACCACACCAAATATGGTATCCATTTAAAACAAATCTTTTAATTTCTTACTATCTGACTACTAATATCAGACCCTGGGCATGAACTGAGCATTAAAATACCATGCCCCTACAAAAAGGTTGACACAGGATACTTAATAAGCTGCTAAACCTAAGATTTATACTGCCTTGACTCCTGTGGGTGTAAATACTCTGACACACACTCAGTTCATGAAGGGAAGGCGAATCAAGAAAAACAAAAACACTAATAAAATACTAGCCGTCGAGGTTTCTACCAAAAACATGGACTCTATACTTCAGACTCGCACGCTGGAAATTACTGAAAATTCCATGTCTGTCAAACAATTCTCATCTCACTTGCTAGCCATTTCACCACCTCCCCTTTCAGACTCCACAACACATACTGCTCTATATTCGTCCGTTGTAAAAGAAGGAATGATACCCACAACGTCGGGCCACTTAGCACCTCCCGACATCTCTTCCCAAAACCCTATATATATCCATGCAAATTCTGAACGCACTCCTGAATCCTCCTTTAATGTCACTGACCTATTCAACAGAATTTCGGAAATGCTGGACAGGGGTTTGGCTCAGAATGCCGAGAGAATCACTAAGGACATCAGAGCTGACTTTCAGAGCATTGGAAACAGGATCGAATCTATAGAACGGAAACTGGATATTAATGTCACCAAAATTGAACAAAACACTGACCACCTACAACACGTGCAAGAACAACTGGAGGCGGCACAAGCCAGAATAGACGATCTGGAGAACAGATCAAGGAGAGATAATTTCAGACTTAGGGGGCTACCTGAATCCATCACAGATGTGCATTCAGCAATACAGGACATCATCAAAACCCTGATCCCATCCATGCCCATTCACAAAATGGAACTGGACAGAGCTCATAGATCCCTGGGACCTCCGAGAAAAGATGGCTTGCCGAGAGACGTGATAGTAAAACCACATTATTACTCCACCAAGGACGAAGTGATGAAAAAGTCTCGACAACAAGAAATTCTTCAATACCAAGGTGCAACAATACAAATATTTGCAGACATCTCTCCCTATACCATTCAGAAGAGGAGAATGATGAAGCCTCTATTGTCTGCCCTCATTAAAAAGGACATCAAATATAAATGGGCCTTCCCATTCGCCCTAAAATTCAATTACAACGGCAGAAACCATGTAGCACACAATTTCCAAGAATGTGAAAGACTGTTATTAGATCTGAAAATTATCTCACTCGAACCAGCTATGGACACTTCACCACCCCAACATCCTTCGGCTAAAAGAAATACACCCAATAGCCCAACCTTGAATACCTGGAACAGAGTCAAACACAGGAAAGTTTGATATGATTCTACTACGTATCAATTGAAACGATGAACTTCCAGTCCTGTTTTTTTTTTTTTTTTTTATATATATATTTTTTTTTTTAGTTTTCTATTTTTTTGCACACTCACAACATAAATTTTTCTCCAGTACCTGATCGTATTACTGGTAAAGTTCTCCGGTAGAGTTAGAGTTAATATTTCTTTGTACACTTAGGTACCTTATGTATATATACTGTATATGGCATTTATATTTATTTATTTTTTTCTCTGCTCTCTCACAATATAAATTGTTTCCAGTACCTGATAGTATTATTGGTAATGCTCTCCGGTAGAGTAAGAGTTAATATTTGTTTGTACACTTTAGTGTTTTTTTTTATGTTTCACTTTTGCTTTCTCACCCTACCCTGGGATGTCATGTATCCTCGATTGTCTCTCTCGGGGATCAATCTTTGGCCTTCTTTAAAAAATAAAAAAAAAGTGTGTTCATGATTCTCTGAATGTCGCTGACAGACGACGGTGGGGCCTTGTGCCTCAACCCACTCCTTGGAACGACAATTTGTCGTCCCGACAGGTGGGAAGTTAGTCCCTCATATGGACTACTCTAATAATTTTTGTCTGATTGAAGGAAGGAGCAACCTTCCCTTCCTTCATTCTGGGTCACAGTTTGACCTTTCGCTACATTACAGTATGTTTGATTGTTACTTTTTTTGCTTCCTTCTATATGTTTCTACTTCCTTCTCTTTTTCTCTCCTTTTTGCCCCATCCCCCCTCCCGGCCCACCAGCCATTGCAAGTGTCTTCGGATTTGTGGACTCAATTTTTGATATTCTATCAGCCCATAACAGAGTTCACGACTCATGGCTGGTACAAATAATATTACTAGGCCCCTGCGTGTTGTGTCACACAACACTCAGGGGTTAAATTCTCCTGTTAAGAGACGTAAAGCCCTTCAGGCATACAAATCTCTTCATGCAGACATAGTGTTTCTCCAAGAGACACACTTTCTGACGCGGTACATCCCCACATTCTTACATGCCCACTTCCCAGTATTTTATCTATCCAACGCAGAAAATAAGACTAGAGGCGTTGCCATCCTGTTTTCTAAATTTTGTAACTTTAATTGGCTAAAAGAATATAGAGACACGGAAGGCAGATTTATATTAGTAAAAGGAACCCTAGATGAGAAATTATACACCTTTGTATCATATTACGCTCCTAATAGGGGACAGAAGAAGTTTTTCTCCCAGATGCTTGAAACCCTCCATCCACTTATGGAGGGCATCATTGTTATGGGAGGGGATTCCAACCTGGCCTTTGACCCAGGCTTAGATAAATCTAAACCAAATAAAAGTAAACTCATCAGACAAACCAAAATTAGCACTCATGTAGCACGTATGCTTCATCAATCCCGACTGACTGATATCTGGAGAGAATTAAACCTGAAAACTAAAGATTACACACATTATTCCAATCCTCACAAATCATACTCACGAATAGACCATTTATTGTTATCTAACCATCATGTCCCGGCGGCCATTAAATCTACTATAAAGGATGTCCCCTGGTCGGACCACTCCATGGTTCTGCTATCTTTAAACAAAGAGGATACTTCCCACAGAGTGTCTCATTGGACGCTCAACCAGTCGATTTTAAAAGATCCCGCTCTAGTGGCAGAAATTGAACAATCCATAAAGGAATATTTTCAAACCAACGATACAAAAGATATATCCCCGGAAACTTTATGGGCCGCTCATAAGGTTACTGTTCGGGGAAAAATAATACAAATAGCAGCCAAACTTAAAAGGCAAAAAAAAATTGACCACAGAGAAATTGAAAGAGAACTATTTAGATTTACGTAGAAAACATAAATCAGACCCCCTGAGTGTCCCTACACACGCTCTTGACGCAGCTAGATCCGCGTTAAACCTAGCACTCACAATAAAATCAGGAGATGATTTAAAATGGACTGGCGCCAGGTTCTACCACTTGAAGGATAAAATAGGCTCAATGCTTGCACATAAACTGTCCCCGAGATTTAAATCAAAGACACTCCCCAAGATAAAAATGGCAGACGGCTCTTTCACCCTGAATCCTCAGCGGATGGTGGAAGCCTTCCATAACTTTTACTCCAAACTTTACACTAATGATAGTGATTTCTCTTCTGATAAAATGGGAGAATTCCTGGATAACTTGAAGCTTCCCAAACTAACTAAGGCGCATAAGGAGATGCTGGAGGCTCCCATATCAGCTGAGGAAATTAGGTCAGTGATCAAAAACCTGAAATTGTATACAGCCCCCGGCCCCGATGGTTTCTCAGGTTCATACTACAAAACATTTTCAACCTTCTTAACACCCTACCTAGCACAATTCTACAATTACATGACAGAGGGCTTCCCTATTGATAAACAACTCAATATGGCCTATATTTCGTTGATTCCTAAGCCTGATAAAGACCTTTGCCAAGTGGAGAACTATAGACCAATTTCCCTTATCAACAATGATCTTAAAATACTTACCAAAATAATAGCTAACAGAATGTCTGCCTTCATAGGTCAATATATCGCCAAAGACCAAGTAGGTTTTATTACAGGGAGACAAGGCCCGGACCAGATCAGGAGAGCTATTGATCTAATCTCAATAATGTACTCAGGGTGGACTGGAGGTTCTAGACAAAGAGGTATGCTCCTTTCACTTGACCTTCAGAAAGCCTTTGATTCAGTTTCTTGGCCATTCATGTTTTCCGTATTGAAACGTTGGGGATTTGGCCCTAAATTTCTAGGAATCATTTCCTCTCTTTATTCCTCCCCTGAAGCTAAAATCCGGTTACAGGGCATATTCTCGGACTCTATATTAATCCAAAGGGGCACAAGACAGGGCTGTCCTTTGTCTCCCCTGGTATTTGCGATTGTTATTGAATCTTTGGCCATAGCCACTCGAGATAGCCCGAATATCAGGGGAGTCAATTGCAACAATAAGGAACACAAGTGCGCATTATTTGCGGATGATTTGCTACTTTTTGTAACCTCCCCTTCTTCCTCCCTTCCGGAAATCCTCACCCTATTAGACAATTTCTCTAAAGCTTCGGGTCTTACGGTGAATATGGCCAAGTCTAGGGCCCTTAATGTTTCTCTTCCCGAATCTTCTGTTTCTCTCTTGAAAACCCCAAACTTCCAGAATTTATACTCAGCCAATTATCCACCAATGTATAGGACACTCGAGAAAGATCTGACTGAATGGGGAAATCATAAAATAGGCTGGATTGGCAGAATTAACTCCATAAAGATGACTCTTCTCCCTAAAATCCTATATCTTTTTCGATCTCTTCCGATACCAATAAAAAAAAGCCATCTGAAATCCTTTCAAGGTAAAATTACCAGATTTATCTGGAACAAACAGGGTCCTCGCCTTTCCTCACGCAGTCTCTTTAATTTACCTGACCAGGGTGGCCTAGGGGTTCCAAATCTATTTTGGTATTATCAATCTGCAAGACTAGCGCAATTATCGGAGGCCTACCTCAGAAACGAGCGCCCGGACTGGATTGAAATAGAAGAACAGGCCTCCCCATTGTCTACAATAGAAGAACTCATTTGGAGCACTCCCAAAAGTAGACCTCCTATATTATCTCCCACTCTATCACAAGCCTTGGCCTTTTGGAATACACTTAGAAACAACCCTTGCTTGGTTTCTAAAGGTAATCCTTTGTCTAGTATCTTTCTTGATGATTCCTTCCACTCTAACACTGAGGAAGATCCCTTCAAATGGTGGCATGACAAGGGGATGTACCGTATTGGGCGTGTCTTTACACACACAGGTCCTCTATCTGAGCAACACCTCGTAGACAATCTTGACCCTCCCCCATCGGAAAAGCTCAGATTACATCAAATTCATACCTTCGCTCAGAAAATCTGGAATGAAAAATTATTCTTTGGCCGGCTAACCCCATATGAACTTAAATGCGAACAAGCTCAGTCTAGGAAGGGTAACATCTCGGTCATCTATAAATCTCTTGCTTCAAACAACATAAAATTACCGCATATGATAGCCTGGGAAAGAGAACTCCAAAGTGATTGGGACTTAAACGATTGGCAAAAAACTACACTAGATCTATCAAGGGCTTTTTGAGTACATCTCTCATTGAAGCTAACATAAAAATTTTCACTAGATGGTACCTAGTTCCATTCAAGTTGGCCTCCATGTATCCGTCAGCCTCTCCCTTATGTTTTAGAGGCTGTCAAGGAATAGGCACCATGATTCATACATGGTGGGAATGCCCTAGGATACGGGGTTTCTGGAACAAGGTATTTCATATTATCAGGAGAGTCACTGGTTGCAACCTTCATCAGTCTCCAGCAATTGCTTTATTAAATGGACTAATTCCTCAGAGCTCTAAGGTCACCAGACAGCTGATCCTATATATTTTGACAGGCGCCAGAATCACTATAGCAGCTGCTTGGAAGAAACCATCAGTCTCCATTTTACATATGAAAAGAAAGGTAACATGGATTATGGAACAAGAAAAAATGATTCATACCATGTTGGATACCTTTACACAATTCACTGAAATTTGGGAACCTTGGTTGAACTATTTGGGAATCCCATATAACATGAGAGTTTAGTTGTGGCTCTTGCCTCAGACTGATGTAATCTTTTGGCAGGTGGGCTCCCCCCTTCCCTTCCTTTTATCTTTCCCTCTCTCTTTCTCCTCTCCTCTCTTCTCTATTCTCTCCTTTTTTATTTTTTTTTGCTGCACAGGAGACTTAGACCTCATGCTACTCTCTCCTTTTGTCTTTTGTAAGGTGGATATAATGCAACTAAAATATATTTATAGAGTTCCCTGTCTTCTCATAGGTTTTATAAGTTGAGAGTTGTTTGATAAATGCTTCTTTAGATAACACTGAGATCCTAATTTTTTTTTTTCCTCTTTTCCTTCTCCCATTGAGGGGAGTCTGGGTGGGGGGGAGTCTGTCATTCCTCCTTGGCACAGAATGTTCCCGTTAGGGGTGTCGGGGTGGAGGGAGGTTCCCCTGAAGACCTACTCTCTTATCAGATCAATACAATTGATCTATTAACTTTTTATTTTATTTTTGAAATCTCAGCTTATATTAGAAGGCCTACAAATTGCTGGCTTAATAGGGAACTTATTTTTTGTCTCTAAAATGTTTTGCTATCTTTATTAATCCCCACTCCTCTCAATCGTTTTCACCTATTCTACCATTTTAAAGTTACTAGGGGAAGGAGGAGGGGTCGTGGGGAAGTACAGATATGAAATGAAATGGAATGTCCACTATTTCGATTGTCAACATGTTGTTTCCTGTTGTATTTACTGTACTACGTTTACTACTCTGTACGTTCTTCATTTTTGTGTTATCTTTCCTTTTTTTTTTTTAAATAAACTTAAACTTGAATGATAAAAAAAAAAAAGAATTTAAGCAGACATTAAAATTTGCAGAAATGATGGGAGCTTAAGAAAATAAGAAAACAAGATAGAATTGAGATTAGAAAAGAAAATGGCCTGGTGGTTCTGGGGTGGGCGGGGGGAGAAGGGCAGGAGGGAGGATGTTGGGATTGATGGCTTTCATATATATATATATATATATATATATATGTTAGTTTTAAAAGCAATAAGTGTAAATGACAAGACGATCACCATGAAAATAATATTTAAAAAAAAACAATAATAATAAATAAAATATATATATATTAAAAAAAAAAAGACAAAAAGAAAAGAGAGAGACATAAAGAAACAAAAATAAACAAATAAACAAAAGGAGAAAAAAATGGGGAAAAAGGAAAGTAAAAAAAAAGAAAAAAAAGGGGGGAAACCACAAATAATGCTAAACCTTTGCAGAGACGTTACAAGCAAATAAAATGTGAGCAAGTCTTGTGTTGGTTGGTGGAGTCTGAAGTGGTTAAAAAAAAAAAAAAAAAATGGAAGGAACCTTTTTTTCCCCCTCCTGGATGCTTCATTGGGGGGGGGGGGATCTTCCTTTGGATCAACGGTGGGTAAAGAATTTTATATATATATATATATATATATATATATATATATATATATATAGAGCTTTTCTATTTGTGTTTTTTTCTATGTTGGCTGAACTGGTTGGCCTTGTGTCTTTTTAAGGCCATTGGAAGTGACCAGGGTTATCCTCCACATATGTTTTTTTTTACAGTTGAAGCTGTGAAAAGGGTATAAAGGTCTTCCATAGGAGAAAGTTCTGTCCAAGACTGTAGTGATTTTGTTTTTTTGTTTTTTAATAAGACTGGATGTGTTTATCAATGTAAAGAATATGACTGGCTTATAATAGCAAGGATAACTTGTCACAAATTTGTGGCAGCATTGAATCTTAAGCCTATTAACTTGCTGTACATTTTCACTGGCAAGTACACTTGGAGAGCACTTGAAGCGCAATTTCTAGTAGACATTTATCCAATTTGAGGCAAATTTGCATGGCAAGTCTATAGCAAGAGAAAAGTTGCAGTGGTGACTCTAAAGCTAGAGCTCTGCAAGTCTACAGCATGAAAATTTAGCCACAGTGATCCCTGTGATTGGAGGACTATTGCACAATATAACTGAACCAGAACATGCAGCAGACTTGCAGAATGTGTGCAAAGAAATTTGATCTAGAGTCATGCAATGCGAACTTGCTGCAATTGTGCAACAAACTTGGGAAGCCTGACATGTCTACCAATAGCTTAGCAAGTAATTTACAACCCTGCAGCTCAATTGCTTGCTATCTGGGAATAACACCATAGAATGTTGATGCAGGGAGTAATTAAATTAACCGCTTAAATCTATTAAATTGGACCACAATTTATAAGTAGTTTCTTTTTAATCTATAATATCAGCTGTGAACCTTGGATTTTAAAGTGGTAAACTCTTTTTTTTTCCCTACAGGTAAGCCTATAATAAGGCCTATAATAAGGCTTACCTGTAGGTAAGGAGGATATCTCCTAAACCTGTACGGTTTAGGAGATATTCTCCTCGAAATGCGCCGCTGATTGCAGCGGCGCATGCACAGGGGGGGATTCTCGGCTAAAGGACCGGCAGCCGCCGGACCTTGCGGAATTGAAAACTCCCGCGTGCATGCGCGGGAGTGACGACATCGCCGCTCCATCCAATCACAGCGCTGGAGCGGCGATACCCGGAAGACACACCAGGCAAGAGGACATCTCGCTCAGTGTGGACCAGGTAAGTTCCTCTCACCTCGTTCCAAGGTAAGTATTTCATAATGAGCTAATATGCGGTGCATATTAGCTCATTATGGCTTTTCCCTTGCAGGAGTAAAAAAAAAAAAATATTTTATGCGGATTTACAACCGCTTTAAGGATGCAAGTTTTTATTTATTCATTTTTCCCTATTGGATGAACTCAAAAGACATGTATATTTCTTTTTCAACCTGACTAACTATGTAAGTATATGCAACCATGCTTCCATGGGTTGTGCCATTATTGGCTATATGAGAATTACAAAAAAAAGCTCAGCCTATTTGTGTTTAGGGTTTAGCTTTATATTAGGAACATTTAAATCCATGAAATACCATTTTATGAATATAGGAAGTATCTTCCATTCAATGAAAATTTGATTTTATACTGGAAGCATAATTTGAATTATTTATACAAAACTATAATTATTAATGAACAGGATGAGTTTTTGCATTTCTTCTACAAACAAGTAGTTTAAAGCCTTTTTTTTATCTCTGTGTTTCTCATGCTATAAAGGATGGGGTTGATAAATGGCGTAAAGACAGTATATAGCAAAGACTTCAAAGTGTTTTCATGATATGAACTCCCACCAACTGGGAACATGTATATAGTAATCTGCGAGCCATAAAATATGAAGAGGGTAGCAAGGTGAGCGCTGCAGGTGGAGAAGGCTTTGCACTTACCTGCCATGGAAGAGATCCTGAGGATGGATACGAAAACACAGAGATAAGTCAGTACAACAAATATAAATGGCACAAATACAAGCATAATGGAGAACACAAAATCTTCAGTCCTCACCAAGGAGGTATCAGAAGAAGAGATATCTAGAATAGGAACAAAATCGCAGAGAAAATGTTCAATGATGTTTGGGCCACAAAACTTCAGCTGGAGCAAAGAAACCATTTCTATCGACATTAAAACAAACCCAATAACCCAAGGCCAAGTTAGTAGGTGATAGCAGAGTTTATGATCCATGACTGAAGAATAACGCAGTGGGTAACAAATGGCTAAGTATCGGTCAAAAGCCATGGCACTGAGAATTAAAGACTGCACATAGGTAGATCCACAGAAAACATAGTACTGAATGAGACAGCCAATGGGGGATACATTGCCACCTTCATTCAATATGATGTAGAGCATGTTCGGCATAATATTAGTGGTAAAAATAATATCTGCCAAAGCCAGGTTCTTCAGGAATAGGTACATGGGGACGTTGAGGTGGTAACATGCTGATACTAAGACAATAATTAAAAGATTAATTATCAAAATCACAAAGTAAGTAAGCAGGAAGCCCACAAACACCAGAATCTTGATGCTGTAAATACCTTTAAAACCAAGCATTAAAAATTCACTTATGACTGTCTGATTGTGTCCATACATTTCTTAGTCTAGAAAATAGAGTATTAGATTACATGGTACATCTCCCATCCAGATTTTTTTTAGAGCATAATAGTATACTTATCCTTTTATCTTGATAGTCTAAATATGTATAACCATATAGGTTATGGTTAGAGTTCTACATCTAGGGCTACTGTTAGAAATCATCGGACCCCATACAGCCTACCTGACAGGAAATCCCTCCTGAAAATATCAAATTAAAATCATTCTTAGTGGACGCAAACAGCAAAACTTTTGAATGAAGTACTGCTGAGGCTCAATCACATGCGAACTGTGGCCTGTACAGTGTGAATCAGTAGATTGTTTATGTGGCTGGAGCTGCCAGGAGCTGTGTGCAGCCAGCCTATGTTACTCTATGGCACATATGTCAAACACAAGGCCCGCGGGCCGAATCCGTGCAACCAGGCCATTTCACAAGGCCCTCGCAGCCAGGGCTTTTTTCAGCTGGAATCCCACTCACCGTAAACACATAAGCCTTCTGTGTTTGCAAGGACTGCTTTCCTCTTGGCGTGCTGCCACTCTCACAGATTCCTGCCTGTCCAGCATACAGATGTCAGCCAATGATCTCCCTGCAAGTGAGAAAGAAAGTTGCCTACTGTAACGGCATGGCCCGTGGGACCCAGAGGCTCTTGAAGGATGTGGGGTACTCCTGTGTTAGCTTCACCAATGACTCTTGTGTCTAGGGTCATCCTATGTCCACTAGGGGCATAGGATGACTGAGAACTGATATCTTGGATTACATGAGATGGGACAGTAATGATAATTCATGTATTGCAGGATATCTTGAAATATTACAAGTTGTTGATTCTGAACTCATCATGTTATTTGGAAGATGTTAATTGAAAGATGTCATCACCTCCAGGTACCTGGCTGTAGTGTATGATAAAGCTTGCTGTGATTGCATTTTATTGTCTATTGTGCTAATTAAGTCTGCTACTGTGGTGATGTGGATTGGAGCTTGGTAGACAGTCTGGCTTCTAAAGACCTTTTCATTGTGTGAGGCTAATTAACATTGTATTGTGTGAAAGTTCTATTGATGATAAATGTGCAGGTGAAAAGAGCTTATCTCGGAGTCACCTTGTCTGGGTAAATGGTTAGTAATTAGATCATGTAGATTATATGGGTGCCAGAAAGTCTGACTAAAAATGTGTATTGGGCTCCTTGTGTAATGTTGTGGGTGGAGTTAGTTCATTGCTCACTCTTGGTTACTGACTATATAAAAAGAGCTTTTTTACCATTAAAAATCTATTTGTTAAACCAGAGAACAGAGCTGTGTGTCTCGTTTCTGGGGAATCTGTATGGGCCATGTTTGTCTGCTGGATTGTGGAGTGTCAATAAGCTGTCGTGGGCTGGTGGAATGGAATATCGTAAACGGCGTTAACCCCTGACCGTTACACCTACATTGCTGGGACTAGAGCAGGACTGGGTAGGTGAGATGCATGGAAGCTTTTGTGGGTGGGGGAGAGATGAGGGTTGTAGAGGGAGATGTGTGCAGAGGTGGAGAGAGTGGTGCAGAAGTATGAGCAGAGAAGGAGGGGTGGAAATGAGATATGGTCAGCCTGCAAAACAAAGTTGAACCCTGCACGCCTAAACCCTGCACTTTGTATATAGCGCACTGCTCTACCCTGCACTTGTGCACTTATGAACTCTAAACTGTGTACAAAGCGCACTCCTAATAGTTTAATAAACTAGAGAACCTGGAATTTTTAATTAATTAAAACATTTTTTGTTTGTCCCACAGAACTTCAATACAGGTGTCCCTGGTCATTTAGGACTACAAAAATTACTTTTGCCAAGTATATTAATTCCTTTTTTTTTTCACATACCTGTATTTCTATTTTTCAACATATTCATCTGCAGACCAAGGTATCCAGAAAAAGACAAAATAGTTGGGACAAATGATAAGCTCTGGGACATCGCAGAGCTGGAGGGAAGGTGACTATAGTTCCACTTTATATTTCAGTTCTTGTAACAGTGACCATAAAGGAAAGGAAAGTAAATCTCCCTACACAGGGGGCAAGGACATCAATACAAACCCAACTGAAGTTCTGACCCTTCTCCATTTTATGCAAAATGTAAAAAAAGTTTTAGTTTCACCCTTTAATAAACAGAATTGACAACTTTGGCAGCGTTAGAGATTGCCCCTACCACTGTTGCTGTCAGTTTTGCTGGTCACGTTTGATCTGCATTATTTTACCAAAAGTATTGGGACACCTGCCTTCACATACATATACATTTTAATGGTCATCCCAGTTTTAGTCCATAGGGTTCAATATTGAGTTGGCCCACCCTTTGCAGCAATAACAGCTTAAACTTTTCTTGGAAGGCTGTCCACAAGCTTTAGGAGTGTGTCTATGGGAATGTTTGTCCATTCTGCCAGAATTAGAGGAAAAGGCCTGGCTCGCAGTCTCTGCCCTAATTTATCCTAAAGGTGTTCTGTTAGGTTGAGGTCAGGACAGGCCAGTCAAGGAGAATCTGGAGAAGCACCGGATGGCGGCGGGAGGGGGGGAACGTCCCCTCCCGCTGCCTAAAAGAACGATAAAATGGCGGAACTGCCACTATGATCATTCTTATTGTAAACAGAATCGCCGGCAGAAGATGGTGATATCTGAATGATGCCTGTAACTGCAGTCATCATTCAGATATCACTGCACAAAGTCGAGGAAGTCATATGACGTCCTTGGTTGGCAAGTGATTAAAGAGCCAAATCCCGAAGCTCTCTCCTGACCCGTTCCTCTGTTATAAGCCTGATAACTCCTTATAAATTCTCAGACACATCATATAAAAGCAGCCTGACATTTCTGTTGGGGAAGGTTGCTATAAATAGATTAGCAGGCAGCTGGCCCTGTTCCAAAAACACCTCTGAGAGTCTCTGCCTATGATGAGAGGGGGTGTGTGCCTTTCCTCCAATCAGCACTTTTAGCTATCTTGGCTGTATGCCCAGACATCACACTCTGTTAAACAGCAAGAGAACATTTCCTAACACAATCTGAACTTTCTATAGAG
This sequence comes from Rana kukunoris, assembly GCA_029574335.1. Lineage (NCBI taxonomy): Eukaryota > Metazoa > Chordata > Amphibia > Anura > Ranidae > Rana > Rana kukunoris. Next base: position 156,490,181 of record CM056057.1, read on the forward strand.
AGATTTGGTACATCCCTGTGTATCATCTGAGGCTGTTCACTTCACTGGGTGTATGGAAGGTTTACATCCACTTTAAGTCATCAGCATGCCAAGACATTTTGGACAATTTTTCATTCAAGTTTTTTATTTTAATCATAAAAAAGGGTCATTACAATTATAATCATCATATAATAGTCATTACAAATTTTGGACAATTTTATGCTCCCAATTTTTTAGGAACAATTGGGGATGGCCCTTTCCTGTTACACAAGTAGACAAAGCAAGGTCCATAAAGACATGGATGAGCGAGTTTATGGTGGATAAACTTTACTGGCCTGACTTCAACCCAACAGAGCACCTTTAGGATGAATTAGAGCAAAGACTGCAAGCCAGGCCTTCTCGTTCACATCAGTACCTGACCTCACAAATGTGTTTCTTGAAGAATGGTCAAACATTTACATAGACACACTTAAGTCTTGTGGACAGCCTTCCCAGAAGAGTTTAAGCTGTTCTGCAAGGGTGGGCTAACTCAATATTGAACCCTACGGACTAAGACTGGGATGCCATTATAGCTCATGTGTGTGTAAAGGTGGGCATCTCAATATTTTTGGTAATATAGTATATGGCCCGGATTCACGTAAGACTTACGCCGATGTATCTAGAAATACGTCGTCGTAAGTGCAAATGTGCGCCGTCGTATCTCTGCGCCGATTCCCCAAGCTAGATACGTCGAAAAATTTGGCTTCAGACGCTCGACATAACTTGCCTACGCCGACGTATCGTAGGCGCATAGTTACGCTGGACGCATTCGGCATACCCATGTTAAATATGCAAATGAGTAAGATACGCCGATTCACGAACGTACTTGCGCCCGGCGCATGTTTTAAGCGATTTGCGTAAGGGTTAAGTCCGGCGTAAAGTTATTCCCCATATTGGAGGCGCAACTCATGCAAAGGTATGGACCAGGGAACGAACGCCGTCAATTTTTACGTCATTTACATAGTACGTGAATAGGGCTGTGCGTAGGTTACGTTCACATCGTAGGCAGTGTTTTGATGTATCTTAGGCAGTTATCTCGGTGTACCTGTGAGCATGCGCACTGGGATGCGTCCAAGATACGACGCATGCGCAGTTCGTTTTTTGAAGCTCAGCCCATCATTTGCATGGGGTCACGCTTCATTTAAATGTTACACGCCCACTTCCAGCCCACTTCCACCTACTTTGACTTACGCCGGCTTACGCCGACAACTATACGCTACACCGGCGCAACGTTGAGAGCATTTGCTTTGTGAATACCATGCCTGCCTCTGAACGTTGCGCCGGCGTAGCATAAAGAAGATACGCTACGCCGGCAGAAAGATGCGCCCAGGTATGTGAATCCGGGCCTATGTGTTTTAGTAAGATGTAGGCATCAATATGCGGCTGAATGCATGACTTTTTTGACAGTGGCTCTATAAAGGAGAGATGTAGAGAGAAATAGGCGAGCTGACATTGTTGACTCATTTATAAAGGTGCAAACTGCAAGACATTAATGTCTATCATTGCATTAATTATGGCAATGCCTATACTCTGTTCTATCCTAACAGCTTTTTTTAAATACAATACTTTTTAAAATACATTAATTTAAAAAAAGAGTAGTAAAGCCAAACCACAATTACTACAAAAATGAATATTCCCATTTACAAACATTCATCTAAATATACAGATCTTTACCATATTTTGTATTGTTTTTTTTTACTTTTGCCACACATAAAACAAATCTGCAAATGTTAACTGCAGTTATATTTGTTTTCGGCTTTTTAAATATTGGCTTTCTTTTTTCCCATTTTAAAATCTTTGTCATCTCTGTAAGAGATATACACTTTGCGATGTATAATAAGTCCTATTTCCAAAGTTGGAGTCAGACTCTGTTTTACTTACCTAATTTAAATATGTGAATTTAGGTTATTAAGGTAAGGCTGTTATCAGAATATTATAAACTTGTTTCCTTGCTCTGGTGTAAATAAATGACAGCCGTCTCAAAGACATTGAATACTTTATTCCATAGTATTAGAGACCACACCACTGCTGTGGGGAGATAAAAAGCTTCAGCTGTTTTTATAGTGCGCTTGTTATATAGACCTTTCTATATAGATTTTCTTTAATACATCCCTCGGGATACAATTATCCCTGAATTTTTGCAAATCCATTAGATAGCCTTGTTACACCAGTTGTACCTAAATGAAAACAACTACTGTATATTCTGTTTAAAGCTACATTAATAGCAATTTAAAATGAATGTGCCATACAGGCCATCCTGATATTTTTAACTACATGTTGAATCCCTTATAAAAACAATCTTTTTGTCAATTGACTTTAAAGGTGCCCAAGGAACTAGTAAGCCACATAATTATTACTTGTACAGTCTTTTTTATTTTTTAAACGCCAAAAAAAAAAAACATAGGGTCATACTGATTCTACAGAGGTCTATATTATTCCCTCCTTTGGTTCAATCAATTTGGGATATCATTCCCATGATATGTAACATATAAATTAAACAATACAATTGTGTCAGTTACATTTGGCATACACTTTGTATAGGCTCCTGAAAGGGACCATATAACAACGATGAAGTGTTCAAGGAGAGTCTTGACCTCTCTAGGTAACCTTTCTTAGAAGTTTTTTGCATAACCTCATTTACAACATCGTTCTGCTTTTATGCAACCACTTTTGCAACCTCCCAGTTTCACCATCTCTGTCTCAATACTGTTTTGTCAATCTTTTTCAACTATTGCAGCAATCTCCTTTTGAAAACTAAACTCCAGGCACACTAATGTTCATTATATATATTCCTCAATGGCTGCAAATATTAAGTTGTAAAAATCTGATTGCCTGTGCTGTCCCAGGTACTACCTTGTGGCCATCATCTCTATTTGCACATGATGCCTGAAAATAGAGAAGAGCTATGGGTTGGGCATAGCAGATCATTCCACTACAGCAGGGGTGCCCAACCAGTGGCCTGGGGGCCACATGTGGCCCGTGGAGCCCTCTGATGTGGCCTGTTACCTTTTGCTCTGGGGTGGCTGGTTGGCAATCCCAGATTGCAGGATGCTGACCTGCCACCCCAGAGCATCAGTGTTATGAATGAAGCTGGCGGTAGAGGAAGCAAGCGGCTTTTCAGAAAGTGCACCACACCTGCAGGATATAATAGACGTCTATGGCAAAGTGCAGCTATCCACTGGGAAAATCTCAGGTACACTGCGCTGCACCCACAGTGTGGGTAGACCACAGACCATCAGTGTAAAAGCAGTCTTAGGCACCTTTCACATGATTGGTCCTACCCAATCGGACCCTCTATTCACCTCTATGGAGTGGCAGATGTTAACAGACTTTTGTCCATTTACACCTGCCTACCTCCAATCCGATCTGTTAAAAAAAACAGAAGTATATCCCTCCCCAGGAAGAGTAATCCCAAATATTTATAAAGTATTTCTGAATCTACTGATTTTGAGTAAAGGTAACCTCCTATGCATGTTTTCGCCATATGCTACTGTATGTTGAAATCCTTCAAGTTTGTGACAGGTTCACGTAAACAATTTAAAAGCATTTTCAAACGGCCATATCTTCACAGTTCTCCAAGACAAGGGTGAGGAGATCTTCCTTAACCCACTACTATGTCAGGACAGACTTTGAGTCTGGCCTTCCAACAAAGATACTGTTGTCACCACTCAAAGTGAATTCTACATACTGTATATTCTGCATATAAAAAGACACAAGGGTGTATTTACTAAATGAATATGGACTGCACACTTTGCAAGTGCAGTTGCGCTCATTCTACCCAGAGTTTAGTAAATGTGGTAAAGCACTTTGTAAAGAATACCCAATCAGGTGTAAGTGTAGCGCACTCCCTTAAGAGTAGCAGATGAACTGGGATACCCCACCCTGCACAGCCAGGCACACCAAATTTCCACAGGCACTCCAGAGACAGAGATCAGTCCGTGACCTTGTCTTTTGTGGTTTATTGAGGGTTAATACCTTAGATGGGGATGGGAAGTTATGGGATGCCCACTTGACTTCAGAAACTAAACTTTGGCAACAACTTAAGGGACAGCTTTTTATACACCGTCTATATACAGTCTCCTTGACACTCCTTCTGCACTTTACTTGTTTACAGACTCCAACTGGATCACTGTAAAAGGATTTGACAGGCACAGTCAGATTTAGCAATGGTCCCATGCAGGCAGGAACTCGAAGCCCCTTGTTGTGTAGCAGAACACAGTGATCAGCTTGCATTTTCCCTCCTGTGGCTACTTGGCACACTTCTGTCATCAAGGAGAACTGGCTATATGTGGCAATCTTCCCTCTTGTAAGCCCCCAGTAGTGCTGCTCTACTCACACTGTCCTCTTAGTTGCTCCAGTACCTCTGGGAAGGGCTTAGTTAGTGTGTTATGGTAGGATCCTTCCAGTACCCAAGCCCTGGCCCTAGACCAACCCCCCCCCCCCCCAGACTAGCGGACACCCTTGAGGGCCACTCACAGCCAGTACTATATCTCTGTCTTCCACCCAACTGACCCTGCTGGTAAGGCTCATGCCTATTTATGAGTTAAGCCTTGTCCCCTGCCAGCTCTTTACTGGGGATTAGCTGAGGCCCTCATAAATATTACATGCAGCTCCTCTCCTCCTAACCTCCACCCACTAGCATCAGAAGTTTCTACAAGTTTCTAGTAAACTAGGGGGAGGCACCAGAGGAGCTGTCAGGATGACTCATCCAGCCCTGATTCACTGAACCCTGACCCAGTTTTACAGCTCAGGCTTAGCCCTAAGCTAACCCTAAATTTTCCTACACTAACAAACCTATACTACAGAATCTATCCTACACACACAAGAGGGTGCTACACCAGCAAACTAAAAACAGCATTTCTGCTTGCGCATGAATAATTGATGGAAATCAGCAGAGCTTTATCAAATTTGTGCAAGTGCACTTGCAGACTTGCACAGTTTATATTTGTCTTTAGTAAGACCACCCCATTGCAACCTTAGTACACTCACCCTCTAAACAATTTCCCATAGAAATGCATGAGAAATTGAGGCAGCAGTAAAGGCCCAGCAGGGTACTGAACCCCAACCACCATGCAACAAAAAAAATCTAATTTTAAATGTCTAAACAAATTGAACCACTTGCCGACCTCTGCATGCCAATATACGTTGGCACAATGGCAGCAGTGGGCAAATGGGCATACAGGTACGTCCCCTTAAATTTGCAAACTTGATGTTCGCCGGCAGCGTGCGATCGTGTCACGGAGAGGCAGATGTAAACAAGGCATTTCCCTGTTTTGCCTAGTGACAGGACAGAGATCTACTGCTCCCTGTCATTGGGAGCAGTGATCTCTGTCATGTCAGTTGTAGCTCACCCCCCCCCCCCACAGTTATAATCACTCCTTAGGACACACTTAACCCCTTGATCGATCCCTAGTGTTTAACCCCTTCCCAGCCAGTGTCATTTACACAGTAATGAGTGCATTTTTATACCACGGATCACTGTATAAATGCCAATATGTATTCTACATATTATTGGTAAAAAAAAAAGTCAACCTGACTAACTATGTAACTATGTACTGTGATGTATGATGTTTTCGTCTGAATGCATTTTCGTCCGAATTTTGGGCATTTTCATTATCGTTTTAACGATTCTGACATTAGTGTTGTTCAAGTAGACTCCATCTCTCAAAGGTTGCCAGGTTGCCTACCCCTGCTCAAGTGTCTTGTCAAGCAGTTTTATCAGTCCTACCCAGTTCTTTCTACAAATTACAGAAGATTTCCCACCTATAACTTGAAGTTGCATAGTCCTAACATAGTTCCTTTCCTTGGCTGACAACATTGCTTCTTCACCAATGTGCATATTGAGCGAGTGTAGTCACCCAAGGGCAGAAAGGGAGATAATGGCAAAATCACCTGGTTAACATAAAAAAAAAAAACAAGCCTAAAAAAGAAAACAAATGCAGCTAATTCATCTAAGGACTGATAATGTGCAACATGTTAAATTTTTGGTTTAGCATTTAAGATACATAGCTAAACATGTATAGAGCAGTTGCTCCAGAGCTTAGTAAATGAGCAGAAGCTCCGCTGACTTCCATGATCCAATAATGGGAAAGAAGTTAGCTGTTTATTTATGTTCCCTGCATGGGATCGGGTATTCTGTGCAAATTGAAGCTTTACCTCATTTACTAAGCTCTGGAGCAACTGCACTTTGCAAAGTTCAAAGTCTATTGGCCTTTAGTAAATTAACCCCTTTATGTAAACCGCTATCCACAATTTACTTTATTACCATCCATTTATTTAGGCCTGGACAAGTTGTGTGCCTTGTCTGGAGGAGAAGCAGGATCTAGATGAGGAGGACTGGGTAGATATGCGAGTTTATCCTTTCCAACAGTTGATATCAACCAGAGATAGGCTAATCCAATTTAACATTTTGCACAGAATTTATTACACACCACAAAGACTACACCATATCTACCGAATGCGCCTTCCCACTGCTGGAGATGTACATGGGATCTGACCAGATTCCATCATATCTTTTGGGATTGCCCGCAAATTCAAGTTTATTGGCAAGCAGTGACAACATTTCATTATTACTGTTGTATGTATGCAGGTAACACTTTTAGTTTAGCATGTGCATTTTTCTGTACAGATTTCAATAGGAATCAGACTGAATTTTGATCCCTCTATGGCTAGAAGTCAATCTTCTGATAGACTACTCACGAACAAGCTCGCTGGGCTTGCAGCACACCGGTTAGTGTATTATGACAACGGGGCACTCTAGCTGATTGGACACATTTCGGATGAGTGAATGGGGGAATTGGTTCAATTTTTACAGGCAATGGTCTTGGCAGCACCCGCGAGCCGATGGAAACATGCTAATATTAAAAGTCAGCAGCTACAATATGTGTAGCTGCTGACTTTAAACAAAAAATTGGGGAGGGGGGGCAAACTCCACTTTAACCACTTCAGCCTCGGAAGGATTTACCCCCTTCCTGACCAGAGCACTTTTTGTGATTCGGCACTGCGTCGCTTTAACTGACAATTGCGCGGTCGTGCGATGTGGCTCCCAAACAAAATTGGCGTCCTTTTTTTCCCACAAATAGAGCTTTCTTTTGGTGGTATTTGATCATCTCTGCGGTTTTTATTTTTTGCGCTATAAACAAAAATAGAGCCACTATTTTGAAAAAAATTCTATATTTTTTACATTTTGCTATAATAAATATCCCCAAAAAATATCTAAAAATATCTTTTTTTTCCTCAGTTTAGGCCGATACATATTCTTCTACATATTTTTCGTTAAAAAAAATCGCAACTAGCGTTTATTGATTGGTTTGCGCAAAATTTATAGCGTTTACAAAAAAGGGGGTAGTTTTATGGCATTTTTATTAATATTTTTTTTTACTAGTAATGGCGGCGATCAGTGGTTTTTTTCGGTACTGCGATATTATGGCGGACACATCGGACAATTTTGACACATTTTTGGGACCATTGGCATTTTTATAGCGATCAATGCTATAAAAATGCATTGGATTACTATAAAAATGCCATTGGCAGTGAAGGGGTTAACACTAGGGGGCAGGGAAGGGGTTAAGTGTGTTCCTATTTGTGTTCTAACTGTATGGGGGGGGGGTGGCCTCACTAGGGGAAATCATTGATCTTCTGTCCATACATTGTATGAACAGGAGATCAGCGTTTCCCCGCTGACAGGACCGAGAGCTATGTGTTTACACACATAGCTCCCGGTCCCCGCTCTGTAACGAACGAGCGCGCGTGCCCGGCGGGACTCGGGGCTCGGGGGGCGCGCGAGCGCGCCCCCTAGCGGCCGAAAAAGATAGGATGTAGAGCTACGTGCTCTCGCGTAGCAGTGCCGACCTGCCACCGTAATATGACGGCGGCTGGTCGGCAAGTAGTTAAACAGGAGCTCTTGTGCTAGAATTATTGTATTTAATATGTGCCACATGTGTGGTGCGACTACAATTTACATACGGGTGTATACCCTGGCCATGAATTAACATTTGCACATGTGTGAGGAGTAACATGGGTAACAATCTTTTAAAGAAAAAATGTAAATACTTTTTACTGTCATTTTTTTTTCTTTTTTCCTTATTTATTTGTTTATTTTTCCTTGATCGCTATCAAGGGGTTAATAAACCCCTATGTAATAAAATTGGCCACGTGACAGGTATTCTTTTTGTAGAAATTAGGGATCTAATAGACCCCAATGTTTTCCCAGCCCTCCACAGCATCTAACCAAGCACAGATCTGCTTGGTTAGAAGTGCACCCTGGCTGTATCGATCAGGAAATGGTGGATCTGAAACCGGAAGTGATGAAATCAGCATTACTTCCGGTTTCATTGTTTACAAGGTAAAAGCGAGGCATGGATATGCCTTAATTTCACATGTCTTTACCTCCAGAAGCCAGAGGTTGTAGTCCCAAGTAAGCAAGGGAGAACTTGAGAACCACGGGGTGGGGGGCGCTGGTGGGTGAGGACCCTGCCACCCGCTGTGTGAAAGTGATCGCAACTAGAGAGCCGCCACATCACTTTCACATTCAAGCCCGCAGCCTGCTGAACAAATTGGTACTACTTCCATAGAGCTGAACCGGTTAAATATTTAAATATTTTTAAGTTATGCTATGTTAATGGGAACATGTAAAAAATATAAAGTAGGTGTTATCACAAATAGGCTGCAAAAGTAGAAATACACTTTTAGACAATATTGTATGGGGCTGATCCTTGTCACAGATTTGTAAACATTCACAACTTTCCCTAGAACTATACTGGCAGCATTTCTACACAGTGTCTACTTAGAGCCCCTATCACAGTCTGGGAAGTAAATTGTGAGATAACTTGATAACATCATCCTCATAACACAAAAAAACAAATGACACATATTTGAAATATACTCCTTTTTTTCTTAATCACCTGTTGCCGCTTTTTAAACTTTGAGCTCCACATTCTTTGCATGCAAACTTGGCATGCTGATTCTCTAAGGGATAATGGCACATCGGTTCCGTATGAGATGCAAAACTTCTTGGTTGTTTTAACCTCTCACAAAGATTTTTATCCGCATAAAAATCTTTGTGAGAGGTTAAAACAACCAAGAAGTTTTGCATCTCATACGGAACCGATGTGCCATTATCCCTTAGAGAATCAGCATGCCAAGTTTGCATGCAAAGAATGTGGAGCTCAAAGTTTAAAAAGCGGCAACAGGTGATTAAGAAAAAAAGGAGTATATTTCAAATATGTGTCATTTGTTTTTTTGTGTTATGAGGATGATGTTATCAAGTCAAGCTGCAGGTAGTAATGATTGATATATGTTATTGTTTCAAGTTCTGCCTTGATAAGAGCATTAACCGTTTGCCCTGTGCTCCACTTTTGTACACTCAGGTGGCCAGACCATTTATTTATTTATTTTACTTATAGCTTTCAGAATTTGTGAAAGATCCCCCCCAAACCATATATTTTCTGAAAGAATATGATCAGTGCAATAAAAAAGAAGGTGCTACTGATTTCTCAGATCACGCGGTATTTGCGCAAATTCTTATCAAGCCAATATATTTGCAAAAAATACAGTAAAACCATTATTAGCAGATAAAAACACAGCACATTTTTCAAAATTCCTACTAAATATAAAAGCTTAACCTGTATTGAGTTAAAAAATAACAAATATTTGTAACTTTTTAAAATTTCACCAATTCACCATTTCATAAAAGGTCACCCGCCCATGTCATTGGGTAAGCCCCGCTTGCCGGAGAAAGCCGGGGCTTACCCTATGATGTGGACGGGTGACCCCCACCCCCTCTTACATTATGAGGGTTTCGTGTGGAGTGGAGACTGCAGCATCGCTGGACATCGGACCATCGCGGGACATAGAGAACGACGCTGAACAGACCGGATCACATTGCTGGAATGTTTTTTTTATTTTTTTTATTTTTAATAAATGACTTATCCTAACTGTGTCTGTGTGTTTTATTTTTAAATTTTTTACACTTTTTTTTGAAATGGTAGGGGTACAATGTACCCCGTTACCAATTCACATGGGGGGGGGGGGGCGGAATATGGGGGTCCCCTTTGTTAAAGGGGGCTTTCAGATTCTGATAAGCCCCTCGCCCGCAGACCCCCATAACCACCGGGCAAGGGTTGTGGGGATGAGGCCCTTGTCCCCATGGTTCCCCTTAATATTTATACCAGATGTAAAGGGTCTGGCAATGGACTGGTGGGGGGACTCCTGCCTTTTTTTTCAATGACTTTGATCTGTATAGCCACAAGTAGTTTTAAATTACTTTTTTTCCTTTCGAAATGACATTTTGTGCAGGGACAGTTATAAACTCAGGAAACATGCGCTACTTTACAGGCATACTATACACACACCCCAGGTACGACATTTAAACTGTTATTGTTTCACTTTAAGCATTATTAAAATCACTGCTTTCCAAAAAACTGACGTTTTTAAAAACTTTTTTTTGCATTGATACATGTCCCCTGGGGCAGGACCCAGGCCCCAAGCACATTTTATGACAATAGCTGCATATTAACATTTAAAATTAGCACTTTACATTTTTCATGTGTCCCATAGACTTTAACAGTGTTTGCATGTTCGAACAAATTCGGCTCATTTCTACTGAGTAGGCTGTCAGTGGCCCTTAAGGGTATCCCCTAGTCTAGGGGGTAAACTTGGGCCTGGGGCTAAGGTGCTTGAAGGATCCCACACAACACATGGATGAAACCCTTAATGGAGGCACAGGAGAGAGGACGTTTAAGAGATCTCCTGAGATGTCAGCCGGGTAGGCTAGTGAGTGCTCAGTCTAGAAGGACTGTGAAGAGAGTGTCAGTCTGGAGTTATCTAGGTGGGCTAGTGAAAGCGGCAGCTGCAGCCAGGTGGGTTGGTAGTGCCTGAAGAGGGGGTGCTGGGATCAGTAGCCATGGGAATGCATGCTGGACACTGACGTTTTTTGCTACACATCTAAGGCGTCTCGGGTTCCTGCCTCTTGCACAAAAATCGGAGTCACTAACAGTGTGCCAGCAGAGTTCTGGAGGAAGCAGTGGAGTGTACATAGACTGTATATAGGAAAAGTTGTCCCTGAAGTTGTTCTAAAGTCAAGTGGGCATCCCATAATCCCCACCCAAGATTAGAATCCCTTAATAAAATAACAAAACAAAGTACTGGACTGTTTTCTGACTCTGAAGTAAGTGTAAAGATTCGGTGTGCCCGAATGTGCAGGGTGGGGGGATCCCATTCTGTTTGCAGCACCTTAGGGGTGCACTACATACACCTGATTCTACAAACCCGATTTCAACAGGGAGCAGCCTGAATTTTGATCCATCTATGGCCAGTCCTGCTCAGGCTTGCTGAAAAACTTTAGTTCGATCAGTGCTGTAACACCCCGATTAGTGTATTATGACAACGGGGGACTCTAGCTGATTGGGCACACCTAGGATGTGTGGATGGGGGAATTGGTTCCATTTTCTTTTTTTCAGCCCATTGGCAGAACTAAAGACAAACTGAGCCATGTATGGCCAACTTTACACCCCAACTACCCAAGCTAATACCCCATCTCCTGTCCCCCTCCATTACACCTCGCCTCCACTCTTACACCCCGTCTCTTTATTCTCTTAATTTTTCTCTTATCTAAAAGCCCCACCTCTACCATACACCCACCTTCTTACCCCACTCCTTTACACTCTCCCTTCTCACTCCCCTACCTTTTACCCTTACCTCCACTCATATACCCCCCACAAAATGGTGGCCGTCTGCACACAGACACTGACTCCCTGGCTTCAGCTCCTGTTCTTCACCTATAGAGAACTCTTCAAAGGCGTTTCACCCTTTTCAGGGCTTTTTACATACTGACACAAGTTTCGAGGAGGATTTAAGTGGTACTATTTTCATTGTTTTGGACTTATACCCCCATGTTATACTCATACCTTCCTCCCCCCATAACAATTCACCTTCCCCTTAACACTCTACTTTTTTACTTCCTTCCCTTGTACACTCACCCCCTCTTATATACCCCTCCAACTTATACCATGTACTTCTCACTCCCTCCATTACACCCTTCCTCACGGACTTACCCACTGACGAACCCGCCTCCTCCCTCCTCTTCCTTTTAAATTACCTTCCCTCTTATCCAACCAAATATGCAAATCTTCTTAACTCTTCACTTACACTTGACCTCCTTCCTAAGATTTATCTTTTGTACACCCCCCACACATGCCCTTACACCTCATCCCTAACACCTTGCTTTATATCCACCCCCTCAACCCTTCTTTAGAGCTGGGAGGTTGGTGTTTAAATGAAACTTTAGGCTCATAGAAATCTTATCTACGATCATTTAAAAATGTTGATCTCGCTCTCTGATGTGGCGTGGCCTGGACATGGCTGAGTGAGGCTGCTTTTTCCTCGAGCTCCCGGCCTTGTCCACCCCTTCACCGGCTAAAAAAGCAGCAAAGTCAGCATGCAATCAGCCAAGAAGCGCTACACTAAAGCTACCACCCGGGTGACCAGATCCAACACACCGGCAAGAGATTTACACCGGTATTTCAAGCCACAGGCACAGACTTCCCCGGGAGCCAGAGCGACGGCACTGTGAGGCGCAGCACAGGCAACCCTGGCCGACGTACGGGGGAACGGTAAGTGGCTCCTGTCCCCTGCTGACCCAGCTTGACCACCCGGGCCTGTGGTGATCCCGGGACCTCCGGACCTGCACATGGAATTCCCTATCCTCCCCCCCGGGGGGCTCCTCGGCGGAGCGGGAGATTCAGGCCTTGCTGCAGGCCCTACCCACGCGGTCTGATATTGAGGCCCTGATATTAAGATTAGAGGAGACTCACCGCCGCGATTTCCAGGAGGTGAGGGCGGAGGTGTCCTTCCTGACGGAGAGGGTGACATCTGGCGAGGTGTCATTTTCGGCCCTAGAGCAATGGGTGTCGGGCCTGGAGCGGGCGAGAGACCAACATAGAGACACGGCGATTGCGCTGCAGCTCCACCTGGAGGATGTGGAGGACCGGAGCCGCCGCAACAACCTGCGGATCCGGGGAATACCTGAGTCGGTCAGCGCAGAGAACCTGGAGGGGAAGCTTCAGGAGTTGTTCCGGGAGATCTTGGAGGAGCCGCTAGCAGTGGTGGAGATCGACAGGGCGCATCGAGTCATGGGCCCCAGAGTGGAGGAACAAGATAGGCCCCGCGATGTCCTATGTAGGCTGCTGAGGTATGCCCAGAAAGACCGTATCGTCCGAGGGGCATGGGAGCATGGCGCGGTGTCGATCAATGGGGCCCCGGTCACGGTTCTGCCAGACCTCTCCTGGGCAACTCTCCGTCGCAGGGAAATGTTGAAACCCACACTAGACCTCGCCAGGCAACTGGGCTTTACTTACAGATGGGGCTATCCACTCGCTGTTACGTTCAGGAAGAAAGGTTTGGCCTACACACTACAGTCCCCTGCGGACTTGCCTGGACTGTTCCGGTTTCTGGGAGCGGAGCCGGTGCCGATACCGGACTGGCTGCAGATCCTGCCACGTGCGCCTGGAAGATCGGGGCCCTCCAGCTACAGAGTGGCAGCACAACCTCGCCAAAGACGCCAGAGCAGACGACGCTAGCGGAGACCATCTGGAGACGTTCTGCATGGGTGACGTGAGTAGACCTTGAGCCGCAGCCCACCGTACACTCTCCATCCCCGTGCCCCTGTACACAAGACACACTACCCCTGCCATACCTAGGAGTCGTCTGGACTCTCCTCGCCTATAGGATGGCAACCTTGCCCGTTGAGCCGTCTGGTTGCATCACCCCTACCCTTTTTGTTTTTTGGCACCCTCCCATCATTCTGATCCTTGGTAGCAGGGAGCGCCCGCAGGCACTGAGTACACCGGACATACCCCTATTAGAAGCTTACGTTCTATCCGGGTAAGCGAGAGGGGGGTGGAGTATGGCAACTATCCCTATTTGGAGCCTCAATAGGCCCATGCGGTGCCGGGTGTTAGCTCATTTGATATTGGCGCTTCCTGCCGAGATGAAAGGTCCCCGTGCTACAGGAGTACACCGGAAACGGAACTGTGCGGGATGATGGCCCCCCGCCCCGGTTTTTAGGCACATTCGTGCCCACTTTCCCCGGACGTGTGGCGTGAAGACCCCCCCTGCCCCCGCTGGCTAGCGATGTTTTGGGCCATTCGCTGGGATTGTGGGGAAGAGGCGGGTGGCTCCCGCCTGGTGACTCAGGGGGCGAAGCACTGTGACACTCTGGACGCTGGGTCCTGGACTCTGAGTCGGGCAGGAGGGGGGGAGATTGCCAGTGACGGGACGGGAGAGGGGCATTGAACTGAGCAGTATCCTGTGGCATGTTATGAGGACGCTGGGCAATGAAACTGAGGGTCATGGTGGGGAGGGGGCTCACTGGAAGTTCTTTGATCTGGGGATATGTATACATGTTAATGGTTGTGAAGCATTCGGGCGGGGGAGGGGGGGGTTGGATGGTGTGGCTGCCCACTGGGATAACCTCACTTACTAGGCATGTCACTAACGTTATGGCGTTTGGCGGTGTTTTCTCCTTCAGCGGGGAGGGGCTTTTCTTTTTGTTTTTAGCACTCCACGCTGGAAGACATGCTGCCATAACCTATTGGTTTTACAGTGCTAAGTGCCTTATGGTTCCATGCTTGGATGTTTTATTTTGTTTTCTCCTTAATATCGCCTTCTTTTAAATGTTATGCTTACCTCTGGATGTGTATTATATCTGATTGCAATAGAGACTTGATCCCCAACGACATCAGCAGCCGGGGGGGGGGGGGGGTCCCGGGAGCTCGCTTTACTGGTCCTGTCTACCCACCTACCCACCTAGGCCTGCGCTCAATTCCCAGCGTATCGCTGGTGAGTGCTTTTAGCTATCTAAGCTACATTAGTTTTCCCCCTTTTTTTTTTCTCTCCGGCCACACACCCTTGCGTAGGCCTCCTAATCTGTATATCTTACTGCATACCACGCTCTTAACCCCTTTACTCCCCTTACTTACCCAGTCGCGCAGACTGACACCTCCCCCCCCCCTTCCCCTGACCCTATCCTACTCACCCGTACCAAGGGGTTCGCCCTTTGCTGACTCACGGTCATGGACAAGCTGACTGTGGTTTCACTGAACATCCCGGAAAAAAGGAGGATGCTCCTGCATGATATGCGCCGCTTGGGGGCGGATGTAATTATGATCCAAGAAACACATTTTAGAGACCAAAATTTGCCCTTGCTGAAAAATAGACGCTACCCCACGGTGTATCATTCCAATTATACGGAAGCAAAGTCACAGGGGGTCTCTATACTTCTCTCGGCCAGGGTCCCTTGGTCCCATGGAGATGTTAAATTGGACGAAGAAGGGCGCTATCTTTTTCTGAAGGGCAAAGTTGGCATTTGGATAAATTGTTACGCTTTGCGGAGGGCCAATTAATTATAGGGGGAGATCTGAACATCCCCCTGATCCCGACGGAGGACACGTCGACTGGTACTTCCTCTACCTCCAGAGACTCTCGAAAACGCATACATGCAGCGTTATACTCAGCCCAACTGATGGACACTTGGCGCCTTTTCCACCCTGGAGAGAGGGATTATACCTTCTACTCAAAGCCCCATGGGTCCTACTCACGAATAGACTACTTCCTAGTACCCCACAGACAACTAGACACGGTGAAGGAGGTGGCAATCGGGTCTATTACTTGGTCTGACCACACCCCGATCACACTGATCTATGCCTTGGCAGAGGCCCAATCCTCCCAGAGGCGGACTTGGCGACTAAATGAGAGCCTGTTGCAGGACTCTGACACCATGTCTGAAGTAGTCAGAGAGGTAGGATATTATTTTGAATCCAACACTGATCAGGATAGCGCGCGGGGGTGGTGTGGGAGGCTCACAAGGCTTCTCATTAAGCATGGATCTAGGTTGAAGAAACTGAGGACGGAACGGCTCAATGCACTGCTTGCTAAGCTGCAACTACTGGAGGCCCAACACAAACAGGTCCCGACACCCCAAGTGGGTTCGGATCTGGATATCATCCGTAAGCAGATCACGGATTTGTTACATTATAAGGCAAAGGCAGCGATGCACGTCTGCAGGTGACATATTTACGAATCGGGTAACAAATGCGGGAGGACGCTGGCTCAGGCGGTCTGCACGCAAAACATGGCGTCGTATATCCCGCACATAGTTACACGGAAGGGGAAAAAGGTCTCAGTCCCACATCAGATTTCACAGGAGTTTAAAACCTTCTATTCCAATCTCTACAACCTTCCCCCCCCCCCCGCAGGCGGACCTAGACCCAGACCTGACATCTACATACCCAGACACCTCCTGCATGCCGACACTGACGACAGACATGAGGGAGACGCTGGAAGAGCCAATCACTCTTTCAGAGATCCAGGCAGCACTGAAGTCCTCTAAACCGGGCAAGGCTCCTGGCCCGGATGGCCTCACCACTGCGTACTATAAATCCTTACTCCCGACTCTGGGCAACCGATTAGTGGACCTGCTTAATGCTGTGGGCTCGGAGGGCACATTTTATATAGACACCCTATAGGCGCAAATAGCGGTAATCTATAAGGAAGGTAAGGAACCCAGACAGTGCGGTAGCTATCGCCCCATCTCCTTGCTAAACACTGACATAAAATTATTTACAAAGGTGATTGCCACCAGATTTCAACGGTATCTCCCTGGCCTTATTCATCTGGACCAAGTAGGCTTCGTCCCAAACCAGAGAGGCCAGGGATAACACGACCAAGGTTCTGAACCTGCTGCATGTTGCCAACAAGACAAAGGTTCCTTGTGTTTTCGTAGGGACGGACGCCGAAAAGGCGTTCGACCGTGTGAGCTGGCAATTCATGTTTTCTACCTTGAAACATGTGGGGATGGGGAGGAGGATGCTTCACTGGATAACAGCGGCGTATACGAACCCGGCGGCCAGGGTGAGAGCGAATAGCACGTTGTCAGACACATTCCCGATTATCAACGGGACCAGACAGGGTTGCCCACTGTCACCCCTCCTGTTCGCTCTGACCCTGGAACCCTTTCTACAACACGTACGGCAGAATCCAAACATCACCGGGATAACGGTAGGAGAGGGGCACTATAAAATCTCGGCCTACGCCGACAATATGTTATTTTCCTTGACCAGTCCGTCGGTATCCCTTCCAAGTCTGATGCGGGAATTTGAATCATACTGCAAACTAGCCAACTTAAAAATCAATTTGACAAAATCCGAGGCGATGGGGGAGGGGATCCCCCAACAGCAACTGACGCGGCTTAAACAGGACTTTAAGCTAAAATGGACGGACGTAGCATTGACGTACCTGGGAACGCGCATCCCACCGAGACTTTCTGACACCTACAAACTTAATTTTCCCCCCCCTGCTTAAGACAGTCCAACAGTTACTGAATGGATGGACCACGGGACTACACTCGTGGTTTGGGAGGAACAGTATTTTAAAAATGACCATCCTACGGAAATTTATATACTTACTGCAGGCTCTCCCCATTCACATCCCGACGACGTACTTTAAGCAAACGCAGGCAGCATTTGGACTGTTTCTCTGGGCGTACATAGAGCAGTGCTTTCCCTGCCCAAACGGAGTGGGGGACTAGCTATGCCAAACATAAGAACGTATTACCAGGCAGCGCAGCTTAATCGACTTATAGACTGGTGCCGTCATGGACTGCTTAAACTCTGGCCGCGGCTGGAACAGGCGCAGAGCGAAGTCCTTTTGAAACGGGCCCCATGGTGCCCTGCCCTACAACAAAAAGCCGTACACCATCACCCGATAATAGGGAACACCATCAAGGTCTGTACCAGACTGCTAGCGCAAGGCCGCCTTGCGTCGGAGGCAACCCAGGTTTTGTACCTGGACTGGAGGATGCCAGATTCATCGCTCTAAGCGGGTCCGGACATTTTCAGGCCTCACACTTCAGCGAGGCGGGCCGGTGGAAGACGCCGGCCCAGTTGATGGACCACTCGGGAAATTACCAGCTGGACTTTATGAGAGCCTGTCAGCTGAGCCACTTCCTCAAGACCATGACACCCCCCCCCCCGCTGGTCAACTCCTTACGCCCCTGGAAGAGATGTGCCTGGAGACGGGGGCGCTGCCTCATGCGCTCTCACTGCTTCACGCCCTGCTGGTTGAGCCACCGGAGGGGTACCAGATCCCGAGCCTCGGTAAATGGGAGCGAGACCTGGGATACCAATTCACAACTAACAGGAGACAACATATCCTAACATTTACACACAAGTCATCGATTTGTGCCAGGGTCCAAGAGACCAATTACAAACTGCTGACGAGGTGGTACAGAACCCCGGCCGTACTGAATAAACTATTTCCAGACGTATCAGACCTCTGCTGGAGGTGCCAGCTGGAAAAGGGCACTTTGATGCATATTTTCTGGTCCTGCCCACGCATTAAGCCGTACTGGGAGAAGGTCAGGCGAATTATCCAAAAATTTACGGATCGCAGGGTACCTGATGACCCGGCTTATTTCCTTCTTCACGCGACGAACACCCCTGCGCGGATCTATAAAAAGTCCATCGTTCGACACTTGTTAGACGCAGCTAAGGCCTGCGTCCCACTGTGCTGGAAATCCCCGCACCCACCGACAATAGCCATGTGGCTGAAGAAGGTAGAGGAGATCAGCCGGATGGAGGATCTAGTCTTGTCAAAACAGGATAGAAACGAGCTATACTCCCAGACATGGCAGATGTGGACAATGTTCACATACTCAGAGGAGGGCCAGGCCCTCAGGGGTGAACAACTGGCTCCCCAGTTAGACTGAATTCCCCACACCCGCCCCCAGGGCCCTCCTGATTTTATTGCTGTGATCATCGCGGGGCACATATTACCAACCGGAGGTTGTTGTCCATGATCGCGAGCTCCACCCCCCCCCTCACACCTCCCTACCCCCCACACCTCCCTACCCCTCACTCCCTTCCCTCCTCTGTCCTATAATTACCCCCCTACACCTTACTTGCGGGTGTGTTCGTCTGAGCAGCTCCCACAATATCTTCCTCGTTTTCTTAACTCATTTCACTCTTAGAAAACGGAAAATAAAAGTGGGAGGCTGAGACACGGTTCCATAATATAATGTTGTGGTCAGTGCCGCTTGAATACTGTTGAGATTTATTTCTCTTTCTTTTCTGTATGCATGTTTGCTGGCACCAGTTGGTGTACTGTTCTTGTTGTGGTCCATGTGGACTGGCCTCATGTGGTGCATAAATAAAAAAAAATAAAAAAAATCTCTGTGATCTGTATCTGTAATCAAAAAACTTTTGATTTTAAAAATATCTTTATTTATAATGCAGCATCAACACTATCCACAGTATCTAAAATAATAATTAATAGAACAGACAAATAAAACTTTATTATTTCCTGTCTGTCTCTGGAGATATTTCAGAAGGTAAATAGTTGTGGAATTAATTTGCCCCTTGGGAATGAAGACATAAACAGGATGAGTTGGTGAAAGAGTTCTCCGTGGCTTAATTCTTTAGGGATACCATTGTATTAACTGTGTTTGTCTGATTATTATTTTTAAACAAAGGGCCAGATTCACGTACATTGGCGCATTTTTTGACTGGCATAGCGCACCTCCTTTACTTTACACTGCCGCAATGTAGCGGTGAAATTACTGTATTCTCGTTTGATTTGCGCAGAAATTAGCGCCGGTGCAACGTAATTTCAGAGGCGTAAGGCGGAGTAATTCAAATTGGGAAGGACGTGGGCGTGTTACATTGAAATGAGCCGTGACCCCATGCAAATGAAGGGACGGCCGGCTCGCGCATGCGCGCATGAAGCAGTCCATGGTCAGCACCTCTGTGCGCATGCTCACAACTCGGGAACGGCGCAATCAGTAAAATTGGAGGTGGACCCGGGCAACTTTGTGAACTACGCAGACAGCATAAATAGACAGACACAAACGCACTTCCTTTGCAAAAGTACATCCCTTTGTATCCCTCCCTATACAGCAAGGTGCTTTTGTTCTGTTGTTTGTTGCGTTGTGACTTGTCTTTGTGATATTTGTTGACTGTTTGATCTAGTGTTTGGTAGAATATATTTGAAAGTGTTTTTTGGTGACTGCTTGTAAGACTTTTTGGTTGATAGATTTTGGTTTGTTTGTTTTGTTGCTTGATTTTTCCTGCTTGTTTTTGTGAGTGATTTTTGGTGATTGTTTGGGAGAGAGTTGTTGTATGAGTATGACTGAGAGGAAGAGGAAGTTGAATTTTACTTTGGGGGAGAAACAAATAATTGCCCGGGCCATTACCCAATATGGGCGTTTCCTCCACGGCCCGAAGATTTTGCAGCACATTACTGACCAAGTGAATTCAGCGGGGGGGGGGGGGGAGACCCAGACACGCCCGGGGATTGAAAAGAAAATCAATGACCTCCGGCGTTTGGTCCGAAAGAAGCTGGCCAAAATGGTAGCCCATGCCAGGGGCACAGGAGGGGGCCCACCATGCCCTGTTAGGCTGACAGCGGAGGAGCGTGCGGTGGCCCAGACCTTTCATAGACAACAGGTGGAGGGCCTGCCTGGCTATGACTCCAGTCATGAAGACGTGATGCCAGGTAAGGTTTTTTTGCCCTATCAGGTGTGTAGCATGTGGGGGGGGGGAGAAAGGGAATATGTGGCAAGTGTGTGGATCCTCCAACCTGTGAATGTTTTGTGGCATCCACAGTTGTGCAGGAGGGTGCTGGGCCATCTGCCCTGACCGCACAATCCCCGGGACAACAGCCTGATGAGGACCCCCCAACAAGGCCGGAGTCCTCGGAGGAGGTTGAGGAGGAGGAGTTTGAGGAGGAGGTGGATGTCATGTCAGCCAGTGGATTGTTGTTTTTGGAGGAGCCGGGGCCGTGGCCGTGGGCGCCCCAGGCGTGGCTCACGCCAGCGGCATTAATTTGTTTTCCCCCTTTTTTTGTGTTGTGAATGTTTTTGGAATGTGGGGGTGATATTCTTGCTGGAAAAGAGGTGTCTCCCTCAGTTTTGGTGGACCAGGACCAGGGAGAAGTGATCCCCAGGTCCGTGTGAATGGTGTATGAATGTACAGTGACATAATTGGAGCCGTGGCGTGGCGTTGCTGCTCACAAGTCCAGCATGGTGGGCTTGTGCTAATCCAATTAGATGAGGATGTGATGTGTCTGTGCTAGGGACCACAGTGGTGTGCATGCATGCATTCTCATTGTGCCATGATTAATGTGTGTGTTTAACGTGCAAAGATGTCTAATGTGAGCTGTCTCCTGGCTGCTCTTCCCTCAGAAGACGGGGTAACCTTGGTTAGGGGGGATTGTCTGGTTCAGGGGTCAGGTCATCACGTATGTCAATCTGCAGGCCCTTTCTCACTGCGAAGTTGTGCAGCAGGCAACATGCACCGATGATCTGGCACATGAAGTTTGGGGAATACAACAGGGTCCCCCCAGACTTATCCAGGCATCGGAAACGTGACTTCAGGAGGCCAAAGGTGCGCTCCACCACTACACATGTTTGGGGGTGGGCTTCATTGTATCTTTCCTCTCCTGGTGTTTGGGGGTTCCGGATAGGAGTCATGAGATGGGGTCCCAGTGCATATGCAGAGTCACCTGTAAGGGAAAAGACAGGAGGATGTTAGTCATGCATGTGCCCCTTGTGATGTGTGCATCATGGGGGGGACAGTCATGCCTGCCACCCATGTCACTCACCAACCAGCCAGGTGTCCCCATACACGTTCTGTTCGAATTCCATTCGGATGGGGCTCTGATTGTAGATGTAGCTGTCATGGCTGGATCCGGGGTGTTTGGCACGGACGTGCCATATGAGGCCATGGGCATCGACTATCACCTGTACGTTGATGGAATGCTCTGTCTCATGGGGGGGCTGGAGTGCCACATGTGTGCAATCAATGGCCCCCACAGTGCGTGGGAATCTGGCAATTCTGTAGAAATCTGTCATTGCCTTCAGCCGCAGGTCCTCAGTGGTGGGTTTGATGATTTGGTTGGCCATGCGTCTGAGGATTGCAGGGACAACCTGGTGCACACATCTGCTCATGGAGGATTGTGACATCCCAGCCACCACTCCACTTGTTCTTTGAAAAGAGTCACTGGCAAGGAAATGGAGTCTTGTCATGACCTTGACCAGTGGCTGCACTGCATGTGAGCGGTGTGTTGGGCTGGTGATGTCCTCCTGCAAGGTTGTGGTTAATTCCAGGATGGCATGAGGGGTGATTCTGAAGATGCGATACACCTCAGAATCACTCATGCCAAAGAGGTCTATGCAAGTGCGGTATATCCTCTCCCGTGCCCTCCTCCGTGCCCTCCTCCGTACCCTCCTCCTTCTTTGCTCCTCTAAAGTCAGTAGTATAGCTATGAGCAAGGATGTCCCTGGCATGTTGGCATACAGATTGTTGTGCAACACGTGTGACTGCTCAGCTCTTCACTAACAGTGTTGCTTTCTCTGACATGTAGACGGATTGTCTAATTTTATACCACCTTTTATATGGTCTAATTTTAGACAGGCCGTGCAGCTGTTGCGCACAGCGCATAGCCTGCGCTGCAACAACGTTCTTTTGTGGATCCCCATAACTCCCTCATTAGCATATTTGAATAGCAAATCAATGGTGTGTCTAGCGCAGTTTTGCGCGGACGGATGCGCCTGTCTATTGAAATTACGCCGGACAAAAAAAAAGTAGATTTCTTGCGTATCTCGTTTTTGGGATGCGGCGCATCGAAACGCATGCGCAAATTTAGACTTACGCCGTGCATCTCCTGTAACGCCGGCGTAATCGCTCTGTGAATCTGGCCCAAAGTTTATTAAAGAAAGTAAATCATTTGGTGGATTATTATTTGAAGATTTCTGTATTGTCAGACAACTGATTATACTATTATAGAAGAACACTATTCATAGAAATGTAAAATGAGTGTTCAAACAAGTGAAGTAAAGGCCACTCCTTAGGTGCAGGCAGTGATCTTCACATCAAATGTGTTTCCTTGTTCCACCACACAAGTTGTCAGGAACGGTGTCATTACTGTGTTCACCTGCTGGTGACACTGTTAAGTTCGGTTTCAGTGGGTGTAGCTCTGGTCCCCACCAGCAGGTGTGTCCCTGCCAAGACATCCAACCAGCTATCAAGCACACCTGATGTGAGTCTGCTGGACTATATAAGCCCCCCCTTAACCAAAGCTCAAATGCTCCAGAATTCCATCTGCTAGACTTGTCCCTGCATGAACATGCCTTTGTCCCTGCTTTTGTCCCAGACTCCATTGCATGTACCCTGTCCTTGAGACCTGTTCCTTGTACCTGCTCCCTGCTCCCATTACAGTCTGTTTTCCCATACCTGGCTTATGTTCCCCTTTGCTTTGTCCCTGCCTGGGTTATTTATGTTTATTTCCAATGCTTATGAATATATAATTAATAGTTAAAGGGGTTGTAAAGGTAAAAAAAAATCCCTAAATAGCTTCCTTTACCTTAGTGCAGTCCTCCTTCACTTACCTCATCCTTCGATTTTGCTTTTAAATGTCCTAATTTCTTCTTTTTTTTTTTTTTTCCACATCAGTCGTTGACCGCACACAAGAGACCAGCTCACGGAGTGATGCTTAATTTTCGTCTCTTATTTGAGTTAGCATCATCTGTGGTAAATATTCTTACTTCAAATTAATTTCCTTTTAAGTTTTTTTTTTCTGAGAAATCCTCACTTCCTGTTCTTCTGTCTGTAACTACACACAGTAATGTAAGGCTTTCTCCCTGGTGTGGAGAAAGCCTCTTGAGGAGGGAGGGGGCGAGCAGGAGGGTCAGGACACTCTCTACTTTGCATATAGAGAAAGGAGCTGTGTGTTAGTGGGCGTCCTGACACTCCTGCTCGCCCCCTTCCCCCTCAAGAGGCTTTCTCCACACCAGGTTATAAAGCCTTGCATTACTGTGTGTAGTTACAAACAGAAGAACAGAAAGTGAGGATTTCTCAGAGGAAATAAGGACATTTAAAAGTAAAAGTGAAGGAGGACTGCACTAAGATAAAGGAAGCTATTTAGGGGATTTTTTTTTACCTTTACAACCCCTTTAAGTGTTTTTTGGGGTTTTGCTGTGTCTTGCACTTATTACTTGTTTTTGGTTTACTGTTTGGTTTACACATGTGCCTATCTTAAATTAACTTACTTTTTCACTTACTCATTTGTTCCTGATTCCTTGGTGCAGCCCAATGATCTGATAACCTGTATTGGATGTTTGTGTATGGCATCCCCTGATACAAGTGTTACAAAGTAGCTTACCAAAAAGTCTAAATGCGCTCAATGCAGCTAATGAAGGATCCTTGTCCACAGACAATATTGCATCTCCAAAGACAGATTACACCAACTTCAATCCTACAATGGTAAGATATAAAGAGAAACAGAGAGGAATCTCTATGGTTTAGTACCCAACTACTCACGTGTATTGCATCAAATAGAAATGTACTCACAAGAAGCAAACAAAACAGCACTTTTCTCCAGCTGATGAGTGAGCATGAAAACATCACCGCTATAGCTTCACCCAACACACATTTCACATCAAAACAGATGTTGCCAAAGTGCACAGTCACATATCTTTAGGGTCTGACTTTTTGGTATGCTGCTTTGTAACACTTGTGTGGTGGAAGAACTTGTTTAAGCACTTATGTTACAGTTCTATGATTTGTGTTCTTTTTGTGTCATTTGTTATTTAGTTTACACAATATAATACTTGGTTATTTTAGGGGACAGGGCAACACCCTGTCTTTCATATGTATCTTTATATCAGTGAGTACTACAATCATTGATTTATATATATATATATACATTGTGTCACAATTACACAATTTGTTTGTTGATAACATTGTTATAATCACATAATTGTATTCTGATACTCGCCTATATAACACTGAGCGCAGATATTTCTGTTTCTCATCATGCTATGTATCACGTATATGACCAGGGTAACGAAAAGTAATTACGAAGGAAATGTTTATTTTATATTTTTAAAGCATATTTCCACTTTTGCTGTAAAATTTGTGAAAACCTCATTATATGTTTTGTTATATATTTCCATTCACACAACATACGTAAAAAAAAAAAGTTTTGCTATGTTAATGGGAACGTGTACCAAATAGAATGTTGGTGTTATCCCAATTTTTTGGCAAAAGTGGAAGCACTTTAACTGAGGCATTCAGGCAGAGCCATCCAGTGAGCTCTTCCCTTACTACAAAGACCATGTGGCGAATGCCTAGGCACTGGTCACTGGTCACAGTCTTAAACTGGTACATTTATGAATTTATATATATATATATATATATTTTTTTAATTTCTTTATTTTTCACTTTTTCATTTATACAGGAAACCAAATCTCATTAACATATACAAAAAATAGAGTGGATAGATCACCCTCGTACAAACTAAGGGGCAGATTCACATAGATGTAATCTTCCGCTGCGTAATCGAAATACGCTACGCTGCCGTCTATCACCAGACTCTACGCCGAATTCAGGTAGTTTTTTTGCGCGTACGCTATTGTATCGTATTTTTTTTCCGCCGCGCAATCGAAATACGTGAGTAGGGGGCGTGAAGCATTTAAATTAAGCGCGTCCCCGCGACGATCGAACTGCGCATGCTCTGTTCAGGAATTTCCCGCCGTGCATTGCGCGAAATCACGTCGTGACGTCATTCGTTGTTTGAGTAGCGGCGTTTACGAACATTCCTATTCCCGGACGACTTACGTTAAAAATAATAAAAGAAATCGAAAAACGTTGAAATTCGACGCGGGAACGACGGCCATACTTAACATGGGCTGTCTAATATTAGACCAGCAAAAAGCTGGTATAGTGAAACGGAAAAAAAAGATGACTAAAGGTGCCGTAAGAGATTGCGTTTGAAGAGCGAAATTTTGTGGATTCCAGGCAAAAGCTCATTAGCATACCATGAAGGTGAAAAACAACAGGAAGTCCGCCCAGTGGCCGCAATTTTCAGGCAGCGTAGATCTGAAGGCGTACTAACACGTAATAAAGTCGAAATTTAGCACGCAGGTGTCTTTTCATGGTTTGAGGATTTCGACTAGCGTAAAAACGCTCGTAAATCGAAATTACTCCTGTCTAACAACATTTACACAGGCGTAATCGCTTTGTGAATCTAGGCCTAAATATATATCATCCTGTTCTTCATTCAAATTACAAATAATAAATTGATACATTCAGTTCCACCCTTCACACCAATTCCCTCCCCCTAGAGTAATATCCCCTCAGGGCCCGGGGGGGCTAGTGCGGCTCCTAATCTGGGTCACAGTAATCATCCAGATAGATGTGAGGGGGGAAGCAAAAGAGTTTTTTTATATATATATAATAATAACACAACTACTAAAAAGTACTGCTTCCTCCTCCACTCCCCACCTCACATATCTTCTCCTATTATCAAGCCGGGGGGGGGGGGGGGCGCAACCCCATAACTCTTCCTACTCAGCTTCTGTCCCAGAGTATTCCATCTGCTCCTTCCTATTTGTAGTCCCCTTTCGTTCTCCTACCTATACCCCCCCCCCCCCTAAAATAACCAACAAACAACAAAAAATAAAAAAAAAGGAAATAGGAGAAAAAAAAGGGAGAACCCCCCCAGACCCACCCCCCAACATCTCCTCCTCTCCCCCTCCCCCCCCCCATCTGCCCTATCCCCTCTCCTGAGGCAATTAATTCATTCCATGGTGACCACATTTTTAAATAGATTTCTCTCTTTTTCCTACTTGTCCATACTAGGTTTTCCATCCTGTTCAATTCCTCAGCTTTTTGATACCATATACTCATAGTAGGAGGTTGTCTCTGTTTCCATTTAAGTTGTATGCATGCTTTAGCAGCATTTACTAAGTGACACAGAATGGAATTCCTATATGTATCCCCCGAACTCTGGATCTGAAAGGCTGGATCCTCCGGTATTTCTGCTTCTGCTTCAAATCTTTGAATGGTCTCTCGTACCTCCTTCCAAAATTCCCTAATTCTAGAGCAGGACCAGAAAATATGTAGCATACTACCCTGCTCTGTCTGGCATCTCCAGCATTCCCCTGTCACCTTTAGGAAGAATCTATGGAGTCCGGGGTTCTGTGCCACTGTGGGATAATTTTGTAATTTGTTTCATGCATTTTTGTACATGTTGCTGTCTTAAATATTGCATTTATCATTTAAATGTTTTTCAGAATCCCAGAACCTCCTCCCCAGATCTAATTCCCATCTATGAAAAAAGGGCAACTGAAAATTCTCCAATGGTTTAATCAATAACCCATACATTCTACAAGAGATACTGCATGCTTTATTGGTTCTTTATCCATACATTGCTTCTCAAATGTTGTTAGACTCCGGTCCAGCCTTCTTGGCGCCCCTACCGTACTTAAGAAATGTCTTATTTGTGCAGCTTGCTAAGAATCGAGTTGAAAAGGCCCATTCTTCTGCATCAACTCCTCCATTGTTGGCCAATTACCTGAGACCATAAAATGCGAGGCCTGAAATAGTCCTCGTTCCATTATACCCAGTATAAATTGGGGATTACCTAATATAGGCATCAATGGTGAATTACATGTCGATATTTCATCCCCAGAAAAAAAGATTTTGACATACTCGTTATGTGGACCCTATTATTGGATGCATCTTAGTATTATTTGTAATATTTTTATAACACCAGGGGGCTCTACTTAATAATTCCCTACATTGCGCTTGTTCTAAGTTTGGCCATATTTTCATATCCCTATGTTGGCACCAGTCCAGTACTCATCCTAAATGCACTGCTTGATAATACTTATATACATTAGGGACAGCCAACCCTCCATACTGTTTTGGTAAAGATAACAATGTCCTCTTAATCCTCGGTTGTTTTCCTGCCCAAATAAATTTCATGAATAATGTTTGGATATGTCTAAAAAAGATTCTTAGTATTGCAATTGGAACTGCCTGGAGAAGGTACAGGATCTTTGGTAGGATGTTCATCTTAATTATATTGCTTCTTCCAAACCATGAAAACATTCCCATGTGCCATTTCTCCAGTAGTCCACTCACTTTACTCGTACTAGTATTGGTACAAAATGTAATTCTAGACCTATCTGCTGCAATTAAGGTCCCTAAATACTTCAGCCCTTGATCTGACCATTTAAATTTATAGCTTTGCCTTATTGATTCCATCATCTTCTTTGGAATTGCTATCATCAAGGCTTCCGACTTTGTGCAATTTATTCTGAAATACGAAAGACGACCAGCTCAATTTCCTTAAGCAAATTTGGGAGTGAATCAATTGGATTTGTCATTGCAAACAGCATATCGTCTGCATATGTTGCGACTTTATGCTTCACTTAAAGGGGTTGTAAAGGTAAAAGTTTTTTTACCTTAATGCATCCTATGCATTAAGGTAAAAAAACATCTGACAGCACCACCCC
Organism: Rana kukunoris; assembly: GCA_029574335.1. Lineage (NCBI taxonomy): Eukaryota > Metazoa > Chordata > Amphibia > Anura > Ranidae > Rana > Rana kukunoris. The sequence goes on from CM056057.1 coordinate 156,518,553, forward strand.
CCCCCCCCACCGAGCCCCTATTTTACTTACCTGACCATTCAAAATTCCCTGTCACGTACCTGGTTATGGAGCCCAATGTGCAGGGAGCGGCCTCTCGTGAGCCTCTGACTCGGGTGCCCCTGGTAGAGCAGACAGGGGGTACGGAGTCTAGAGGGGCACAAGCGCCTGATGGTAAGCTGGTGGCGGACCAGAAGAGGAAGCAGACAGGTGCTGACGAGGTCCTGGCAGGGAACCAATGGACACGGTGTAGTAGCGCTTGCTGTAGCGGAGCCAAGGGATTGGCAAACACTGTGTCAGGCAGGGAATCAGGAAACCGGAACAGATCCAAAGGGTTAATCAGGTCCAGGCCGGGTCGGTAAGTCAGGCAGGCAGACAACAGAGCAAGGGGTTTAGCGGAATCGGTAGTCAGATCAAGCCGGGGTCGGAGGCGGGCTGCAGGCAGAGGTAGGTCACAGGAAGCCGGGTCAGGTACACAGCAGTCAGGCAGGTAGCAGATTCAGATTATCTCTGGAAACGCTGTTGACTGGTCAGCAAGAAGCAGTGGGAACAGACAGTTTAAATAGTGTTCCTTGGCGCCGAAATGACGTCAGCGCGCGCGCGCGCTCCCGCCGCGTGCACGCGCATGCGCCGGGACTGGTTTCTACTGACGTTGCCAGTACTGGTGGGATTGCCGGATCTTCTATCGTGACATTGCCCCCCCTCTACGGGCAGCCTCCGGATGCCCAACTGGGCCAACTTACTTGGGTGCGCCCTTTTAAAGGCCTGGATCAGTCTCTGAGCATGAATGTTGGCCTCTGGTTCCCAGGAGTTCTCCTCTGGGCCGTAGCCCTTCCATTTCACCAGGTATTGTACCTGGTTACGTCTCTTCCGACAATCCAGGATGGATTCCACCTCGAATTCCTCCTCGCCGTCAATAAGTACCGGCTTGGGAGGACCGACATTCCGGTTGGTAAAGGGGTCCGGGACTGTGGGCTTGAGCAGTGCCACATGGAAAACTAGATGAATCCGAAAGGAAGCAGGTAATTTTAGTTCGTAGGCCACTTCATTGATCCTTCTGAGTACCTGGAAGGGACCCACAAACTTAGGGCCAAGCTTCTTGGATGGGCAGGCTAATCTTAGGTTCAAGGTGGATAACCAAACTTGGTCCCCCGGTGCTAGGTCAAGTTCTCCTCTCCTCCTCCTGTCAAACACCTCTTTATTGTATTCCTGGGTCTTCGCCATTGTTTCCTGAAGTATTTTGTTGTTGGTGGAGAAGAAATCCAAGGTTTCTTGAACCGCTGGTACTGAGCATTCCGGGATATGGTTCGATAGAAACAGAGAGTGAAAGCCGTAATTGGCGAAGAATGGAGATTGTTTGGTAGCTGAGTGGACTGAGTTGTTGTAAGCAAACTCTGCAAGGGGCAACAGGGAAGCCCAATCGTCCTGTGAAAAACTGGAGAAACACCACAGGTATTGCTCGAGCGTCTGGTTGGTGCGCTCGGTCTGGCCATTGGTCTGCGGATGGTATGCAGATGAAAAGGAGAGTTCGATTTTCAGTGCTCCACATAGTGCTTTCCAGAACCTTGAGGTGAATTGCACCCCACGGTCAGATACAATATTAGCGGGTATGCCATGAAGTCTCACTACCTCCTTGATGAAAATTTTTGCTGTTTCAGCAGCAGAGGGTGTCCCCACCATCGGCAGAAAGTGCGCCATCTTCGAGAGTCTATCCACCACCACAAAGATGGTGGTATAGTTTTCAGATGGAGGTAACTCAACAATAAAATCAATCGAAATCATCCTCCATGGTTTCTCTGGGACAGGCAGTGGTTTGAGTAACCCCCAAGCTCTGGTTCTGCTACCCTTGTGTTGAATACAGGTGGTACAGGATTCTACATAGCTTTTGCAATCTTGAAGTAATTGAGGCCACCAGAAGGTACGTTGGAGAAGCTCGGCTGTCTTGTGTATTCCAAAATGTCCGGCTAGCTCGTGGTCATGACAGGACTTGAGAGCTGCAATTCGTAGTTGTTGAGGCACAAAGATCTTGTCCTTGTGCCATAGTAAGTCGTCTCTTAACTGCAGAGTGGGGTTTGGGGGTGAGGAAATTCCTGAATAGACCTGTTTGATTTGAGACAGAAGATCTCCCTGTAACATGAGAAAATTGCCAGGGACAAGGATGGTATCCGGGGACGAAGGAGCTTCAGGCCCATTGAACATCCGGGAAAGTGCGTCAGGCTTAGTGTTTTTTGATCCGGGTCTGTAGGTTATATGGAAGGAAAACCGAGTAAAGAACAATGCCCATCTGGCTTGCCGTGGCCTCAGTCTTTTAGCAACCTTTAGGTACTCTAGGTTTTTGTGGTCGGTATATATCAGGATGGGGTGTGCTGAACCCTCCTGGAGGTAACGCCATTCTTCAAGGGCTGCTTTGATTGCTAAGAGTTCCCTGTCCCCGACGTCATCGTTTCTCTCCGCTTCTGATAGCTTGCGGGAGAAGAACGCAACTGGATGCAGAAGAGATTTGGACCCCTGTCTTTGGGAGAGCACTGCTCCGACCGCCACCTCGGAGGCGTCCACTTCTAAGATAAAAGGTAGGACTGGATCAGGATGCTTTAGGATGGAGGCAGAGATGAAAAGGTCCTTCAGGGTGGTAAAAGCTGCTTGGGCCTCTGGGGACCACTGGAACCGGGTACCTTGCTTAGTCAGACTTGTGATGGGAGCGATTATGGAGGAGAAGCCTTTGATACATTTTCGGTAAAAATTTGCAAATCCCACGAAGCGCTGGACTGATTTTTTATCGGTGGGAGCGGGCCAGTCTGTAATGGCAGTGACCTTCTGAGGGTCCATCTTGACACCGTCTATTGAAATTATTAGACCCAAGAACTGAATGCTCACCGTTCGAACTCACATTTCTCAGCTTTGGCATAAAGACTATGTTGACGGAGCCGAGCTAGGACCTTTTGGACGTGTTTCCGATGGTCTGGCAGGGAGGAAGAGAAAATCAGAAGGTCATCTAGGTAGACAATGACGAATAAATCGAGTCTCTGAAAATGTCGTTTACGAAATGTTGAAATGTGGCTGGGGCATTGCAAAGACCGAAGGGCATAACCAGGTATTCAAAATGCCCAAAACGGGTGCGGAACGCGGTCTTCCATTCGTCACCATCTCTGATGCGAACAAGGTTATAGGCCCCACGGAGGTCAAGCTTAGTAAAGATGGTGACTGCTCCGAGTCTCTGGAATAGTTCAGGAACAAGGGGAAGAGGATACCTATTCTTAATCGTGATTTTGTTTAAGTCCCGGTAGTCTACGCAGGGGTGTAGAGAATGGTCCTTCTTTTCCACAAAGAATATGCCAGCCCCTGCGGGGGATGTGGAAGGGCGTATAAACCCCTTCTCGAGATTCTCGTCGATGTAAGACTTGAGAGTGCCCAACTCTAACTCGGTCAGAGGGAATATTCTTCCAAACGGGATTTCTGCTCCTGGCAAAAGTTCAATGGGGCAGTCATAGGACCTGTGTGGGGGTAAAGTCTCTGCTCCTCTTTTACTAAATACATCTAAAAAACTGTGATATGCTTCTGGGACTAGCTGACGGTTCTCCACTTCAGATTCTAAGCACAGCAAGGAGGGAGGAGAGGTGGCAGGCTTCTGGAGACAATGTTGGCGGCAATAGGAGGAAGAAAAATGGATCGTTCCAGATTCCCAGTCAATATGGGGATTATGGGCTTTCAGCCATGGCATACCCAGAATAACAGGGAACATTGGGGACTCAATTATGTCCAGGCAGAGTAATTCCCGGTGATCTTGGGAGGTGAGTGCGCACAAGAGGATTGTCTCTTGGGTGACAGGACCGGATCTGATGGCCGATCCCTCGGCTAAGTGGACGGCAAGTTCTTGGCGCCTTGGTCGTAGAGGGACTCCATGTCGGGCGGCAAAGGAGGCGTCCATAAAGGCGCTGCAGGCACCAGAGTCAATAATTGCGGGGACCCAAACGTTCCTTCCTGGGAGCTGCAGAGAGATTGAGACAGCCAGGTGAGTGTCATTGTTACGTAAAGCAGAGAAAAGAGTAGGTGGGAGGATGGAACACTTACGGAACTTGGCGGGGCAAGTGTTTACATAGTGCCCGGATCCTCCACAGTACAGGCAGAGATTATTGAGTTGGCGCCTTTGGCGCTCTTCCGGGGTCAGGGACGGCCGAAGTAGGCCTAGTTGCATTGGCTCCGGGATATCGGTGGAGGCTGGTACAGGACTTGGAGGAGGCAGGTGCGGTGAGCCTGGTACACGTGGCATCATCCATATGGGACGTGTAGGGCCGGATGTGCGTTCAGCGCGCTGCTCCCTCAACCGTCTGTCAATCTGAACGGAGAGAAGGATGAGGGCTTCGAGCGTTGCAGGGATGCCCACTCGGGCCAGTTCGTCCTTTAAAGACTCTGAAAGGCCCATGCGAAATTGATGGCGCAGGGCAGCGTCGTTCCAATTGGTGTCGGAACTCCACTGTCTAAATTCGGCCACATAGTCCTCTACTGCCCTGCGTCCTTGTTGTAATGCACATAATGCTGATTCAGCAGTGGCTGCTAATTGAGTGTCCTCATAAATAAGGTCCATGGCTTGAAAGAAAGTGCTGAGAAGGTTAAGGCTGTCTTCCTTACGCTCCAGGAGACGATGTGCCCAAGTCTGAGGTTCGCCGGACAACAACGAAATAACAAAGCCCACCTTTGTGGATTCAAGTGAAAAAGTCCTGGGTTGCAGAGCGAAGAAGAGTTCGCAGGCGTTGCGGAAAGCTCTGTATTTGCTGCAATCACCAGAAAATCTCTCCGGGATGGGGACTCTATGTTCCGGTGGCAGCATCACTACAGAGGGGGTGGCCGAAGTTCCAGATGCTGCGGGTGCTGCGGCGGCCAGGGTTTGGACACGTCCCTCCAGGCGGGTATATCCATCTTGTAAGTTTCTTACAGCCGCGGTGAGGCCATCTAGATGGCGGCATAAGTCCTCCATGGGAGACGCTCCCTGCGTGGGCTCGGACATGGCTGACCAGTACCTGGTTATGGAGCCCAATGTGCAGGGAGCGGCCTCTCGTGAGCCTCTGACTCGGGTGCCCCTGGTAGAGCCGACAGGGGGTAAGGAGTCTAGAGGGGCACAAGCGCCTGATGGTAAGCTGGTGGCGGACCGGAAGAGGAAGCAGACAGGTGCTGACGAGGTCCTGGCAGGGAACCAATGGACACAGGCACGGTGTAGTAGCGCTTGCTGTAGCGGAGCCAAGGGATTGGCAAACACTGGGTCAGGCAGGGAATCAGGAAACCGGAACAGATCCGAAGGGTTAATCAGGTCCAGGCCGGGTCGGTAAGTCAGGCAGGCAGACAACAGAGCAAGGGGTTTAGCGGAATCGGTAGTCAAATCAAGCCGGGGTCGGAGGCGGGCTGCAGGCAGAGGTAGGTCACAGGAAGCCGGGTCAGGTACACAGTAGTCAGGCAGGTAGCAGATTCAGCTTATCTCAGGAAACGCTGTCGACTGGTCAGCAAGAAGCAGTGGGAACAGACAGTTTAAATAGCGTTCCTTGGCGCCAAAATGACGTCAGCGCGCGCGCGCGCTCCCGCCGCGCGCGCCGCGCGCGCGCATGCACCGGGACTGGTTTCTCCTGACGTTGCCAGTACTGGTGGGATTGCCGGATCTTCTATCGTGACATTCCCGGGCGCGTCCACGTCATCCTCTTCGGTTCCCAGCCTTGCCGTTGATTGGCTAGGCTGGGCGGATTGATAGCAGCGCAGCCATAGGCTGGCGCTGCTGTCAATCACAGCGGATGACGCGGCGGAACACTCTGTGCAAAACGAGCTGCACAGTTGAGGTAAGTATAACATGTTTGTTATTTTAAGAAAAAAAAAATTCTGACTTTAGTGTTGCTTTAATATCTTTATTTAACCGAATTCTACACAGAAGGAGCTCCAAGCTTAATGCAAATATCGGAGGACAATGGGGGGAGACAACTCCATTTACTTTCACTTACTCTGTGGGTCCTTTATACATACTCGCAATCCAATAATCATTTTCTCTCCAACTTTTATATATATCGTAAAACTGGGAAAATAAACCCCCATCCCACCCGAACGAAGGCCTTCTCTGCGTCTGTTCCAAGAAAGAAGCAGGGTGTTTTAGTCGAGTTGGCTATATGCATCAGATTTAGGGCCTTGATGATATTATCCCTTGCTTCTCTTGGTATAAATCCAACTTAGTCATGAAGAATCAAGAAGGGAAGTTGCTGTTGTAGCCTTGGGCTATTATCTTGCTAAATACTTTCAAATCAGCGTTCAGCAATGATAATGGGAGGGGGCAGCTCTAAAAGAGCTAAAGAAGAAAGCGCCCCCCCCGAAGAGAAGAGAAGCGGAAGAGAACCAGATGGCGGTGAAGACCGGGACCCTCGCAGAAGACATTAAAGAAGCCCCCCCTCGTAAAAGAGCTAAAGAAGAGAGGGGGGGCCCCGGAGCTGACTAATAAATTACTTTAAAAACCCTGTGTAGTGTGTTTTTTTATATATATTTTTTTCCGACAGGTGAATAGGTAGTGGTACGATGTACCTTTTTGAACAAGACCTTGGGGAGTCTTATGGAATTCACAGATGGGAGCCTGATCTTGAGGGGGGATTTAAATGTTCCTTTAGATATAAAAGAGGACACATCCTCAGGAATGTCAGCCATTACCCATAGCACTCGAAAGCGCATTATGCAAACACTGCACAAGAATTAATTAATTGACATATGGCGATTGTCTCATCCTAAAGAAAAGGACTATACGTTCTTCTCCTCCCCCCATAAAACATATTCCCGGATAGATCTTTCCTTGGTACCACATGCTCAACTCCACTCTGTGAAAGAATCCAAAATAGGGTCCATCACATGGTCAGACCATGCACCTATTTTTTTGACATATGATGTACAAGAGTTTCCTAAACTAAGATCCAACCAATGGAGATTAAACTAAAGCCTACTACGAGACAAAGAGGTCCTGGAAGACGTGATTAACGAGATACGTTTTTATTTTGACGTTAATGACACCCCCGACTGTAATCCAGGAAGCGCATAAGGCGGTTATCAGAGGTCGTGCTGATAAAACACGGGCCAGGATTAAGAGAGAAAGGTCAAAACAGCTTAAAGGTCTGCTAGAAGAACTAACCTTACTGGAGGGGAAGCATAAGCAGACACATTCTATATCAGTAGAGAGAGATCTTGTTAGGTTTATTATAAAGCAAAGGCGGATATACAAAGATGCAAGAAAATCTCATATGAGTCGGGAGACAAATGTGGGAAACTACTAGCCAGAGCCCTGCGAGACCAGAAGGTAAATAATTATATTCCCCAGACTACTACATCTAATAGCTCAAGAATTTCAAAAATATTACCATGCCTTTTATAATCTTCAGAGCCGTCCCCTTACTGCAAACCAGATAGAGCAATACCTGTCGGATTCACTAATGCCTAGACTCCCAGAAGGAGCTAGGGAGAAACTAGAGGAACCTATCACTAAAAAAGAAGTAGAGGAAGCGGTGGGAGCAATGAAATTGGGGAAAGCACCGGGCCCGGATGGCCTTACTGCTTAATATTATAGAACACTATTCCCTTCATTAGTGGACAATATGACTAAACAATTTAAAGCATTGGAGTCTTCAGCATTGTTAACAAAAGAAACCCTGTTAGCATATATCGCATTGATACCGAAAGAGGGGAAATATCCAGCACTTTGTGGAAGTTATCGACCAATTTCCCTCCTAAACCAGGATCTTAAATTATTCGCAAAAATTCTGGCGAACAGGATCCAAGTATACTTACCAAAGTTGATACTATCCCCGCATGAGAGGCCCGAGATAATACCACAAAAGCTATTAACCTACTTCAGATAGCAAATATAAGTAAGAAACAATCGGTATTTCTGAATACGGATGCTGAAAAGGCCTTTGACAGGGTGAACTGGAGCAATATGCAGGCGGTACTGCAGTATATAGGTTTTGGCAGTAAAGCACTACAATGGATATCTGTCATCTACTCTTGTCCATCGGCCCGAGTAAGGGTCAACTAAATACTTTCAGAAACCTTTGATATTTCAAACAGGACACGACAGGGATGTCCCCTGTCTCCACTCCTCTTCGCCCTGTCGTTGGAACCCTTTCTCTGTACGATACGTTTAAATCAGGACATAGGAGGAATACAAATAAAGGATATAGGCCACGTACACACGATCGAATTTGTCTGCTGAAACTGGTCCGACGGACCAGTTCAGCGGACAAATCCGATCGTGTGTATGGGCTAGCGGACATGTATGACCGGCGGACAAATTTTAAAGCATGCTTTAAAATTTGTCCGCTGGCGACATGTCCGTCGCATATGTCCGCTGGTTAGTACACCAACCAGCGGACATATCTGCCCGCACAAGCGTCGTATGGATGCAACGCATGCGTGGAAGTTTTTTACTTCCTGGTGCGGTGACGTGGCGGCGTCAACGTCACCGCCACGTCACCGTGCTGTCTGCCGGCGGGGATTTTGATCCGATGGTGTGTACACGCCGTCGGTTTGAAAATCCAGAGGAGACATGTCCGCTGGAAACGGTCCGTCGAACCGTTTCAGCGGACATGTCCTTCCCTGTTATACGCGGCCCTACAGTATAAAATCTCGGCATACGCAGACGATATGTTATTCACACTCAGTAATCCGGTGTCTACAATACCGGAACTGATGAGAGAATTTAAACGATATGGTTTGATTTCAAACCTATTTATTAATTTTAACAAATGTGAGGCAATGTTGGTTAATCTTCCACAAACAGCGATAACACAGTTGAAGGGAAACTCCAAGTTTAAATGGACGAACAGAGCCCTAACGTATTTAGGCACCCTAATCCCAGCAAACGTAGCTAAGGTTTTTTATTTATATTTCCCATTCCTACTACAAAAAGTCAAACTGTTATTAGATAAATGGAATCCGGGGTATCATACATGGTTAGGGCGCTGTAACATTATAAAGATGAGCATACACCTTAAATTCCTGTACTTATTTCAAGCATTGCCAGTATACATTCCTCTAAGTTATTTCAAACAGTGTCAGAGGATAATATTTGAATTTATATGGGCACATAAACATCCCAGGATACAGCGTAAACAACTGACCCTTACTAAGGCACAGGGAGGGCTATCAGTACCAGATGTACGGAAATATTGTCAGGCAGTACACCTTAATAGAATTATAGATAGGAACAGACACGAAGAGACTAAATTATGGGTTCAGATAGAACAAGCCCAATCACAGATTCCATTAAATGGAGCCTCCTGGTGTTATAAGGCAGTGTTTTTCAACTCCAGTCCTCAAGGCACACCAACAGGTCATGTTTTCAGGCTTTCCATTATTTTGCACAGGTGATTTGATCAGTTTCACTGCCTAATGGCCCATACACACGATTCGAATATCGGACGAAAACGATCGTCCGATGATGGATCGTACGATTTTCGGATCGTGTGTACGCTACTTTCGACAGCCGATTACGACCGTTCATCCGATTAAATTAGATCGGACAAGCGCGAAAATTTTTCTCGTCCGATGTCCGATCGTCCGATTTTCGTTTAGTCAGTACAGCCGTCGTCCGACAATACAATACAAATACATTACAACACGTGACATCACTTCCGATCGTTTTTTTTCTATCGTACGAGAATTTTCGTGAGTTTAAAAACCTATTTTATTTTACTCGCGATTATTAAGCGAAAAAAGTCGTACGATCCGTCGGCCGATATTCGGATCGTGTGTATGGGCCATTAGTAATCACCACAGCCATTTCATCTGAGGGCAATCCTGAAAGATTCTCTTATCTGCCATTTACTAGATGCTGCAAAGGCCTGCATACCATTGAAATGGAAATCTACAGCACCTCCAACAATATAAATGTGGGCCCGTAGGGTGAATGAGATTAGTAGATTAGAGGATATGGTTCTCTCCTCACGTCAACAACAGGAAAGGTACCTAGAGATCTGGACACCCTGGAACTCCTTTTTGGCTTCCGAGGAGGGGGGAACTCTCCTCGAAGTTGAAACAAATCAGGAGACATGAATAGGGCAAGGACATGAATATGCATGGGGTCGACCTCCCGTCGGGTGGCTAGAAAGGAAGGGGGGGTTAGGGGAGGGTGAGGGTTTGTGTTTATTTTTTTATTTTTTTTATATATATATATATAGAGGGTAGGGGGACCATAGGGGTTGAGATAATAGGTAGGAGATGTAGCCAGTGCCAAGGTAACCCCAGATTGTAGGAGAAAAGGAAGGGAAGGCATATTTTTGATAAGTTAAGGTCTAAGTACGGGACATTATACTATGGGTTTCTTCTCTGTTATTTTTCATGTTTAACCTAGGGGTTTGATATATATGTTAACGGTATATCAAGGTGTAACTATTGTGACCGGTATTAACATGTAACTGCCTACCTTTTGGAAAATAAAGTAAAATGAAATTTGAAAAAATCAGATCTGTATTCCCCCATCCAACCATATCAATTGGTTGGATGGGGGAAAGGGCAAAAACTTGAATGGGACTACACACAAATAAATAAGGTACAAAAATAGAATATGTACAATATATTCAGATATTTACACTGTACACTAGGGATGAGCTTTGTGTTCGACTCGAACATCGTAACTATGTTCGATCGTTCATCGAAATACGAACAAAATGGACAGTTTGCACCTAAACCCACTTTGTGTATACTGCAAGTGTGCTTATTACTTTGCACCTAAACCCACTTTGTATATACTGCAAGTGTGGTTATTAGTTTGCACCTAAACCCCTTGTGTATACTGCAAGTGTGCTTATTACTTTGCACCTAAACCCACTTTGTGTATACTGCAAGTGTGCTTATTAGTTTGCACCTAAACCCACTTTGTGTATACTGCAAGTGTGCTTATTACTTTGCACCTAAACCCACTTGTGCAATATGTAGCAGAAAAGTATAACATGGTTCAGATTCTACTAAACAACAAACCTACAGTCCCTGTCTTGTTTGTATACTGCTGTTCAAAGTATATAGGGTCAAAGGGTCTGGTAATGACCTGGGGGAAGTGGGGGCGGGGAAACACATGCTATTTTCTTTAGTGATTTTCATCCATATTGCAGGGACCAAACATTACATTAAAGCCGCAAGCAGTATTAAATTGCTTTTTTCTTATAGTAACGTCATTTTGTGCAGGGACAGTTCTAAACACATGCCACCTCACAGGCATACTATAGACACCCAGCAGGTACAATATTTAAAATATTTTTTTATTTTCACTTTAAGCATCATTAAAATCCCTGCTCCAGAAAAAAACGAAAGTTTTTAAAACTTTTTTTTTCATTGATACATGTTCCTTGGGGCAAGACCCGGGTCCCCAAACCCGTTTTCCGACAATAACTTGTATATTGGGCTTTAAAATGAGCACTTTAGAATTTGAACGTTCGAGTCCCATAGACGTCAATAGGATTCGAAATGTTTGCGCGAACGTTCGGTCCGTTCGAAAGTTCTGGTGCGAACCGAAAGCGGGGGTGTTCAGGTCATCCCTACTGTACACTTTGGCATAGACATCCTAACTACAGGTCCCTGTAGCTAGATACAAGTGAAGCCAGAGCACTGCTTCCTTAGGAGGAATAACCTGCCTATCACAGGTCTTCATCTGTTCCCGCGAAGGAGATGGACAGCGGTCCCATCCCTGGTGTTCCTAAAAGAAGACATAGACAAACATACAACCTATCTACATAGACTAACTATACATCACACTTCACCAGGCATAGGGAGTTATAATCCTATATGGTGACAGAAGAAAACACATTTCTTCCTACATTTCCAATGAGTGGCATGTTTTTCCCTGTTTCACTGTCACTCCCTCAGGAGGGATCTAGGGGGAACTCCTGGTGGGCACAGTCAAAACTTACATGCCAGTGGGCAATAAGACCTTCTGTTTGCTCCTGGGTGTAGGGGCCCCTCCTGAAGGGTCGGTAGCAGGGACATTACACCCTAGTGTCCATGATTCTCTCCCTCTTATCAGGCACCCTGGGTGGCAGGCAATCACTGTCCTCTGCATACTTTGGAGAGACCCACCCAATTGCAGGCACTGTCCAGGCATGTTAGTTTTAGAAACTGCATCACAGAAGCTAGTACTGAAGGCAGGCAAACTATACAGTGATCACCATTAACACAATAAAGTCTCTCCTTTCATCATCCTACTGTGTGAAACTGGCCGTGCAACATCCCTTCTTGAACAGCATTTTGGAGATACAACAAACCTTCAGCTTAGCCTATTGTATTGAATTCAGTTTAGAAAAAGGACACAAGATGTCACTAATGCTTAATGATATGCTATGCTATGTATTTTCTATGATGTGTTGTATTTCCTGTCCACAGTGATGTACTTGTTGGTTTCTTTTTCCTGTCTGTGTGTTCTTCTTACCATGTGCAGTGACATATTTGCCTGTGTGGTTATGTTCCAATAAAGAAGCCAGTTCCTGTTACTACACAACGTCTGATCTGAATTAACTCTGCTGCACCTATCAATTGTATTTTGCAACACAGCAGACCTTTACAAACTCCTTATACTGTGTTGAGCAGGATTAACAGTCATTTAACATTTGCAATACAGTGGGTAATGTCTGCGCCATAAAGAGTGCTGGACATATTTGTAATCAAATGATCGCAATCGCTCGCCGCAGTTGGTACAGTCACCGGTTGCAGGGCTTATCGCTGCTATGGACAATAGTACTTGGCAACAAACTTGGGTTTTGTTGCTATGGGCAACAGCATATGGCAAAAGTCAATATTAAAGGCAAACACACAGTCCTTTCCTTGTTATATCCCAAACTTGGCAAAACAGGCCAAGTCTCCCCAACTTTTAGGCCCCATATACACGAGCAGACAAATTTGTTCAAATCGGTCGGGCAGACGGATTTGAAAAAATCTGTCTGCTGGGGACGTATTGGTTTGATCGTGTACACACGATCAAACCAAAATCCCCGCCGGCAGACGGCGCGGTGACGTTGACGCCGCCACGTCACCGCACCAGGAAGTAAATCACTTCCGCACATGCGTAAAATCCATTCGACACGTGTGCGAGAAGACATGTCGGCTGGTTAGCGTACTAACCAGCAGACATGTCGGGCGGACGGGTTCCCAGTCGACAGATTTGAAAGCATGCTTTCAAATCTGTCGGCTGGCCAAATCCGTCTGCTCGCCTGTACACACAATCGAATCTGTCTGCTGGGACGGTCTGGCAGACCGTTTCCAGCAGACAGATTTGGTCTTGTGTACACGGCCTTAGTGGTTGTTCGGGGCGACAGCCAGCAGGTTAACCATGAAAGAGGATCTTGGTGGGACCTCCAAATGTAGTGCTTGGTTGCTACTAGTAACTAACATCCACCATATCACCCTGCTGCCAGACCTCCATCTATCACCTCAGAGACAATGAACAGTCATTTGCGTTGTTTTGTTTTTGTTTATTGGGGGATATAACTTGGTTGGAGTAAGGAGAATAGAAGATGTTGCTTTGCCATCATATTTAGTGAACATGATGAATTAGTTTAGCCTTGAAAAATGTATGTACTTCTAACATTTACAGTCTCTTCCCCTGCAGACTATTGCTCCTCCTCCTGTACAATAACTCCTGGAGACTGTTGCTCCCAGGACTTCTCTCCTCCTGCACAAATCTTCCACTGCATAACTGTAAAACTATTAGATCCAGTCCCATCACCTCCATTGTGACAAAAAGGATTCACTCTGAATAATCCTAACTTTCTGGCTTTATTTAGGTGCTGTTACTAGGCCAGAGGTCTTCAGTACCTCTCTCTGGTGGCCTAGTAATTTAGTAGCACATGTTTGTTGGTGGACTACTGATCCCAGCTAGCCCAACTTGCAAATCCTGTGCCCTCAGGCCGCATCGATTTGACAAATTTCCCCACAGTCTCTTCTCTGTTCTGGGACTCCTCATCAATGACCGTGTAAAGATGGGGACTTCATCTATGACCGTGTAAGGATGAAATTCCCTCCCAGACTTCCTGGCATGCCACCCCACCCAGCACTCCACTGGGGGTACACTCATCGACCTTTTCCTGCCTCGAGTCCATGGTGGAGAACTTTATCTGGACATATGTTCCAACAGCCTCTCTCCAACACTCTGCTTCAGGACTTCCTCGTCTTTGACCGTGTAAAGATAAAGACTTCACCCATGACCGTGTAAGGTTGAAGTTCCACCACAGCTCTCATAGACTCCTCCACGCTCAGCAACCCCCCCCAATGGGGACCGCTTCCTGCCACTGTCTAGTACTCCATTCTCCAAGTCTCCCGGCCCCGGCCTGACAACTCCTCCCCAGTGGCATGTGACCCCAGCTTATATGGGAGGCCTGCCCCCTGCCAATACCGAGTGGGGATTGATTAGGGCTCCTCACATGAGCTGCCTGCCACTCCAGTCCCAGGCCCTGCCCCTCTTCCAGAACAATCTCCCTAGAAGCAGGGGAAGCGCCTCAGAACTAGAGCACAGGTGGCCGCACCCACTGCTACACTAACCACTCCCTGCCTATCTGGGACCCCCCACTTTAAAATGTAAAAACACCCCACTGTGCTCCCTGCATATCTCTGTACCCCCCAAAATCTCTTTGTCACTACTGCGTACCCCATCTCCACAACTGCACCTCTGGACCCCTTTACATTATAAAGCTGGACCCTTTAACACTACCATCAATTTTGGATGATACACCTCCCTTTATTTATTTATTTTTTTTGTTCACATCAGCCACCTCCAGACTTTTAGAGTGCCGCTCATAGTATGGTCTGTCGATCATCTCTACTTGCGGTTTTGCATCATCTGTGAAACTAGTTATCCATCATATTGCTTCTCTTTTTTTTTATTATTATAATGTAAACAGAGAGAGCTCCCCTGTATCATCGAATAACTTTGTTAACTCAATGTATACCCGATTGGCTACCCTCAGATCCTACTTCAGTAGTGCTCTCAGGACATTTCCCTTTTCACCCCCCCCCCCCCCCCCCCCCCCCCCCCCCGTGGCCCCCAGGACTCCTTCTCGCTATTCTCCATCAGGAGATGTCGATGTCTACTATACTAGGTGTAAAAACTCCTATTATGGATAGATGGCTAACTCTTGGTCTCCCCTTCTCAAGGGATTTCTTTCCCGTATAGGTACTGCAGGCACCCTCACAAGGGTGGTCTTGAGTTTACAATGTAATTCCATGTTTTTTTATAAATCATCCACTTATGCCATTTAGTCTCAAGATCATTCCTAGTATCTAAGATGTTTTCCTTCAGCTCTTCCATTCTATAGGTTTCTTCCACGGCAGCTACCCACTCCCAAATTTGTGGGCTTCCAGCGTCTTGCCATTTTTTGGGTATGAGCCGTTTTGCTGCGTTCAATAGATGGGGTAGTAGTGTCTGCTTATATTTTTTAATTCCCTCACTACTGCCGTGGAAGAGAACTACCCACGGATCTTTTTTTATCACCATGCCTGTAATTTCCTTAACTTGACTCAATATAGAGTCCCAGAATTTTTGGATCACCGGTCAGGACCACCACAAATGCGCCATCGTGCCTCTATCGGGGCACCCACGCCAGCACTCAGCGGACTGCCCAGTTCTAAATTGGCTTAATTTGGCCGGGGTGATATACCACCTGGCAATGAGCTTATAGTTCATCTCCGCAGTTCGCGAATCGGTGGCCGAGGCATGAACGAGAGATATTATTTTATTGACCGTGTTTGCCCCCCTAGAAACTCCCAACTCCCTTTCCCATTTTTCCACGATATCCTAGGGATAGTGTTCACCGGGTCCGTGATAAAAAACAGTATATCATCGGCAAAAGCAAAGCAAAAGTTTATGTTCCTCACCGCTGACTCGGATCCCCTTAATATCAGGATCTTGTTCCCCCAAAGATACCTCTCTCTGGCAATAAGATTGAGGTTTTTCCTGGCGTCCTGTTCCATAATTGCCTTTAGTTCATCTCTTTTTATAATTAGGTTCTGATACATCTCTTTATGTCCACTTGCTTTGTGGATTTGTTCTAAGTAAGTTATTTCTTTGACCAATAGGTTGCGCAGCCCGTTTCTCTCCTTTTTCCTTCGGGCCCCCTCTGATATCAATACCCCTCTAATATAGGCCTTGTGCGTCTCCCATAGAGTTGCTCTTGAGATCTCCTCTGTGTCGTTTGTGTCAAAGAATTGTTTTAATTCCTCCATAACCCTCCCGGCCTTAGCCTCATCACGGATCAAATAATCGTTGAGGCGCCAGACCCCCTGTTTATTGTTTGGGTAGGCTGACTTTATTTTCATTGTTATTGGAGCATGGTCGGAAATGGTCATAATCCCAATGTCAGTTTCCGTAATGACATCCAATAGCCTGTGGTCTATCAGCATGTAATCGATTCGAGAGTACGTTCCATGGGGAGGAGAGAAATATGTATAGTCTTGTGTGTTTGGATGAAAGGCCCGCCAGACATCGACCAATTGGCTGTCATGCATCTTTCGTTTTATCTTTTGTAGCTGTGCGGCATTTGTCTCTCTCCCAGGGAAGTACTATCTTGTCTTGGGTCCAGAACAAAGTTTAGGATGCCCATCAATATCATGTATTCTGTAGCAAATATTTTCAGTTTGTCCAGGATTCTGCTGAGGTATTTTATAGGGTGGGCATTAGGGGCATAGACATTGGCGAGGGTATAGACCTTACTCCCGATTTGACCTTTCAAGAATAGGTATCTGCCCTCCGGGTCGGTCATCCTTGCCTCTAAGGCAAAGTCGACCCTCGCAAAGGCAATCGCTACGCCTCTGGAACGATTGGAGATGGCATCTCCATAGAACCAAGTGGGGTACATAGGTGAATATAATTTGATATTGGAATCAAGGGAAAGGTGAGACTCCTGGATAAATATCACGTCCGCCCTATATTGTTTGATTCCCTCCAGTACCTGCAGTCGCTTACCTCTTGAGTTTAGACCTTTCACATTATATGATAAGAACTTTACGTATGCCAGATCCTACTGTACATCTATTGACCTAGCTTTCCTTGTGGAGTCTCTGGGGGCCACCTTTCCCCACCCTCCCCGTTTTATCCCACCCAGAAATATATGCTCACCCCTTATGTCCACGCTGTCCAGATGTTTTATGGTTGTGTATATATATATGAAATAGTTTTTTGTGTTATTATGCTATTTATACCACTACGTGATGCCAAGTTGATATATATTTATGTACCCTTGACATACATATTATGTAGGTGTGTATGGATTGACATTTATCTTTAATGTTTTTCTCTGTATGTGGTGTTGTTTGCTTACATGCACTTTATTCAATTTTTTATACGCAATAAAATATACATCTGTATCCAATGTACCATCATCATGTTGAAGAGCCTCATTTAAAGTCCCAATCTCCTTGCCTTAGTTTTCCTTAACAGGGATGGAGGCACACTATATGTGTACCTCATCTAAAGTCCCAAACTCCCTCCATGTTTCTTTAACACTACACAGCACCCCCACAGGTTTGGATTTCCTGCACATTACACAGCCCCACCCTAGCTATAGACCCCTGCACATTACATATTGACCCCCCCCCCATCTCAGGACCCCTGCACATTACACATTGCCCCCCAGCCTTGGACCCCTGCACATTACACATTCCCCCCCTGCTCCGGACCGCTGCACATTACACATTCCCCCCAGCTCCGGACCCCTGCACATTTTACATTGCCCCCCCCCCAGCTCCGGACCCCTGCACATTACACATTGTCCCCCCCCCCAGCTCGGGACCCCTTCACATTACACATTTACCCCCAGCTCGGGACCCCTTCACATTACACATTGCCCCCAGCTCGGGAACCTGGAAAAGAAAAAGATGCCCCAAGGGACAGGAATTAAGCCGGAAACAACAAATAGAAATAGGTAAGTATGTAAAAATATATCAATTTTTATTGGTAGAAAATATAGTAGTGTATTAAAACAATCATAACAAAAGAGGCATGATCATATACAAATACACAAATGCAGCTGCTTGGTTGTTGCACTATACAATATGTTTACAGACAGGTGTCAAATTACAAACTGCAAATGGCAACATAAGCCCTACATGTTTCGTAAAAAATATAACAGGCAATTTAATTCCTATTGTTATATGTATATATCCTTCTTCTGGGGTTGAGTACAAGCTTGCTGATGTATTTCTATAAAGGAAAAATTTCATAAGTTCATTATTTTCAGAGAAGCAGACACATATACTACAAAGAAATGTATATGTATACTTACAGATTTCATGCTTTTTTGTGCGATTAATTAGTGCACAGGATTGATGCGGGCAGATAGTGTCCACATATCAGATGGTGCCCACTAATTTGGGGTACTTTGTCGCAGTAAGTGGGCTTAGCACTATATGATCATATAGTGCAGGCACGTCCAAAGCCAAGCCCACGGGCCATTTTTGGCCCGGGTTCCGGTTTTGGACGGCCCGCCTGGTCATTTTGACATGTATAGCTTTTGTAGCCCCCAACTAATCCTCGAGCGTCGGGGGCCACAAAATATATACAAGCAGCTAGGCAACAGTCACCGCAGGCAGCTCTCTAACAGCCGCACTAGAAAGCTATAACGCTGCTGGAAAGAATAAGTGGGACAGGTGTCGTACAGGAGTATATCCTGTTTACAAGGCAACCTCTTTAAAAGGAAGTCCCGTCTCTGCCATTGGACGACTGTTCTGTCCATCATAGGGACTTTCTATTAAAGAGGCCGCAGAGAAAACAGAAGTTTGTCCTGTATGTGTGTTGGAGATTGTCCCACCCCCTCCCTGTCTCCTCCAAGCCTGCAGATAGAAAATAATTAGGCTGCACTGATGGCAATGGTGAGTCTGCATTTGTGTCAATGGGGTGCTGCATTTATGGCAACGGGGTTGCTGCTGCATTCAGGGCAACGGGGGTGCTGCTGCATTCGGGACAACAGGGGTGCTGCTGCATTCGGGACAACGGGGGTGCTGCTGCATTCAGGACAACAGGGGTGCTGCTGCATTCAGGCTAACGGGGTGATGCTGCATTCAGGGCAACAGGGGTGCTTCATTCATGACAATTGTGAGGCTGCAGGTGGGCACTAATTAGGCTGCATTGATTGGCACTGACCCTTATTTTGATTCACAGTTCTTTATTTAAAAGTTAGGATTTTTTCCTGAAACTTCCCTCTTAAAGTGAAGGTGAGTCTTATACGCCCATAAATATGGTATATCCAAATAACACACCCAAGCTCATTCATCTGTTCACCACACAGCCACAAAGACAGGGAGTGTATTAGTGCTTGGATGAACACACTTTTAATGGTTTAAAGAATGTCAGGCAAAATGGTCGGCCCTCACGCATGTTCACTTCATCAAATCTGGCCTTCTTTGAAAAAAGTTTGGGCACCCCTGATATAGTGTGACCAAACCCCCATATTTTTGAATATGTTCAGGTGTTTTTAACTAGCCTTGCAGGATAAATGTCATTTTTGCATGTGTGCGCTATAATCTGTTTTGCACATATCATGAGGTTACTCAGTAGTCATTGGAAAAATGGAATCAGGTTCGCCCCAAAATCCAAAAGGATTGAACACAGTTATGACCAGTGGCGGTGCGTCTATAGAGGACGCTGGAGCGCCGTCCCCTCTGGCTCTTGCACCGCCACTGATTACAATAACATAGATTCATGCATTGCATGAATCTATTTTATTGTTGCTAACCGCTGGTCTATTCAGATGGCCGGACGGTGAGCGCCGGCCACCTGAATAATGGCAGCTGGTTGGCTGTGCGGAAGTGCCTATCAGAGCCAGCAGCTCTGGTAGGCTTTCCAATTACAGCCCTCAGCCTTCCAGATGCTTATTCAGGGCATGTACGGGGGGTGCGTTCCTTGGATAAGACTGACAGGCGTCTCAGCCAATCAGGTTCACCGGTTCTGGTTACCGGTAACCTGATTGGCTGAAGAGTCATTGAGGGCGGGAAAAGACATCGAGGGACTTGGAAGGAGGATGGCTGACCCCCAAAAAGGTAAGTAGGGGCGGGGCATTTTAACGGGCACATCGGCGACAATAGGCACAGTGGCGACAATTAAAGGGCACAGTGACATCAATGGGCACAGTGGCGACAATTAAAGGGCACTGTGGTGACAATTGACACAGTGGCGACAATTGATGGGCACAGTGGCTGTGTTTGATATCATGACACAGTGGTGACAATTGATGGCACAATGGCTTTGTTTGATGGCATGGCACAGTGGCTGTGTTTGATGGCATAGCACAGTGGTGCGAATTGATGACACAATGGCTGCGTTTGATGGCATGGCATAGTGACTGCATTTGTATGCATGGGACATATATAGATATCAAGGGCATTGACCAGATTAGAAATAGCCAGAAGAGTCTCCCCTAATTGTGGTAATGTTTTACACCTGCCGGCTAGACAGTTGGCTAGGTGTCTGACATCTCCTGCATACATCCCTGCAAGAAGTCCCGCCTTCATTATGGGGCTCCTCGGTCAATGCAGCCCCCGGCGGCACTGCATCAACATGCACAACGGCGTCAGACGTCGACAGGACCGCTGACACAGCAAGGGGGGCGGCGGGTAACTGTGGTTGATTGTAGGAACCAGAGCGCATGCGCCCGGGAAAACATTGTCTGGAGTATGCGCAAATCGCCACAGCCCAGAACAGGGTTGCCCCTAGCTGGGATTGAATCCCGCATGGGGGCCCCCTGTGTCAGGGAGATCCGACCCGCCGCAGCAACCAAGGGGGATGAAACCAGAAGATCCGTCAATATAGGGCAAGAAGACCGAGTATCTAAATAGAAAAGCAATTGGACAATCATATCGTGCCCATAAATTTCATGAAGAAAAAGAGGTCACCCACCACTCACATTAATCAATCCAAAAGCATGAGAAAGTTGTATTCTGTAAAGATAAAAAAAAATAAAGAATACATTATATTCCATAATCAAATGCAATACAGGATAGAGTATGCATAAGTATACAGTCACGACAGGCAAAAATGCATATACAACGGGTCTGTACATTGTTAAGATATATAAACCAACTTGATATGACATGCATTAGATAATAATGGATTGAATTTATGTATAGAGAAATACATGAGAAATATCAATTCGTTTACTACATCGATGATGAGAATGATGTTATTACGGATATTTGAGAAGCAAAGAATTCTAAACTCAAGAGAGCATGAATAAGATTGAACATAACAAGAATAGGATAGATCATCCATGCATAAGTGCAAGTGTGAGTCAAAAAATACATTTTATACAAAAAGGAAAAATTGTTATATAGAAAGTAGCTGAAATGAAATACAACTAAATAAAAACTAAATAACAAAGCCCTACTGTTCCTTGTAATACCCTCCTGTAGAGTAACCCGGTAAGAAGGGTTTTACTTTGAATGCCTCATTGAGGCCAGGTGGGCAAGCGGAATTTAAATTAGAGATCCAGCGGAGCTCTCTCTGAAGAAGATGCTTATTAAAGGGTCACTAAAGGAAAAAAATTTTTGGCTAAATAGCTTGCTTTACCTTATAGCAGTCTTGATTTGATGTCCTCATTGTCCGTTTTTGCTTTGAAGTAGATGCAATCCTTTGCTGATCTCCTCATTTCCTGGTTGTCTGGCTCCATAGTAAAAATCTCATGGTAGCTTCTTCACTGTGGTCCAAGCCGTGCTCGCCTCCGTTCTCTGAACTACAGCACTGCGTGTGAACGTGTACTAGAGAATTGAAGGTGGTGTGAGCATTGTGTGGCTAAGGCCATAGTATTGCTTCCCTTGGAATAATTTTTGTTTCTTCTGTCTGTCTGCAGGGTGTCTATGTCTGCTGCTGCTGTGTCTGGCTGGCTGGCTGTGTGGGTGGGTGGGTCGAATAATTGTAATATTCATTGTTGGGCGGTATAGCGGGAGGTATAGTAGGCGGGCTATTCAAATCTTTGAACAGAGCGCGCGTCCTGGTTTTTTGTAACTGCGCATGCGCGATGCGCAAAGCATACTGGGAAATGTAGTTCCCGCAACGACGGCAATGTCTCTCTCACAAACGAGCAGCGAGGATCAGGAAGTAAAAGACTGTAATGAAACCAGCTAGACGCAGGTAAGAGATAGGATTGAATTAAATGACTTTTCACTAATTAAAAAAAAAAAACAATCAACTATTATGAGTTTAGAGGATACCGCAGGTCATTTTAGCTAATACATTTTTTTTGTTTAGTGATCCTTTAAGATCGCCACCCCGTAAACTGGGATGAATGCGATCAAGCACCAGGACTGATATTTTAGGGCAAATGCCAACATGATTTTGAGCCACATGCCTGCCTTGTGGTAGCAGGGCTGTCTTAATAGCATCATGGGCCCCTGTGCAAAGTAATGCTCTGGGACCACTACAATGATGAGAGTGCAGATAAACACACATCAAGTAGGTAGGAGGCAGACACCCCCCCCCCCCTGTATATCTATTACTCTCAGTGCCATCATGGGGCCCCCAATTTCAGGGCAGCGTGGGCTCAAGCACCAGCTGCTTTGGGGTAAAAACAGGGGCCCCCCGTGCAGCTGGGACCCCTGGGTAGTGCCCGGGTGTACCCTCTCATTAAGACAGCCCTGAGTGGTAGGTCTGGATTCACAGTCTACATGGCCTTACAGTCTCTGCCAAAGTTTCTGCATAGTTTTACCTATGTAGAATCAATTAAAACTACATAGAAGTAAGTACACTACATTCATTGTCTGGCAGTTGGAATGATGCCTAGGGATGAAGTGCATGCCATTTGGCAAATAAATATCCCTTCTAGTGTCCATGTATTTGCAGTAGGAATAGGATCCACAAGGGAAAAAGCTCGGGACCCCTGCACATTACAAACTGCCCCAAATGCCTGCACATTGCCCCCCCAGCCTGGGACCCCTGCACATTGCTCCCCTAACTTGGGACCCCTGCACATTGCCCCCCACCCCCAGCTCTGGCCTCCTGTACATTGTCCCCCACCCCCAGCTCTGGACCCCTGCAAATTCCCCCCACCCCCAGCTCTGGACCCCTGCACATTGATCCCCACCCAGCTCTGGACCCCTGTACATTGCCCCTTCCTACCTTACTGGGGCATGCATGCAGAGGGGGAGACAAAGCAGCACAGAACCTTTCATATTAACAATGCTAATGATTGGTTGCTAGGACCACCAAGCAAGCAATCACCTGCTGGTTAATTTGAAACGTTAAGACAGCAGTCGCTGTCCTCATTCCAGCTTTGCACACTGTCTCTCTCCCCTGCTGTGCAGTGTATTGTGATAGCGGCGGCTGGCCCTAAGTGTCAGTCACGCGGTACGGTTCGCACACTGGCACCCCGCACCCTGTCACAGCTCACCTCTCGCTCTCCCTTTCCTGCATGTCACAGCGCTGCCGCTGCTGCCTGTCACCTGGCTTCACTCGCAGAGGGCGGGGTGCGCCGGGCTAACAGCCCCCTAATGTGTGGCACCCGGGGCGGAACGCACCTCTGCCTCCCCTTGGTACGCCCGTGCTGCCCCAGATCAAAACAAGCAGGCCTAGCCTGACTTTACCTGCACTGGCAGTTTCCCAAGACAAATTCTATTGTAGCATCTACCTAAGGTAGAAGGTGCTACATATATATCATTCTCCCAGTTGTAATGATGTGTATGCTTTGTTATACTTCAAGTTCAATTGATATACCCAGTTCCTTATCTTGTTAGTAAAAAGATAACAGTTTTGGTCATGTGATTTGGGGGTGGGGATCTGTGGTTAGTTCTAAGATGGAGGCTACTGAATAAAGACCAAGCTTATGTTCAAGCTCATGCTGTCTGCCTATCCTTCATGCTAAATCTTTACATGGTACCAGAAGTGTGGAACAGAAGAGTCATGGCAGCACACAGCAACACAAAGAACATTCCATCCCTGTATTTGGAATCAGGAAATGTGTCTGAAAACTGGTCACAGTGGAGAGAGCTGATAGAACTTTTGTTTGCAGGGCCAGATGCAGAGAGATGGTCTGACCAGCAGAAAGCAGCTCACTTTCTGATTTGTGTGGGACAAAAAGGACGTGATGTGTGCAGAGCATGGCAAGCATGTGGGGATGTCACTGCAGAGGACAAAAAGAAACCAGAGGTACTGTGTGCAAAGTTTGAGGCATACTGCAACCCAAGGAGAAACTCCACAGTGCAAAGGAAACGTTTTATGAGAGGAAGCAGTGTGGAGGTGAGTCTCTGGATGAATGGGTGACACAGCTGCGCTTGTTTGCCAAAGACTGTGCTTTCTATGATGCTGGAGATATGATCAAAAACCGCATTCTGATGGGCAGTAAGTTTAAGGAAGTTCAGGAAAAGCTGCTGCAGGAAGAAAACTTAAATCTTGAGAAAGCCATAAGGATTGCCAGAGCATATGAAATGTCAAGAAAGGACATGCAGGTACTGGAAGGAACACAGCTCCAGATTAATGCTATAGATAATCACAGCAGCAGATATGGGCAAGAAAGAACACACACAGGAGTAAAGGGCACCTATGGCCCTGGGACAATTAACACACAAGCAGCGTGTGGATATTGTGGAAACATGCACCACAAAAATAGTGTCTGTCCAACAAGGGGGCAGATATGCAATAGATGCAAGAAAAGAGGACATTTTGCCAAGGTTTGTAATCTGTCTTCACAAACTGGAAGGCCAAAAACACGTTCTGTACACACCATAGAGGACAATAATGACAATGCAGGGTCAGACTGCACCCCAATATATCTTGCAGCAATACAAAAACCACATCAGTCTGCAGATGAAGCAACTGTAACATTACAGATAGGTGCTAGCAAAACTCCAATTACTTTCAAAATAGATACAGGAGCACAAGTGAATTGTGTACCAAGCCACATATACCTGGAACACCTCAGTAATGAATCCCCCTTAGAGACCCAAGACCTACCGAAACTAATGGTATATAGTGGTGAAAAGCTGAAAGTAATGGGTCGCTGTCATGCAAAATGTTCATACAAGGGATCTGAAAAGGTTTTACAATTGTTTGTGATAGAAACTCAAGCCCCGCAGCCATGCTAGGTCTCAGAACAAGTAAAGAGATTGGACTTGTGAAGATCATAATGACTGTGGATGGTGGGCACAGTGGTCTGACAGAGGCTGACAATAAACGTGAGTACTGTGATCTATTCAAGGGCCTTGGGTGCCTCCCGGGTGTAAGCCGCATACGTATAAAAGAGGGGGCACAGCCTGTCATTCACGCCCCAAGAAGAATACCTTTAACTCTTGTGGATAAAGTCAGACAAATACTCACTAGGATGAAGAAGCTGGGGTAGTAAAAAAAGGTCACGGAACCATCCGAATGGGTCAGTTCTAGCATCTGCACAGGAAATATTTCAAAAGAAATCACACGAATTGATCGCTGGTTTACAGGGTGTTGAAGTCATAGTTGATGATTTGCTGGTCTTTGGAAAGGATCGAATGGAACATTACTGCTTTGCTCAACCGGTGTCGTGAGAAGAATCTCACACTCAATCCTAACAAAATGCAAATTAAGGTAGAAGAAGTTACATATTTTGGACACCTACTAACCAAAGAGGGTCTGAAGCCTGATCCAAAGAAGATTACAGCAGTTCTTAATATGAAAGCCCCAACCTCCAGAAAGGAGCTGGAGACATCACTAGGTATCTTCAACTATCTATCCAAATTCTCTCAGGGCCTTGCTCAACAGATAGCACCGCTACGTACACTGCTACAGAAGGATGCTGTTTGGTGTTGGGATCCAAACATGGAAAAGACTTTCGACAAAGTGAAAAAACTGATCGCTAAACATCCAGGGCCAATACTGAAATATTTTGACGTAAACTGTGACACTGTACTTCAAGTGGATGCATCCCAGTTTGGGTTAGGTGCTGTACTGACTCAACAAGGGCATCCTGTGGCATATGCTTCACGAGCACTGACCCCAACGCAAGCCAATTATGCCCAAATTGAGAAAGAGATGCTGGCTATTGTGAATGGATGTGAGAAATTTCACCAGTACATATATGGTCGCCTGGTAGTTGTGGAAACAGACCACAAGCCGTTGGAGTACATCCTACAGAAATCACTAGCTTCTACACCTCCACGTCTAAGCAGATGGTTATGAAATTACAGCAGTATGATCTCACAGTAAAGTATAAACCTGGAAAGGAAATTCCAATGGCAGATACCCTGTCTAGGGTGTTTCCAGAAGGACATGAAGCACGGGATGAACCTGATTTGGAAGAACAGGTACATACAGTACTAGCGAACATTCCAATATCAGATGTACGGCTGGAGAAGATAAGACAAGACACCAAATAGGATAAAGTTCTAGAAAAACTAACTTGTGTCATATGCAATGGCTGGCTAGAAACACGAAAGAAGCCTTGTCCTGAACTACAGGGATTCTGGCCTATGAAAGATGAGCTATACATTAACTCGGACATCATATTTATGGGTGACCGTATTCTCATTCCTAAGTCACAACAGACAGAAGTACTGAAACAAATCCATCAGGGGCATTTGGGCATCACTCTGTGTAAGCGCAGAGCGCGGGAGTTGGTATACTGGCCTAATTTGGACTTTGATATTGAGACACTCGTGAAGAAGTGTGAAACCTGCCAGACATTTCAGAAACACAATGCAAAAGAACCGCTTACACCGTGGAATGCTCCTTCACGGGCATGGCAGAGGCTGGCTACAGATATTTTTCATTTTGAGGACAACCATTACCTGATAGTAATAGATTACTACAGCAAATACTTTGAGCTAGTGCAGCTGAGAAACTTAAAAGCAACGACATTCATATGGGCTTTCAAAACAATCCTTTTAAGACATGGAGTGTGTGAAGAACTTGTGTCTGATAATGGGCCACAATTCTCATGTTCTGAGTTCCAGTGCTTCCTGCGTGAATGGGGAATCAGGCACAAACCCACCAGCCCCTATCACCCACAGGCCAATGGTCTAGCAGAGAAGTATGTTGGCATAGCAAAGTCCCTTATACTGAAAGCGCAATCATCAGGGCAGGATGTGTACACAGGACTGTTAAACTATCGTGCAACACCTATGGAAGGTTTATGCTCACCTGCACAGCTGCTAATGGGTAGAACACTGAGGACCACAGTGCCTATTGCACCACAGAAATTGCAGCCTCAGTCCATTCCACAGGATCGAGTAAGAGATCAGAGGATCATAAACATGAAAAGGCAAAAACTGTATTTTGATAAATCTACAAAATCCCTTCGTCCACTCTCTGCTGGGCAAGCTGTGCGACACAGAGTAACTGGGAATACATGGGAACCCGCTCGAATTGTCAAAGAAGCCAATGCACCAAAATCATATATAATTAAGACCAAGTGTGGACAGAAACTGAGACACAACAGGCGTCATCTTCGTTCAGACACTGCTGCGGATACATCATTGGAGGAACCGCGTGATAATGGAGATGAAGAACAAGCCCATGACAGCACAGAAGTCCGAAACACGAATATTGAGTGTACTGAGGATACAGAGGACAGCATAAATGTACCAGCATGTGATAATGCTGGGAGTGACTCTCAACTGGACACCAATCCTACAGATGATGAGCCAGCGGTTACTTTCTCTCGCTATGGTCGAGCTATTAAACCAAAGATATGGAGGGACTTTGTCTCATATTAAATGCTTCATACTTGAGAGGGAAGATGTAATGATGTGTATGCTTTGTTATACTTCAAGTTCAATTGTTATACCCAGTTCCTTATCTTGTTAGGAAACAGTTAACAGTTTTGGTCATGTGATCTGGGGGTGGGGATCTGTGGTTAGTTCTAAGATGGAGGCTACTGAATAAAGACCAAGCTCATGTTCAAGCTCATGCTGTCTGCCTATCCTTCATGCTAAATCTTTACACCAGCCACCTAGAATTCACTTGTTACCATAAGAAATACTGTATACCCTAATAAAGGGGGATTCCAAGGCACCCAAAGAACATTAAATACCCATGATGAATGTAAAGTGAATCTAAACCCTCACCTTGTAAAACAACGAATTCAGTTTAAAATATAAATAAAAGGCAAAACATTTGTGTATAGATATAAAAAAAAATCTAAATACCTTTTTCCCTTTTTTTCATAAGTGAACACATTCCCTCTGTTATCACCTGCATAAGAGCCGGGGGAGAAGCAGCAACAATACACTGAGCTTCCCAGTGAATGGCTATACATCAGGGGCGTGTCAGTACAAGTCTGATCATTGGAGGAAAGCAGGCTGAGCTCCCAGCACAGCTGGAGAACTGACCATGTTGTGTTCTCATGCTTAGTGTGTTCAGTTTCTAGTAGGAAAGCAGAGGGACTGGCAGGAACTGATGTAGCCAATAAGCTTTATAATACGGACTACAAGCGTGCCAGATTTCATTTTTCTGCTGGTTGCATCCAGTGTGAGAGGACACACCAAGCTTAGCCACCTGTGCTGTGGATCGCACCTTAAAGGGTTTGTAAAGGATTTTTTTTTATCTTAATAGCTTTCTTAATGCAGTGCTGTTTTCATGTCCTCATTGTTCATTTTTGCTCTCAAGTTGCTGTAATTCTTCTCTGATCTCCACACTTCCTGGTTGTCTATTTCCTGATAACCACAGTGCTGGGAGCTTTCTCTCTGTGGTCACTAACTTCAAGGAGGTGTGATTACTGTGTGTCTAAAACCCCACAGCACCAATAAGTTTCGTTTTCCAAACCATCACTGCCCTGTTTTGGCTCTGTGGCTCTGTACAGCAGAGAGGCAGGAAACAACATGCAAAAACTAAACTAGAAACTACAGGTACATTATATAATTGATTTTTATCTATTTTTAATCGTTTTTAAAAGGAATCAGTTAACTATTATGTCCCTATACCCTGTAAACAGTCATTTCAGCATAAATGTTTTTTTTATTTACAACTCCTTTAAGATTGGGTGGTTCCCTGTAGTGGGTGCTACAATCACCTTACCTTTTTTAACTGGGTACTGTTTATCCATTCAGTTATGCTCACATTTTTTCAATTTGATCAAATTCAGTGATTTACATTTGACATTTGCTAAAGACTCCTGCAACTATTTAGAGCTAAGATCAAACGTGACGTGATTGTAGCCGTATTAGTGCAATTGTGACAGATAAAATTGAGTACTGTCCGTGATACTTTTTTTATTTGCACTAACATACAATTTTTCAGGACAAGCTTTCGGGGTGTTATCCCTTCTTCAAAGTCCAAGCAGTACTGATTCACAATTTTTTTGGCAGAATGTTAAAACAATGTTAAAAAAAAAAAAAAAATCTAAGAGGAAAAAAAAAAACATATACAAATCAATGGTAATAAAGATAGCAGCAGAGTTCGTGAGATAAGACAGAGGGAGAGCTATATACTTGAGGGGGGGGGGGGAATGTTAGTCACAGAGGGGGGTTATAAAACTGTAGCATAATGGGTAAGGAAACCAATATCTAAATTTAGGCCATTCGTTTTTGTGTCAAAAAGAATAATCATTGGATGAGGTACACAACATTACTTGAGGTACAGTTGTAAGATCCCATGATTTTGAAGGTCCCATTTGTGTGTGTGACACTTTTGGATGGATTGATCTGGTTGCATAGTTTGCAGCGTTTTTTTATTGCAGGGTTTGCTTCCATTATTAGTGACTTCATAATTAGAGTGAAGTTTCCTGCTGATTAGTTTGTGTCTGAGGTTGGGTGGTTGTCTGAAAGCCAATAATGGGGGTTGTTGGAATATTCCTTTCAGAGTTTCATCCTCAGTTATAATGGGTTGTAAATCTTTGATGATCTTTTTTATCCCTTCTAGTGTTGGGTTGTATGTGGTGACTAGAGGTACTCGGTTATTTGTTTTTCTCTCTGTGTATTGGAGGAGATTTTCTCTCAGTGTTTTCAAGGCTACGTTAATGCTGTTATTGATGGTTTTGTCTTTGTAACCTTTCTTATGGAACGAGCCTGCCAGTGTTCTGAGATGTTTATCTCTGTCTTCTGGATCTGAACAAATTCGATGGTATCTCTGATGGCCTGGCTGTGTATGATGGCTCGTTTAGTGTGTTAGGGGTGAAAACTGGAACCATGAAGATAGCTGCATCGGTCAGTCGGTTTTCTGTATATCGAAGTGTGAAGCTTGTCATCCCTGATGTACACTGTAGTGTCTAGGAAGTTGAAATTTTTAGTTTGATTGATGGGTGAAAAGTGTTGATCAATGAAAAGAATTGGTTTAGATTTTCTTCACCTTCAGTCCATATCATAAATATATCATCAATATAGCGATAATATCTGTATGGCTTTTGTTGTATGCTGTTAAGGAATTTGTCCTCCAGGTCAGCCATAAATAAGTTGGCATAATGGGGTGCCATTTTGCTTCCCATAGCAGTACCCATACATTGGAGATAGATGTCATTATTGAAGGTGAAGTAGTTGTGTGTAAGAATGAATTTGATGAGCTGGGTAACATCCTCAGCAGTGTATTTGTGGTTTGGTGAGGATGATAAGAATCTGTCACATGCTGCCAACCCATCCTTATGAGGGATGTTACTGTAGAGAGATTCTACATCCATAGTGACTAGAAGTGTATTAGGTGGTAATTGTTGTACATTGCTAAGCTTGTTCAGAAAATCAGTGGTGTCTTGCAGGAAACTAGTAGTGTTCATCACTAACGGTTTTAACATGTTTTCTACAAGGCCTGAGATATGTTTGGTAAGTGTATTCATACCTGTTATAATAGGTCGGCCTGGATTTCCTGGCTTGTGAATCTTGGGCAGCATGTAGAAGTCTCCAATATCTGGATTATTCGGAATCGCATTGATGAGTTCCAAATGTAGGTGGCTTGGCATTGTTGCAATCAAACCTTTTAATTGCTTAGTAAAATCCTGGGTTGGATCACAATCCAGTTTTTTGTAGTAAGTAGTATTTGCCAGCTGCCTCTGTCCCTCTTGTATATATTTATCTGTATCCATCACAACGACTGCTCCCCCTTTATCTGCAGGTTTGATGGTTATGGCCCTATTATTGCGCAGATCGTGTACAGCTCTTCGCTCCAGTGGTGAAAGGTTATATAATATTTTCTTTTGCTGGGTGGATATCAGGGATGTTACTCACAGCCTGAAGCTGTCAATATAGGTATCCAGTGTGGGGTTGCGTCCTTGTGGAGGTGTGAAGTTGCTGTTCTTTTTCTTTTTGTCACCTCCTGTTGTCCTAGGATTCCTTTCATTACTGTGAAAATATTCTTTGAGCCTTAGTCTCCTAAAGAATTCCTCCATATCTGACCATACCTGTAAATTATCCAATTTGGTGGTTGGGCAGAATGTGAGGCCTTTGGAGAGGACTGCTGTTTCTGGTGCAGAAAGTTTATGATCTGACAAATTTATGATTCCAAGTTCCTCTGTTATATCCACATTTTCTGTTATATCCACATTTTCTGTCAAGTCAGCATTTACACAAGGGATACCTTGGGATCCTGGATCGGGTTCCAAGTTGCTGATAGCAGGAGTTATAGAAGTTGCGTTTGTTTTGTGTTGTTTAGGTTGTATCCAAAAGGTTTGTTCTTGATGTAGCTTTTGGAGTTTCTTTTGCTTCCTGTTAATTGCAAGTTCTCTGTGACTAACATTCCCCCCCCCCCCCCTCAAGTCTATAGCTCTCCCTCTATCTTATCTCACTAAGGGCTTGTTCACAGTTTTCCTTCAGGTTTTTCTCTTCAGGTTTACCAAAACCATGTAGTGCAAGGGCCTGCCTGATTGCATACAAATTGAGACTCTTGAGGTTAGACCTCATATTAGATGGATTTGGTAAACCTGAAGAGAAAAACCTGAAGGAAAACTGATAGTGTGAACAAGCCCTTACTCTGCTGCTATCTTTATTACCATTGATTTGTATATGTTTGTTTTTCTTTCTTTTTTTTCCCTCTGAGATTTTTTTTTTATTATTATTTATTTTTTAACATTGTTTTAACATTCTGCCAAAAAAATTGTGAATCAGTACTGCTTGGACCTTGAAGAAGGGGACATACCCCGAAAGCTTGCCCTGAAAAATTGTATGTTAGTGCAAATAAAAAAAGTATCACGGACAGTACTCAATTTTATCTGAGCTAAGATCAACAATTAGAGTTGAACTTTAGTCTTTTTTTTCAACCTTACTTAGGCTGTTTTTATTGTGGTGGTTTTATTATAATTTCTATTATTAGTATTTTTTATGGAGCTTGTTCTTATTTAAACCATAACTTATTATTCTACAGTGACCTAATAAAAAATGCCTTTTAATCACTTATGTACTCTAGGCATGTTATGTTTACAGAAGTACCCAGGGAGTACATTAGCACACTCTCTGACCGACACGCACAACACGTATAGATCCATTTGTTTACTTTGTTTCAATCTCTACGTCAGTGAGTGCCAGTGAGTAAAGAGTGTCAATCTTCATATGATATCAGTTATAACTGAATTCCAGGTGTTTTTTTTTTTTTGCAAGGTTACATTGCCCCAGCTTGAACCAATGTAAATAAACATGTTACATATCTTGCTGATGCCCGTGGATCACTGTAGTATTCGCTGCTACTACAGTGATCCTCACTGCCTTCTGGGTTCCATGCCAAGTGGCTGCCCTGTCACCACCTCTACCTAATCCAATCATAGAATGCTTTGCAGTCATTGAGAAAAACTCAGGGCATTCTTTGAATGATGCCTGTGACAAGCAGAAGATCTCATGAACAGTGGTGTGAAAAAGTATTTGCCCCTTTCTGACTTTTTTTTTTTTTTTGCATAGTTGTCACACTTAAATGACTAAAATCAAAAAATATATATTATTACACAAAGTTAACCTGAGCAAATACATGTAGCACTACCCTAGAAGGAGCTGCTGGTTTATTTTGGGTGGCATTTTACCTCGTGGCTCCTCCACCGTCTAAGGGTGTATGGTGAAAGCAGCAGTAACGGAATGTCAGCGTCAGGTGTCTTTTTCTGTGCTCTTTATTATACAGCCGGCTAAAAACAATAAACCTTGTGGTGAAGAGTAAAGATGCAGTAGGAGAAGAAACAGCTGACTTAGGCGTAACAATAAGGTAACAGTCCTGCTTTCAACAACACTTTGTTTTCTTCGCCACTGGTGCACCTGGACAGGCCTCTCTCACTGACCTGGAAGCCAGAGTATCACTTGGAACTTCAAGGGAAAAGTCTCTGCCACAGACCCTCCTTAGAATTATGATAGCGAAGATGATCCTCCTTGATAGACTTTGCGCCTGAATGAATTTTAGCCTCTTCAATAAACAATATAATATTAGGTTTAGAACAGTACAAATATCCAAAGTTTAGTTAGATAGTAAGAGGACTGAGGGAACCCCAAGGACCCAAGAGAACCACAAAGAAGAATGGGCGGGGAGGACTATTACGGCACAGGATGAATGGATGAACTCAGAAAGGAGCAGATATATAAAAAAAATAGGTACATTTATTGGTATAACAAACAAGAAAATAAAAACATCAAACATTAAAAGACAATTAAAACAATACACATATCGCGACAACCGATCAAATCACTGAAGCTGCAGTCCCCTAGTGGGGAATCCAGGTGAGTGTTGGGGTCACGGTACGGGGAGTCTCTCTACTAGTTTGGCGGTATTAAATTGTTTCGTCAGGAGAAATTCTGAACGTTGATATACAAACACAAAACATTAATAAATATAAACATATAAAGTCTGTTACATGTAGGACACCTACCGACGGAACCAAATATTTATAATACATATTGGGGATTAGGAGTCGTGTCGCCTACCTAGGAGCAAGTGTCCCGTCAGCGCCTGGATCTCCTTCAGGTAGTTTGCAGTTAGGTTACCGACTGATAGGTGACCAATGTCCAGCCTTTCAGTGTCTGGTTGCCTTTATTCTCGGTGGATTGTAGAGACCCTATTGGATGACCAGCCTCTCCTCAGGTGGACTCCCCACCGAACAGCTGCCTCTACAAAAGAACAATGCTTGGGATCTTCACAGGATTGGGGACCCAGTCGATCACTGGGGCCCAGCCACAGCTCAAATGTTCCGGACCAGGAACACCATGTGGCACGGGCACCCCGGCCTGGAAGGCCATTTTGCCGGAGCGCCGTGATGTGGTCACCCTAAAGGTGGGTGCCACACTGGAAGAAGACCCAGACCAGTGGCGTCTGTCCCATAAATACCCTCCCTAAACATGCACAGTGAAGAAAACCCCCCCTGATAGGCTGCTGGGGAAAAGCACCCAAACCTCGACTCCACTGCTGCCACCTGTCTTCCTGGGGTGGCATCAGCACCCCAAAAGCGACAGAATGAGCCCACAGCTGAGGCAGAGACCCAAATTCAAACAAATCAGCCTGGTCAAAGCTAACCAACTCTCTGATTCCCTCTAAATTTAAATTAGCACCGGTTCTTAGAAGTAATCAGGCGCTACATACAAAATGCAGTTTTTAAATGATGGTTTCATTTATTAAGGCAAAAAAAGTGTCCCAAACCTGCCAGTCTTTATGTGGAAAAGTAATTGCCCCCTAAACCTAAAAACTGGTTGTTCCACCCTTGGCGGCAACAACTGCAATCAAGAGTTTGTGCTAACAGTAAATGAGTCTTTCACATTGCTGTGGAGCAATTTTGGCCAACTCTTCTTTGCAGAATTGTTTTAATTCAGCCACATTGGAGAATTTTCCCAGCATGAACGGCCTGTGTAA
Source organism: Rana kukunoris (assembly GCA_029574335.1). NCBI lineage: Eukaryota > Metazoa > Chordata > Amphibia > Anura > Ranidae > Rana > Rana kukunoris. The sequence continues at coordinate 156,553,219 of CM056057.1, forward strand.
GGTCATGATGCAGCATCTCACATGGATTTAAGTCCAGGCTTTGACTAGGCCACTCCAAAACCTGTATATTGCTTTGTTTGAACCATTTGAGGTGCACTTGCTTTTGTGTTTCGGATCATTGTCCTGCTGCAAAACCCAAGTGCACTTGAGCTTGAGGTCACGAACTGATGGCCATACATTCTCCTTTAGAATTTTCTGGTAAAGCTCAGCATTCATGGTTCCATCAAATATGGTAAGTCGACCAGGTCCTGAAGCTGCAAAGCAACCCCAGATCATCACGCTACCACCACCATGTCTGACTGTTGGTATGATATTCTTGTTATGAAATGATGTATTAATTTTCTGCCAGGTGTAACGGGGGACACACACCTTCCAAAAAGTAAACTTTTTTTCTCATCAGTCCACAGAATATTTGCCTAAAACTTTAGATTTTGTTCTGGGTTCTTTTATAACCTCCCGGATGAGTAGTCGTTGTACTCTTGGAGTAATTTTGTTTGACCGGCCACTCCTGGTAAGGTTCACCACTGTTCCAAGTTTTCTCAATTTGTGGATAATGGTTCTGCCCATGGTTCACTGGAGTTAAAAAGTCTTATGCCGCTAACACACGATCATTTTTCGGGTTTTAAAAATAAGTTTTTCAGGCTCTAGAAAAAAAGTTTTTTTCAACTTGATCATTAAAACGGCCTTGCCTACACAGGATCGTGAAAAAAAATGCTCTAGCAAAGCGCGGTGACGTACAACACGTACAATGGCACTATAAAGTGGAAGTTCCATTCGGATGACACCACCCTTTGGTCTGCTTTAGCTGATTTTGTGTTAGTAAAAGACGATTCACGCTTTTCTGTCTGTTACAGCGTGATGAATGTGCTTACTACATTACGAGCGGTAGTTTTACCAGAACGAGCGGTCCCATCTCATAACTTGCTTTTGAGCATGCATGGGTTTTTCACGTCGTTAAAGCCCACACACGACCATTTTTTCTAATCCGAAAAACGACAATGTTTAAAACGTTGTGAAAAAATAGAGCATGTTCGGAAAAAAAATTGGCCGTTTTTCAGAACCCGGAAAATGCTCTGAAGCCCACACACAATCGTTTTAAATTACATTTTTAAAAAACTTCGTTTTTTACAACCCCAAAAACGATCGTGTGTACGCGCCATTAGAAATGGCTTTGTAATCCTTTCCAGACTGATACATGTCAATGACTTTGCTTCTCATTTGTTCTTGAATTTCTTTAGATCACTGCATGATGTGTTGCTTTTTGAGATCTTTTAGCGTGCTTCATTTTGTCAGACAGCTTCTATTTAAGTGATTTTTCGATTCAACAGGTCTGGCAGTAATCAGGCTTGGGTGTGGCAATTAAAATTTAACTCAGCTTTCCAAAAAATTGTGGTTAAAGCAGGATTCCACCCACAATTTTTTATTTTATTTTAAAGTCAACAGCTAACAGTGCAGCTGCTGACTTTTAATAAGGACACTTACCTGTCCTACTTGCCCGCGCTAATGTTCCCCCCGATGCCGATCCCACGATCATTGCAGGTCCCGCGCCGCCATTCACACTAGGGGAAACAGGCAGTGAAGCCTTATGGCTTCACTGCCCATTTCCTACTGCGCCTGCGTGAGTCTCGTGTCGGCTTGTGAATGGGCGGCTGCTCTCTGAGAACACCCACAGTTCCCAGAAATCAGCGCGCCCCATTCACTAGGAGAAGAAGAAGAAAACAGACCGCAGTTGCGGAAGAGGCAGATTACGGACTTCCGCATAGCAACAGGTATTTCGGGTGAGTATAATTTTTTTTTTCACTTTTTTTTTTTTTGGGGGGGATTTTTGGCCAAAAGTTTTTTTCCTGGGTGGAACTCCACTTTAAAGTTCATTCATGATTCAGCATGGGAGGGGGCAATTGCTTTTTCACATAGAGACAGGCAGGTTTGAACAGCTTCTTTCTTGGATTTACTCAGGTTACCTTTGTGTAATATTAAAATGTGTTTGATCTGAATCAAATAAATCAGAAAGGGGGAAAATACTCTTTTACAGCACTGTAATTACAATACAGCAGGGCAGCCGCTCAGGACTCACAAGAGAGCTAGGATCACTGTATTGGGGCTGCTACTACAGTGATTCTACGATTCTAGAGGAATTAGCTCAGTATAAAATATGTATACTTACATTGGTCCAACCTAACTATTTAGAAAAAAAATTCTTCCATGCATGCAACCTAACAAGTAAAAAAAAAAAAAAAAGTTTTGTGTTTCTATTTTAACCCTTATTTAAACCTAATAAATCATAATTAAAATGATATTAAAGTCTTGTTTTTTTTTTGGAGGAGTTATATACTGTATAGGCTGTATATATGAAAAGTTGTCCCTGAAGTTGCTCTAAAGTCAAGTGGGCAGGCATCCAATAATCCCCAATCCCAATCCAAGTTCTAATCCCTCAATAAAATAACAAAACAAACAAACAAAGTACTGGACTGTTTTCTGACTCTGAAGTGAGTGTGAAGATTCAATGTGCCTGACTGTGCATGGTGGGGGATCCTATTCTGCTTGCGGCTCCTTAGGGGGTACACTACATACACCTGATTCTACAACTCCGATATCAAAAGGGAGCATTCTGAATTTTGATCCATCTATGGCCAGCCCTGATCTTCTGATCGACTGCTCACAAACAGGCTTGCTGAAAAACTTAAGTTTGATCAGTGCTGCAGCACATCGGTTAGTGTATTATGACAACGGGGGGACTCTAGCTGATTGGACAAACCTTGGATGTGTGGATGGGGGAATTGATTTAATTTTTCTTTTTTCAGCCCTTTGGCCCAACTTACCCCAGTCTCATCTCTTATACCCCACACCACCCTAGCTAAAACCGACACCTCCTCACCCCCTCCCTTACACCCCACCTCTTTATTCTCGTAATTCTGCTCTTATCTTATAGCCACACGTATACCATACACCCACATTCTTACCCCACTTCTTTACACTCTCCCTTCTCACTTCCCTACTTTTTACCCTTACCTCCACTCTTATACAACCCCCCTCCCCACAAAATGGTGGCCGTCTGCACACAGACACCTACTCCCTGTTGCATAAATGTGAATGTGATAGATAAAAGATGGCTTCAGCTCCTGTTCTTCACCTATAGAGCAATCTTCAAAGGCGTTTCACACTTTTCAGGTTTAATTGTAAATTACCACTACAATTAAACCCCAAGAAGCAGCATCTGAGGAGCTCTCTACAGGTGGAGAACAGGAGCTAAAGTCATCCTTTACCCATCTCATTCACATTTATGCAACAGGGAGTTGGCATCTGTGTGCAGAATGCCACCATTTTGTTGAAGACTACTGGAGCCTGAAAAGCCAGTTCTATCTTGCACCAGTCTTTTCAAATGCTGACACAAGTTTGGAGGATGATTCAAGCAGTACTATTTTCATTGTTTATACCCCCATGTTATACTCATACCTTCCAACCCCACCCCCATAACATTACACCTTCCCTTTTAACACTCTACTTTCTTACTCCCTACCCTTGTACACTCAGCCCCTCTTATATACCCCTCCAACAGATACCATGACCTTCTCACCCCCTCCATAACACACTACCTCACAGACTTACCAACTGATGTACCCACCTCCTCCCTCCTTTTCCTTTTAATTTACCTTCCCTCTTACCCCCCCCCCCCCAATATGCCAACCTTCTTACCCCTTCACTTACACTTGACCTCCTTCCTCAGATTTATCTTTTGTACACCCCACACACATGCCCTTACACTTCATCCCTAATGCCCTGTACACACGAACGGTTCGTCTGATGGAAACGGTCCGATGGACCATTTTCATCGGACGAACCGATCATGTTTGGGCCCTGTTTTAAAATGTTCTGATGGTTAAAAAAGGGATAGAAAAAAAAACAATCGTCTGTGGGGAAATACATTGGTTATAAATCAATGCATGCTCAGAATCAAGTCGACGCATGCTCGGAAGCATTGAACTTCATTTTTCTCAGCACATCGTTGTGTTTTACGTGACCGCGTTGGACACGATCAGATTTTTAACCAATGGTGTGTAGGCAAGACTGATGAAAGTCAGCTTCATCGGTTATCTGATGAAAAAAATCCATTGGTCCGTTTTCATTGGATGAACCGATCTTGTGTATGTGGCATAACTTCTTGCTTTATATCCACCACCTCAGCCCTTCTTTAGAGCTGGGAGGATGGCGTTTAAATGTAAACTTTAGGTTTTTAGAAATCTTATCATGATCATTTAAAAATGTTGACCTCTGTGATTATCTGTAATCAAAAAACTTTTGATTTTACAAATATCTTTATTTATAATGCAGCATCTATAGTATCTCAAATAATAATTAATAGAACAGACAAATAAATTGTTCCTGACTGTCTCCGGAGATATTTCAGTAGATAAATACTGTTGTGGAATTAATTTGCCCCTCGGGAATGAAGACATAAACAGGATAAGTTGGTGAGTGAGATCTCCATGGCCTAATCCTTTAGGGATCCCATTGTATCAGCTGTGTTTGCCTGATTATTATTTTTAAACAAAGTTTACTAAAGGAAGTAAATAATTTGGTGGATTATTATTTGAAGATTCCTGGATTGTCAGACGACTGATTATACTATTATAGAAAAACACTGTTCATAGAAGTGTAAAATAAGTTCTCAAACAAGCCTGTGGATCTTTGTCCACAGGAAATATTGCATCTCCAAAGGCAGATTACACCAACTCCAATCCCACAATGGTAAGATATTAAAGAGAAAAAGAGCGGAATCTCTATGGTTTAGTACCTAACTACTCACATGTATTGCATCAAATAGAAATGTACTCACAAGAAACAAACGCAAACAAAACAGCACTTCTCTCCAGTTGATGAGTGAGCATGAAAACATCACTGCTAAAACTTCACCCGACATGCGTTGCGTCAACACAGACGTCGCCTAGGTGCATAGGCACATATCATTATTCGCTTATTTTACAGTTCTGTGATTTGTGCTCTTTTTGTGTCACTTGTTATTTAGTTTACACAATATAATACTTGGTTATTTTAGGGGGCACCCTGTCTTTCATATGTATCTTTATATCAGTGAGTGCTACAATCATTGATTTTTTATATATACATTGTTTATACATTGGGGGTTAATTACGAAAGGCAAATCCACTTTGCACTACAAGTGCAAACTACAAGTGCAAGGAAAATAAAAAACAGCATTTTAGATGGTACATGTTTGGATAATAAAATCAGCAGAGCTTCCCCTCGTTTCAGATCTACCCCTCAGATTTACAGTGACTGCACTTCCAAGTATACACTTTCAGTGCAATTTCAAGTGCACTTTGCACTTGTAGTTTGCACTTGTAGAGCAAAGTGGATTTGTCTTTCGTAAATAACCCCCATTGTGTCACAATCACACAATTTGTTTGTTGATAACATTATTATATCACATAATTGTATTCTGATACTCACCTATATAACACTGAGCACAGATATTTCTGGTTTCTCATCGTGTTATGTATCACGTATACAACCAGGGTAACTAAAAGTAATTACAAAGGAAATCACTTTTTAAATGACAATTGCATGATCATTCTACACAAAGAATTTTTATCATTTTGTTTCCACAAATAGAGCTTTCTTTTGGTGGTATTTGATCACCTCTGCGGTTTTTATTTTTTGCTAAACAAATAAAAAAGACCAAAAAGTTTGGAAGAAATGTTTTTGTTTTGTTCCTGTTATAAAATTGTGATAATAAATATGTTTTCTCCTTCACTGATGGACACTGATAAGGTGGCACTGATAGGCACTGATAAGGTGGCACTGATGAGGTGGCACCAATGAGGTAGCCCTGATGGGCACTGACAATGGGCACTGATAGGTGTTGTAATATTAATATATATATGTGTATGTATTTTATATATTGTGTTATATGTATGGCATAATATATATGTGTTACATACAGACATTCAAGATTTCACATCAAAGGGTGTTTGTAGACCAAAGGGGTTATTGGCCAAACAAGATTTACTAAACATATCAAAGGGGACAGATAATGACTCTGATTTGCTATGTTGATGTTAATATGCAAGAATGCAAACTAGGGCATGTGATGACTGCAGTCGTCACTGACTAGGGATCATTATCTGTCACTCTGAGAGACAGAGTGTAGATCAAAGATGGCAAATCAAATTGCTCAGCCATTCAGTGGATAGGCAATATAATTCTGGAGGTCAGTCTAGTCATTCTCTATGGATATGAAGGCACAGGTCTAGAATTGATCTAGGAAAAATGGGGCCCTGAATTATATGTACTCTGTTGGATTCGTATCATCTGTGGACTTTGGACTTTGTTCTGTGTTGGAAGTCGAAATAAAATTGTCTCTCTCTGGAGAATGGGTGTTGCTGCAGAAATTAATCATCATTATACTAATACCTAAATATCAATTATCTACTAATATATTATATCCCTACAATAGGAAACACTGATGGGCCCTGGAAGGCGGCACTGATGAGTGGCACTAATATGAAGCACCGATGGACATTGATAGGCGGCACTGATGGGCACTCATGGGTGGCACTGAAAGGCTGCACTGATGGGTACTTATGGGTGGCACTGATAGGCGGCACTGCTGGGCATTAATAGGCGGCACTGATGGGCACTGATACATGGCACTGATAGACATCACTGATGGAACTGGCAGGCATTGCTGATGTGCACTGATTGGCAGCTGCCTGGGCACTGATTGGCATATGCCTGGTGGTCTAGGGTGGCATACATGGTGGTCCAGTGTGGTGGCCATTCCTGGTGGTCCTGGCGGCATCCTGGTGGTCCTGGGCGGGCATCCGAGGGGTGCTGCGCTGGTAAACAATCAGCACAAACCCCCCCCCCCCCCCGTCAGAAGATCAGCTCTCCTCTACATCGCGTCTGTCACCGAACAACGGATCTTCCTGATTGGACATGGCTGATCACATGGTAAAGAGCCTCCACCAGAGGCAAAAGTGGAAGAACTTTAACTGAGGCATTCGGGCAGAGCCATCCAGTCAGCTCTTCAGGCACTGGTCACTGGTCAGTCTTAAACGGCCATTGCTGCAGGACTGGTAAATTTATAAATATATTTTTATTGCATTTAACTATAGAGAAGTAGAACGATTGCTGGTTGCTTTATTAAAATGTTTGTTGCCTGGCTGTGCCTGACATGTTTACTTCTTAGCCACTGACCTGGATCAAGCAAATGAAAACTTCCAATTCCTTATCTCAAAACTTGTTCCCAGTCAGTGACTCACAAACTACTAACAGATAGGCAACCATCATTAGCAAGTGAGAGAGAAAGGAGTCACCGCTCCAGGTGGGATCACTAAATGGTTACAGGTGGTGCAGGATACCGAGGGTGCTGGCGGTGCACTAAGCAAAATGAAGACAAAGAAAAATGGATAGCCGCACTCCGAAACCTGTAGGGTGGTCTTTTATTCAATAGACAGCATGTACAAAAATAGGGTCACAGCAGTGGAAGCAAGGAACAGCCAACGCGTTTCGCACTGGATCAGTGCTTATTCATGGCTCATTAGCATCATTAGCAAGCCTTGCCTACTTTTCCCATAGCCTAATATGCTAGTTCAGACTTGGAAGCAAAACATTACTATAAAATCTTCACCATTGTAAGAACCAAGTATGAGGGAAGGCCAATAAGTTCTTACCCTAAGGCCGCGTACACACGATCGGTCAAAACCGATGAAAACAGACTGAAGGTCAGTTTTCATCCGTCCAAACCGATTGTGTGTGTGCTCCATCGGTCAGTTATCCCCAAAATAAGAGAACTTGCTTTAAAATTTAACCGATGGACGCCTATCCGATAGGTCAAAACCAATCGTTATTATGCAAAAGCATCGATAAAAAAGCTGCGCATGCTCAGAATCAAGTCGACACTTGCTTGGAAGCATTGAACTTCGTCTTTTTCAGCATGTCGTTGTGTTTTACATCACCACGTTCTGACACGATCGTTTTTTTAACCAGTGGTGTAAGCACATCAGACCATCAGTCAGCTTCATCGTTTAACCGATGAAAACGGTCCTTCGGATCATTCTCATCGGATGAACTGATCGTGTGTAGGCGGCCTAACAATGACCTAGATGTGCTTGGGATCTAAAATTTGTGCAGGTTTATAGGTGGATATCGCAGTAATATGCATGCCAATTTTCGTTTTTGTAGGTCGTGGTGAATTATAGTTCAAGCCAAGAGAAATGGAGTAAGTGTCATGCCGGACAAAGTTGAATACCGAGCCGTGATTCCCAAAAACAGCAATGAGTGGAATGTGCTTAAAGCTTTTTAAACAGATTGGTGATCAAGGATGAAAGCTGGGTTAATCTGTATGATCCTGAGACTAAAGAAATTAGTAAAACATAGAAAAATGCTTTATCACCCACCCCCAAAAAGGCTAAGGTGCAACATTCATCGATTAATCACGGCTCTGTATTCAACTTTGTTCGGCATGACACCTAGTTTATTTCTCTTGGCCCTAACTATAATTCACCATGACCTACAAAAACAAAAATGTACATGCATATTATCCACCTATATCCAGATCCTTAGTACATCTAGATCATATACACACACTGTAGATACCGCAGCCTCCTACAAATTCAAGCGGCTATTGGTTTGGAAAACCACATGCAATATATCACAATCATTTTGAGAAATTCCACTCTAAGGCAAATAAGCTGCTACCACATAATCCTGCCATTGACAGGTAAATACAAATTTTAAAACAGATAACGAATAATCATCCAGGCAGTGCTATATATATCTCAGCACAACACCTCTTCAACGTGTGTTTTTAAAGCGGATGTCCGCTGAAAAAAAAATATTAAAAGTCAGCAGCTACAAATACTGCAGCTGCTGACTTTTAATATCGACACACTTACCTGTCCTGGAGTCCAGAGCCGTCCGCAGCAGAGGATGAGAGATCGCTCGTCACTCTGCTGCCCCCCCCCCCCACCATCCTTGAGGGATCCATGAAGTGAAGCGCTCCGGCTTCACTGCACGGTTCCCTACGGCGCATGCGCGATTAGCGCTGCACCTGCTGATTGGCTCCCGTTGTGCTCTGGGAGCCGAGTATACTCTGCCAATGTACAAATTGACCTATGCTGCCAAAGGTAGCCCTAAAAAGTTTTACAAAGTTTGGGCAGGATGGATAAAGTATGTAGCTGGAGACATAGGGATATGATACCTGCAGTATAAAAGTTGGATGTACAAACCACATGGACGAAGTGCCCTTGAGGTGCTACACAGGTACTGTGAAACGTTATTGTACGGTATGGTATTACTGCTTGTCATGCTCGTATGTTCCATTCGTATATGGCTATATGTTGTGACTGATGCTTTTCTTTTTGTTTTCTTTTGTTCTTGCGGTTATACTGTAAATGTCTATGACCTTTATGCCATTTTTGTAAAAATTTGTCAAAAATCTCAATAAAATTTACCCTTTAAAAAAAATTATAAAATTAGAATCAATTTAATACGTGCTATATTCTTTTGCACCTAATATGACTCCTCATATTGATTACTCCTAAATATTAAACTCATTAAAAAAAGGTAAAAATTAAGATAAACATAAAGAAAAAAACATCCAATTACATATTCTGCATTAGTATATCTTTGACTAGACTATGGCCTAGATTCACAAAGCGATTACGCCTGTGTAAATGTTGTTAGACAGGAGTAATTTCGATTTACGAGCGTTTTTACGCTAGTCGAAATCCTCAAACCATGAAAAGACACCTGCGTGCTAAATTTCGACTTTATTACGTGTTAGTACGCCTTCAGATCTACGCTGCCTGAAAATTGCGGCCACTGGGCGGACTTCCTGTTGTTTTTCACCTTCATGGTATGCTAATGAGCTTTTGCCTGGAATCCACAAAATTTCGCTCTTCAAACGCAATCTCTTACGGCACCTTTAGTCATCTTTTTTTTCCGTTTCACTATACCAGCTTTTTGCTGGTCTAATATTAGACAGCCCATGTTAAGTATGGCCGTCGTTCCCGCGTCGAATTTCAACGTTTTTCGATTTCTTTTATTATTTTTAACGTAAGTCGTCCGGGAATAGGAATGTTCGTAAACGCCGCTACTCAAACAACGAATGACGTCACGACGTGATTTCGCGCAATGCACGGCGGGAAATTCCTGAACAGAGCATGCGCAGTTCGATCGTCGCGGGGACGCGCTTAATTTAAATGCTTCACGCCCCCTACTCACGTATTTCGATTGCGCGGCGGAAAAAAAATACGATACAATAGCGTACGCGCAAAAAAACTACCTGAATTCGGCGTAGAGTCTGGTGATAGACGGCAGCGTAGCGTATTTCGATTACGCAGCGGAAGATTACATCTATGTGAATCTGCCCCTATATCTTTTATGGCAATGAAGGGATTCAAGATAAATATAAAAAAAATTAAATTCCAGCCCTAAAATTAATTGATCCAATCATTGGATATGGATATGGGGCATCAACATTACATTCCTCTATACTATAATTTTATTAGTATTCACTTAAAAAACAATTTACATCAAGTTCTATGTTCAGGCTGTTGGGTATTAATACATTCATCAAAAAAATCTATTTGGTTTCCCGTTTTTTATATTTGCACCAAATTAGATCCTCTCCAATTTGGCTGAATCTTATCGATACTCCAAAATTTAAGCCCAAATGGATCGTGATTATGGCGTTTTTGTCAGATACGATTTAAAACCAACTTCAATATTATAGATATGTTCAGCAATACATTTTTTCAAAGTACTTTTTGTCTGTCTCACATACATTACATTACATGGGCACTGTAAAATGTACACTACGTGAGACTACTCTACATGAGAAGAAGCCGGTGATGTAAAATTTCATCGGACCTATGAAAACCTCGGACCCACGTGACTTCCGGTGCTCGTACGTCAGAGCACAGCTGATCGCGGGTCCACGGCGCATGCGCCGTGCATGCGCCGACGCCTTTTCGGTCCATGAAAATCCTCGACTCGGGTGGGCGGGCGGAGGCGGAGCTGAATTCTCCATTACATCACCGCCAGCACCGCCTCCAGCATAGGCTTATTCAGGTCCGATAAAAATATAGACTCGGATGGGCGGGCGGAGGCGGAGCTGGATTCTCAAGTACATCCCTGCCAGCACCGCCTCCAGCCCCGTCCCTAAAGCACAGGCTTCCTGAGGTCCGATAAAACCATAGACTCGGGTGGGCGGACGGAGTCTTGTAAAGCATCAATACCTCAATACCCATCTATAATAACATGTAACATTGTACTGTCAAGAAAATATGTATTTAGGAGGAGAGCTTTAGGTTTGATTTAACTTTGATTTGAAACGTTTAACCAAAAACTAAACTTCCCCTCTTCTGTATTTTTTTTTATTTTTTAGGCTCCATGTACACGGGACCATCCTCCTAGCTGTAGGGATTACCCCCACCACCACCATCCTCCCAGCAGCAGGGATCACCCCCCCACCACCATCCTCCCAGCACTAGGGATCAGCCCCCCCACCCAACTACCATCCTCCCAGCTGTAGGGATCAGCCCCCCCCCCCCACCCAACTACCATCCTACTAAAAAAAAAAAAAAAAATACAGAAGAGCGGAAGTTTAGTTTTTGGTTAACGTTTCAAATCAAAGTTAAATCAAACCTAAAGCTCTCCTCCTAAATACATATTTTCTTGACAGTACAATGTTACATGTTATTATAGATGGGTATTGAGGTATTGATGCTTTACAAGACTCCGTCCGCCCACCCGAGTCTATGGTTTTATCGGACCTCAGGAAGCCTGTGCTTTAGGGACGGGGCTGGAGGCGGTGCTGGCAGGGATGTACTTGAGAATCCAGCTCCGCCTCCGCCCGCCCATCCGAGTTTATATTTTTATCGGACCTGAATAAGCCTATGCTGGAGGCGGTGCTGGCGGTGATGTAATGGAGAATTCAGCTCCGCCTCCGCCCGCCCACCCGAGTCGAGGATTTTCATGGACCGAAAAGGCGTCGGCGCATGCACGGCGCATGCGCCGTGGACCCGCGATCAGCTGTGCTCTGACGTACGAGCACCGGAAGTCACGTGGGTCCGAGGTTTTCATAGGTCCGATGAAATTTTACATCACCGGCCTGGTCCCAATACATATTTGGTCTATTAGGAGGACCCATTACATTTTTTACAATCCTGTCACCAAAATTAGGGGCTTTCCTTTGAATAAATGAGAGATTTTCTGGTAAAGCTTGTTTCAACACTCCATGCCAGTGGCGTAACTAGAACCTTCAGGGCCCCGATGCAAGAAACCATGAAGGGCCCCCCTGACCCCCCGGACAGGGCTATTTTCTCCGAGCTCGGTGGCGGAACAACAGGACCTGGTCGCTAGTTGTTGCCTGTATATAAAGGAACCAATTTCTCCATTCGGCCTGCTTCTCCTCCTCTCCCTCCCGCAGGCATTCAGCGGCTGCAGGAGGAAAATGGAGAGATTGGTTCCTCTATGCCAGTGTTTCTCAATATTTTTCCAGCCAGGGCACCCTTGAAGTATACTCTTAGGTGAGTGAAGGTGAACCTTGGCAACCCAGATGTTTTGGAACTACATTTCCCATGATGCTCAACTACACTGCAGAGTGCATGAACATCATGGGAAATGTAGTTTCAAAACATCTGGGGTGCCAAGGTTCGCTATCACTGCCGTAGGTGAATGGGGCTGCACTGCAACCACCCTGCAACTGTGTGCATCGCAGCTTAGTGATGATGCATTTAAGGGGTTAAAACAGGCAGTCAGGAGGCAACACATTGCCTCTTTACCAGCTGTCAAATGCCTCTCAAAAGCGATCTGAGCATGGATTGCTTTTCAGTGGAACAGCATTTTTTTGCTAGTACTATGAACAAGCAAAAAAAAAAAAAAAAAATTGGTTCTGATTGTACACATATCATGTAAACACACATACATACACATACACTGTTTATATACATATATATAAATGCACATAAGCACACACATATAAACCAGTGGTGGCTGGTGCTCAACATTTTTGGGGGGGCGCAAGCAAACTGAAAAATTCTTAAAAAAAAAATTGCAGTCTCACTGTGCCCATCAAACGCAGCCACTGTGCCCGTCAAATGCAGCCACTGTGCCCGTCAAACGCAGCCACTGTGCCCGTCAAACGCAGCCACTGTGCCGTCATACGCAGCCACTGTGCCCGTGAAATGCAGCCACTGTGCCCATTAAACGCAGCCACAGTGCCCATTAAACGCAGCCACTGTGCCCATCAAACTGAGCCACTGTGCCCATCAAACAGAGCCACTGTGCCCGTCAAACAGAGCCACTGTGCCCGTCAAACACAACCAGGGGGTGGCTGGAGAGAGGGGGGCGATGCCCTGCGCTCTTATGGACGCACCACCACTAACACATACATGCACACTCACATACATACATGTTCACATGCACACACATTCATGCACACTCGCATACATATGCACATGCACATGAACACACACACATATAAACACACACACAGTAGATAAAAAAGGGCAGTCTTACCTTAGCAGCTCTTCCTGCCGGGTACTGCACTGTAGGGGGAGACAAAGAGCACACACTGGGCTTTCACATTGTAATGAATGTGACGAGCTCCCCGCACAGTGCCGATTACAGTTCGGCCTGGGATCGGGAGCTCGTCTTTGCTTCTCCTATCAAAGCACTGTATACAGGGGGCCCTCGAGGGCCCCCTACAGCAAGGGGCCCGGTCGCCATGGCGCACTCAGCGACCCCTATAATTCCGCCACTGCTCCATGCACAATATGTGCCAATGCCTCTTAAATATCTCCTTAATTTTCATTATACTGTACATGGAAATAAAGCCCCATTGCTGCCTCCTATTGTTTCCAGGTTATTTATCTCTTAAGCAGGTCTCGCGTGGGATTTCCCCTACATCCTGTATAATTTTATCAAGTTGACAATCTTTATGTTCTTTTTGTACAAACTTATACTTGATTATGTTGGATTGTGCCCGAAAATCAGAGGTGAAATTTCACTCACTAATATAAATTGTCCTTTTGGGGGTGATGCCCACTCTTCACTGGCAAGTAGCTATTTCTACCCTCACCATCTAGATCAGTGGTCTCCAAACTGTGGCCCGGGGGCCAGATGCGGCCCTTTGCTTGCTTTTACCTGGCCCTTGGGACCATAATTGCTCCCCACTGACACCAATGAAGGGACACAACTCCTCCCACTAATACCAATGCTGGGGCACAATTTTTCCAATGGTGCAAACAATGGGGCAACAATTTCTCCCAATGACACCAATGAAGGAGCGCAATTCCTCCCACTAATACCAATGCTGGGACACAATTTTTCACATTGACACCAACAATGGGGCACTATTCCTCTCAATGGGACCAACAATGGGGCCCAATGACATCAACAATGGGGCACAATTCTCCCCATTGACACCAATGATGAGGCACAATTGCTTCCACTGAAACAAATGATGGGGCACTATTTTTTTCCTTCACTACTGACCTCAGGACCTTCTCTATTCCCAATTTCCACAGTCTGAAAGACAGTAAGCTTGCCCTTTGTTTAGAAAGTTTGGAGACCCCTGATCTAGATCATGGTGAGGGTAAGAACTTCTTGGCCTCCCCTCATACAAGTCAACAGCTTCCTTCTTTCAAAATATAAGAGAATAACATGTTTTATATTACCTGAAATCAGCAGTACTGACTTGCATTATGTTCTACCCGATGTTGTTTCAAAAACAAGAATTTCTGTGGTTAGGAAATTGGTGGATGCAATGCAACAGATTTTAGTGCTGAAATACAGATTGTTACACTCCAGGAAGGAAACGGGGCCATCCAACTATCATCACTATAAATACACAGAAAAAGCTTTGCTTGGGGGGATAAATCACTATATCCAAAGCAGCCATGAAGGCACACACTTGGAGCTCCATATGTTTGATTCTCTGGTTGGTTACCATCCATTGCTCTGCTGAAGAGACATGCCCAGGTAACATTTTGAGGTTGAATTATTATTGTATTTGTTTATGTGTTGATGTTACTTTCATTTGCAGGTGAGGAGAAATCATTTTTCTACCACCTTAATAAGCAATCTAAGAGACAGGCTTTGGGAATTGGGATTATCTAATACAGGAGGTGGTATATTAGAACATTACATTACATTACATAGAATTAATCAGTGAAATCAATAATCAATTAAAATAATTTGTGTTCTCTGTGGGGTCAAACATAAAATTACCCACTGGGAAGAAAAATTTTGTTTGGTCTTTTTCACTGCATCAGCGGCTGCATTAGATCTGTATTAGAATTAAACTAGGTGACAAATTTAGATAGAGTAAGGGTTAGTGGGACCTCAAAATGACCCAAAAACAACCTTAGAAAGAATAAGTGGGCAAAGGGACTATAGCGGTACTAGATACAAGAATGTAAATGTGGAGATATTGATAGGATAAAAAATTACATCAATTTATTATACAAAATGTCAAAAGACAGGACACACATAATTGTAAAATAACAAAAAAAACAACATTAAAAAATTGGACACAGTGTACGACCGACCGTCCCAATCACCGAGATGTTGAAAACCTTAAAGAGGAGGGAAACGGTGAAACAAAGGGGGTCATACACGTCATACACGTTGAGATCTGACGTGTATGACCCCCTTCGTTTAGTTTCAAATTAATTTCTTTCAGGTTTTTAAAGAAAGGAAGAAAATGTTGAAACTCAATGTTTGGCCGCGTACACACGATCAGTTTGGACCAAACCGATCGTGTGTACGGCCCATCGGACCAAAGTTTTTAAACTTGCTTTAAAATCGGACTGAGAGACGCCTGACCATCGGTCCAAACCGATGGTAAGTACGCAAAAGCATCAGTCCAAAAACCCGCGCATGCTCAGAATCAAGTCGACGCATGCTTGGAAGCATTGAACTTTGTTTTTTCAGCGCGTCGTTGTGTTCTACGTCACCGCGTTCTGACCCAATCAGATTTTGAACATCAGACCATCAGGCCACTTCAGTGGTGAACCAATGAAAATGGTCCATTCTTTGCAATCTAATCTATGCAAAACTTGAAAAAAACGTTTTGGACTTTACTTACACTAATGTACTGAATGTAACCTGTAGAATTTATTGGCAGTGTTTTTGCTTTGTTGTTCGAAATTAATATAAACTGTTGCCTAAGTACTGTGTCACATGAGTGTGGTAATCTGTTGTTCAATGGAATTAGTTAATTTTTTTTTTGGGGAGAGCTGTTTGCAGGGGGGGACCCAAACGACATTTTTTCTATGGGGCCCTGTGATTTCTAGTTACGCCCCTGTGCCATAAATATATTATTTATAAAGATATTAAAAAGTAAGGGTCCCAACACTGATAACCTTATGCCGCGTACACACGACCGTTTTTTCCATCGGAATAAACTCAGATGGGTTTTTCCTACGGAATTCCGCTCAAGCTGTCTTGCATACACACGGACACACCAAATTCCGACCGTCAAAAACACGGTGACGTACAACACTACGACGAGCCTAGAAATATGAAGCCTAGATTAACTGAATTTCTGTTGGAGAAAAAAGAGAACGGGCCAGATTCAGGTAGAGTTAGGCTGGCGGATCAATGGATCCGCCAGCCTAACTGTCACTTTAAGCCGGCGTTTTTGTTTTCTGTAACCAGAAAACAAGAAACGCCGGGTTCGAGTTCCGATGCGATCGGCGCAATTGAATTTCGCCATCGCATCGTTACTTCAACTTAAAAATGGCGCCGGGGGCGTTCCCGCCGATTTACGCTCAAAAAATATGTTAATGAGCGGGAATCGGCAATTCACGATCTTTTTCGGGCGCGACGCAGTGACTTTACGACGTTTCCGGAAGCGATACGCGGCGTATAGATAAAGCAGCCCCCTAGTGGAGTATCCTATGTTAAGTATAGCCGTCGTCATCGCGTCGGAAAAAAAACAAATCGCGTCGCTTGCGTAAAACATTCATGAATGGGGATGTGACGTCATTGACGTTCACTGACAGAATTTGGAGCATGCGCACTGGGATGCATTGACACTCGACGCATGCGCAGTACGTTCGCCGCGGGATCGCGCTTAGTTTGAATACTACACGCCCCGTACCCGCCCAATTTGAATTCCGCCGGCTCATTTGCGATGCGCTGCCGCAACTTTAGGAGCAAGTGCTTCATGAATAACAGCACTTGCTCCTAAAATTTCGGCAGAGTAACGTAAATGAGAAGCGTTACTCCAGAGCAAAGATGCTCTGATCTACCTGAATCTGGCCCAACATGTTCTCTTTCTAAGGTTTTACTTACCTCCTCATAAAAATAAATCAGGTTTGTTTGACAACTTCTGTCTTTCATGAATCCATGCTGTTTGTTGCTTAAAATACTTTTTTTCCCAGCAAGAACTCATCTATGTGGTGTTTATTAAACTCCCCGGTATCTTCCCAATTATAGAAGTTAAACTTTTGCCCCATTCACACGAGCGGAATTTCCATCGGAAAAAAGTTGGATGGTCTTTCTAACGGAATTCCGCTCATGCTTGGCTTGCATACACACAGTCACACAAAAGTTCTCTGAACTTTTGCGCGTTAGGAACGCTGAGACATACGACACTATGACGAGTCGAGGAAAAGAAGTACAATGCTTCCGAGCATGCGTCAAATTGTTTCCGAGCATGCGTGTGTGTTTTTTTTCGTCAGAATTACATACAGACAAACTGATTTTTCTGAAAAATGTAGAACCTTCTCTCAAACTTTTGCTGATGGAAATTCCGACAGCAAAAGTCTGATGGAGTCCGATGAAAAGCTCACATCAGACTTTTCCTGGTGGAAATTCCACTTGTGTGTATGGGGCATAACAGGTCTAAAGACTTTGGGCCAGATTCAGCAAGAATTAGATTCCCGCAGAGTATCAGAGATACTCTACGCCGCCGTACTTTACCTGGCTCTAGGAGAAATTCAGAGAGATTTTGGCCCGTAAGGTACGGCGGCGTAGTGTATTTCTCCCGGCGGAATTAAAATACGCGAATAGGGGGCGTGAGGCATTTAAATTAAGCGTGTCCCCGCCGCAATCGAACTGCGCATGCTCCGTTCAGAAATTTCCTGCCGTGCATTGCGCGAAATCATGTCGTTACGTAATTTTTTTTTTTGAGTAGCGTCGTTTACGGACATTCCTATTCCCGGACGACTTACGCAAAAAAAAATAAAAAATTGAAAGTCGACGCGGGAACGACGGTCATACTTAACATGGGCCGCGTAACGTTAGACCAGCTAAAAGCTGTTTTAACTTTACGTGGCGAAAAAATGACGTACGCGATTGCGAACGACGCTCGTAACTTCGTGGATCTCCGTAAAAAGCTCATTTGCATACCCTGACGCTGAAAACGACGCAAACTCCACCCAGCGGCCGCAAAAAGATCGCAGCGTAGATCCGAAGGCGTACGAAGACGTAAGCCTGTCAGATCGAAGCCCAACGCCGCCGTATCATGGTTTGAGGATTCAAACTAGTGATACGGCGCGCGAAATTTGAAATTACTCCTGTCTAACACCAGTTAGACAGGCGTAATCGCTCTGTGAATCTGGGCCTTTAACTCCTTTTTAAATATAGGCACCACATTGGCCCTACGCCAATCCAGTGGTACTATTGCAGTCAATAAAGAGTCCCCCAAAAATTTGAAACAATAGCTTTGAAATGACAGGGCTCAATTCTTTTAGGATCCCTGGGTGGATCCATCTGGTCCAGGTGCTTTTTCCACCTTTATTCTGCTGGAGGTTTTTATGCTATATTTCTTCTGTGCCCATCAAGTTTCCCCTACATGTATGGGAGGTTCCCTCCACATATTAGCCTGGTGTGCAGCAGTGCACACTGCTGCACACCAGGCTAATATGTGGTAATTAAGTCATGTTGGTAAGTGACAACCAAGAGCCACATATGGGGAAGTGTAAAATTATCTGTGTGTATGACCCCAAAGTTGCTTTGCCGTGTGGTATGACACCAAAGTTGCTTTGCTGTGTGGTGATTACATGAAAAATACCCTTGTGAATCCAGATTTATGCTCAGGATATATTATTTTATCACTACAGATGTCAAGCTTGTTGGGGTCGGAGGATCGGAGAAGCTAGCCATTCTTCGGGGATGTCCTGGGGCCCCTGGAGCACCAGGCCCTGCAGGATCCACTGGACCTAAAGGTATAATCTCTACTCATGCTATACAATGTACATTTAAACAGTTTCAACATCTATACTTTTTATTTTGTGACTGTAATAATAATAAGAAACCTCAATGTCCCTAAACAAAGCTAACTTTCCTAGCCATTTGCAGACTTTGGTGCTCATTCAGTGGACGACCTAATATGCAAACACAGCATCGGTTTAGAATAGGTATGGGCAAATCTGCCTGGGTTCAATTTGCCAAGGGTTGGGTAAATCTCGTTTGAAATTTGGCAAACCTGAACTTAGTGGCAAATCCCACTGAATTTTATGGATGGTGAGGGGGGTTGCTGGTCTTGTTTGTAAGTTCTGGTCATATTTTGGGGTAATAGGCAAACTCCCTTTACAGAATTTTGTCTTGCATGGAGCATCCCAATCCGATTAATTTCAGTTTAAAAATTTAGTTTTAGGAGCAACACTTGCTTTTTCATCAAGCAAATTATGCTCACTTTGATTGGCAAGATTGGCCAGTAGTTTACTGTGGCTATCCCTGTCCTCACTGATGCAAAATACTCCCGTCGCTGGTCAATTTCTATCAAGCTCTTATTAAGAATTAAGAGACTGCAAATGATAGACCTAAATTTAATAGAGAGCCAAAAAGTACAGGCTGGAAATTTATATTCTGCAGACGAGACAGCAGTGTAAAACCTGTCAGTAGCTGGACAGATTTATTTAGAGATAGTAGGTCTAACCAGAGTATGCCTAACTTATATTTTATTTATGGGGATGGGAGGGTGCGATGAATACAAACAATATAATGTAAAGTACTTTAGGTGCCCTTGCACTTCGCTTTTTTCCTCCTTTTTTATCAAATGACACGGCAGTGTGATGCAAACAAAAGACAGCTCCTACAACAGATGGTCAATAATAAGTGAATACTGCACTTTGAGCACTCCAAACTTAAAAGTGTGAAGGATATTAGAAGCTGTATTTTTCAACCAAATGACTTCAATCTCTAGGAATGTTATTACCATTAGCAAGATGTGGGTAGGTTTTCCAAAGATATAAATCTGAGCCAAGAGCCAGAATGTCTGAAGATGGTTGACAGTGTTTGAAACCCTCACACAATTAATGGTGTTTCTCTTAGCCGAAGGTCAAAAGGGGTCATAAATTATTAGTAGGCTCGGTGACCCTAACATTAGGAATCATTCCTTATACACCACTGCCCCTATTGGGGAAAATTGAGATTTCTCAAGATGGTTGCCTACTTGGTTGCTATGGCAGCTTACCTAAACATAGCATCATTTGACGTCATCAATTACACAGCTGTGACACACACACCCACTTCTTGGGTGTGTTAAAAAGGTGTTACAAAAAGCTCAGGGGGGAGAATCTCGGGAGAAAGGAAAGCTGTAAGGATCTCTCTCAGGAGACTGAAGCTGGAAGGAGGAGATCTTCAAACGCAAAGATGTAGCAATGTTGAAAGAAGTCCCTTTCGGGATTTTGCTTCTCAAGAACCTGGTAAAGTATAAATCTTTTAGTTTTAACTTTTGTTAATTGAATTGTTTTTACATGTTCATTACTAAAACCATTTAAATATATATGGCAAAGAAATTTGGAGTTATATTATTTTTTGTATTATTTTTAACTGTAGTATGAAATAATTACATTCCAAATATCAGACAGTTTGGTCTGTCTTTATAAAGCTAAAGCTAGGTTTGTACAATGATTTTATTATGATGTATGTGGAAAAGAGATTCATCCTAAATTTAACATAAGCTTTGATCAAATTTTTAAGCTGTGCATAATATAGGGGGTGGGGCTTAACGTGTGATTTAATCAAGCCCGCCGAGTGCTTTCTGGTGCCACAGTTTACTTATGTGCTAATTTGTTTAAATGTGTGAGTATCGGTCTACATTTAAAACAAAATACATGTGAAATATGGAAAAAAAGGCACACACCGCCCCCTTCACATAGGCAGAGGAACGAAGGGAACATGCAGAGCTGTATTGTAAATAGACAAGCTCCCCGCATATCTCCCTCTAAGCTCCATTCCTAACACAAATTTTCAGCTGCTGTTAGCTCATGTGTCGGATAATTTGTCAGAAAATATTATTTTATAGTGGTATTTAACCAAAAAGCAAACATTCAATATACTGCAGCTTAACAATTCTTAAATGTGGTGGTTGCTTTAGTTTTCTTTTCTTTGACTTTTGTTTTCTTTATTTTTGCTTGCCAGTGAGTTATTTTTAAACTTCCTTTAACTGACCAAGATGTTCAGCAAATGTGGCAGTAAAAGGGATGATACAAACCATTTAACATTGACAGGGGTGCTTGCAATATTCCTTTATGTAAATTCTTTATCCCACAAGGAAACAAAAACTGTTGCAAGAACTGCAAGTAGGAAGGGAGGGGGGGTGGTTGCGCAAAGTATAAAAGACCAAGATTTGGATTACAGTGAGAAATAACAACATAAAAATAGTGCAAATAATGTATCCATAGAAACCATGTAATGCATCCACAAAAAGTGACTATTGATAACGATGTCTATTACTATAAAAAGGGAGATATTCTGGTACAGGAATGCAATTTTCCAACTTCAATATATATTTCTAAAACTATACAAAAGTATTCAAGCACTACCAAACTGGCCTATCGTCTCTGTACTGACCAGACCATAGTAAAAATACGTCATTACTTTGCTGGCTAATTGCCATAACCCTGATATAATTTTTTACTATGGCCGGTTCTCTTTCACTTTAAAGTGGTTCGGCAGACGCATTTGCCGCAGGGTCACTTTTGGAGGCCCCTCCGCCTCTTCCCAGTCCTTTCCGGGCTTACCAGAGCCAACGGTGAAGCCCAGAAACGATCTGGTGTGGCCGTCTGCTGAGCAGGAAGTCAAGTGAGGCCAGGATGGCCGTCATTCATCTCTATGACTTTGGAGGATGGAAGAAATGTCCGATATTACTTCCGGTTCTTGGGCTAAAACAAATATATTTTTTTTAAGTCAAAATGCAATGAAAACGAATTAAAACATTTTCTTTTGCTTTTAATGGTAAATGAGAGATCTGGGGTCTTTTTGGCTCCAGGTCTCTCAACATAGAGGACCTTTTAATCCTTATTTCTATTAAAAGGGATGTTTACATTCCTTGTAATAGGAATGAAAGTTATAAAAAAAAATTGGGGGAACCTTATATTCTCATCGGTAGTAATGATTGTATACATCAATACTGCACAAGAAGAGAATTGCTGCATTGTATCTAAACGGTGTTTAAGTGTATACTATCCTGATAAACAGGACAAAAATGCCTTTGCTCTGCAGCTCGTCTTATCCTCCATCAGTGTCATTTGTATTTTCTGGTAGATTTTTTTTCAGCAGTGATTATGGGCATTTCCATGGGTTCAGCTTGAGCAACCGCTTAAAAGAGTTGTAAAGGATTTTTTTTTTTTGCTGAAATGACTGTTTACAGGGTATATAGGCATAATAGTTAACTGATTCCTTTTAAAAATGCTTAAAAATAGATAAAAATTAATCATATAATGTGCCTGCAGTTTCAGTTTCATTTTTCATCTAGTTTCATGCTTCTGTGAAGGACAGAGACACAAAGCAAATACAAGGCAGTGTTTGTTTTTAAAATTAAACTGATTGGTTCTGAGGGGTTTTAGACACACAGTAATCACACCTCCTTGATCAGAGACCACGGAGAGAAGCTCCCAGTACTTTTTTCATAAGGAAATAGACAACCAGGAAGTGTGCAGAACAGAGAAGGATTACAGCTAAAACGAACAATGAGGACATGAAACCAGGAATGCATTAGGGTAAAGGAAGCTATTTAGCTAAAAAAAAAAATCCTTTAGTGACCCTTTAAGCCTTTTTTGCCTTGCGTGCTGTGGAAGCAAAATAAAATCTATGCCTCCAAAGGGATACATGAATCATGTGGCATTATGGTTGAGGTACATAGATGATGTTCTGATGACATGGAGGGGTACAAGAACCCAGCTAGATGAGTTTCTGGATGAGAACATAATTGTATTTTTGGACTTGCAGATCATTCAAACAAAGATCACTTTGCTACAAAAACTTTTAGGAAGCCTATTGCTGGAACACACTTCTCCACTCCACCAGCCATCATCCACCTGATTTTGTTTAAAGTATTCCCATTGGTCAATTTATTCATATCCATAGGAATTATTCTAAAGACAATACCTTTGAGAAGGAGGTATAGGAACCTAGGACTCAATTTTGAGAAAATGATTATTCCCATTAGACACTTTAAATAAGTAAGTTTTAAGCATTGAATCAGGAACCAGCATCTCATCTTGTGCCCTAACAAATTATACAAGAAGGCATTTAAAAAGGTACAGCTTATAACTTAGTATGGTACACATTGGGAAAGGCTACATAACCTTTTAGAGACATTGGAAAATTTTGTTGAGAGCTCTCTCTCCTCTCCCATGCAGCCGCCACTGGCTGACACAAGGGGATCACGTGATAGGACCAGAGCAGTCTGAAAATAGGTAATTATGTACATCTTTCTTACAACATAGGTGTTAGAAGGGGGGATGGAACATTTTTAAGACTAGGTAGATTTAGCCTGGAATTCTACTTTACATCTATTAAAATTAAAATCGAATACATACAGCTATTGGAAATATCTGAATTAGACTTCCTACCAGCCTCTTGTATTTCCCCCATATACTAATAGTTCTCAGAGTGGAGAAAGGAGCAGCAAAAGGAAACCAATCATGTGTGCTGGATGCACAGGAGGCACTTGCTGGCAGAAGGAGAAAGCAAAATGGAGAAAGTAAAGTGGTTGTAAAGTCATAAGGTTCTATGCATTAAGATAAAAAAAACCTCTGTGTGCAGCAGCCACCCCCTAATGCATTAAGATGAAAAAAACTCTGTGTGCAGCAGCCACCCCCCTAATACTTACTTGAGCCCCATCTTTCTGCAGCTATGTCTACGACTGCCTTGGCCATCCTGGACTCCCCTCTTGATTGCCTGAGTCACAAAAGCGGCGCCATTGCTGTCAAAGTCAGTCAGCCAATCAGGAGAGAGAGGGGGTGGGCTGACCTGGGGCTCCATGTCTGCATGGGCACACAGAGCTTTGACTCAGCTCAGGTGCCCCCATAGCAAGCTGATTATTGTAGGGGTACTCGACAGGATGGAGGGGTCAGGAGAGCCGAAAAGGGGCCAGAGAAGATGAGGATCTGGGCTGCTCTGTGCAAATCCACTACACAGGGGAGGTAGGTATAACATGTTTGTTATTTTTAGAGAAATAAAGCAAGACTTTACAATCACCTTAAAAGTTGTTTGCTGTTCAAATCACTGGTTGGGGGGAATAGGTGACAATTTTGTATTGCTCAACTGCAATACAGAATAGGCAGATCACTAACCTGGTGAAAAATAAGGACTGGATGGGAAAAGTACAAATGACTTGTATTTCAACTGTGAATTTAGTTACTTGCTGGAGATTCAGCTTTATACCATGGCAAATGAATTCCAATGGCACTATGCTTAGCTAAAGAGAAGGCACACTAAAGGTATGTCCATTTCAAGCTCTTCTGAGCCATTTGGAAAAGGGATGAATCATTGATCTTGCTCTTTAGCTACTGATCTCTGTTAACAACAGAATTTTTATAAAGCAATTAAAAAGTAGAGCTCCACACTAGCTATATAAAAATTACATAGTATTCATAAGCAATATTTTGCATTTGCCTAACTAAAAAATAATATATATATATTTTTTTATTACATTTTCTTTAGTGCAGAGCATAATATAGAAATAAAATATTTACAAATCCACTAAACATTTAATTCAAAAAAATAAATGCACTTACAATTACTGGGCACTGATTCCCAACAAGTCTGTAGGGCATGCGTGCTATAGAGATCACTACCAATGAGAAACTGGAATGACTGGAGTCTAAAGCAATGTATCAAGCATGCCCAGAAAGCACAGGGCCTGGGAGGATTTGGAAAAAAAGCCCATGTGGGACCCACAAGATGTCAATAGTGTAGGGACAGGAAAATATATGCTCTTACAAAACTGCTGCAGGAGAGGATCTGACTAAGTAAAATACATTATATATGCACTAATCTTTAAGAAGCATCTAGCCATTGCAAAGTAACATGTAAGCGTTCTTTTAAACTGTTATTCAATCATATTTTCAGGTGATCAGGGATCACCAGGAAATCCTGGGAAGATGGGACCAACAGGACCAAAAGGTAGGTACTTTATTATGCATAACAACAGAGAAAAGGGCTATAGCAGTGAGTCGAGTATCAGCTTTAATCTCTGACCTGCACAAGTAGAATTAATCATGGCGTTGACCATAGCAGCTGGTGACAACAGGAATGTTGTGGAGGCCTCTCTTGCACTGTCTTCCCAACGCTCCTGAAAGGGGGGACAGAGAGTATGCGGAGTGGCTTGACTATCGAAGTAACTGACTGGTTGAGTCTGCTTTTTAGGTAGATGAAGCTGCGGGTCACAGACCTAAGAACAGGATACTAAGGCAGCCTGGCACCAGAGAAGGAGGTAGCAGACCCGGGATGCAGGCCGTAATTAGCGGTAGTCGAGCAACAAGGGATCGAGTTAGCAGGCAGAGTCCAGTAAACAGGCCAGAGAGAAAAGGTCAGAAAGATCAGATGAACAATGTTGATGCAGAAACAAAGGCACAGTCCAGGAGAAACCGGTACAAGCTGAAGACCATTCAGCAACTGCTTATGGTGAACAGACCAGTTTAAATATGCCACTGGGCGCCAAGTACGCACACTAATTTGTATGTGCATATGCATGTGTATGTGTGCGAGTGTGCGCGCCAATGCAAGCACAATGAACTGGAATCATCTATTGCCTCTTTAAGCATGTAAGCAATGATCTTTGGTTCTGGTATAGATTTTAAGAGAAACTCCACGCCAAAATTAAAAATAAAACGGCCCCCCCCAAAATCCATAGCAGGCCCTTTGGGTCTGGCATAGATTTTAAGGGGAACTACATGCCAATTTTTAATGGAGTGGGGTCGCCCCCAAAATCAATACCAGACCCTTATGCAAGCATGCAGCCTGGTAGGTGCCCCCCAAAGCACCTTGTCCCCATGTTGATGGGGACAAGGGCTGCTACCCGACAAACCTGGCCGGTGGTTATCGTGGTCTGCGGTCGGGGGCTAATCGAAATCTGGAAGCCCCTCTCAGATCCTATCCCTCCTATGTGAATGGGTTTTGGGTACATTGTACCCCTACCCATTCACCAACAAAGTGTAAACAAGTAAAAACCACAAGAGTTTTTGACAAGTCCTTTATTAAAAAAGAAAAGAAAAAAAAAGTGTTCCGCAATGTAAATTCACATTCACTCATTCGCCCTTGCCTATATAAGAGTTGAGAGATATAAGAGAGAAGAGACAGTAGTCAGCTGACCATACAGGGGTTTAACAGGAGAGGTTCCACTCAGAACAGGCCTCGCCATGGTCGACCAAAGAACTTGACTGCACATGCTCAGCGTCATATCAAGAGGTTGTCTTTGGGAAATAGATGTATGAGTGCTGCCAGCTTTGCTGCAGATGTTAAAGATGTGAGGGTCAGCATGTCGGTGCTCAGACCATATGCTCACTTTTGTATGTCCCCCAGGGCAGTACAGAGGTCCCTATACACTTTTTTTTTGGCAATAACTTGCATATAAGCCTTTAAAATTACGATTTTAGATTTTTCATGTTCGCGTCCCATAGACTTTAAGGTTCGGATGTTCGCGAGAACTCTTTGTCTGTTCGAGGTGTTCTGGTGCAAACTGAACCGGAGGGTTGTTCGTTCCATGCCTACAAATTACATATATCAACCACTCAATCAAATTATACTTAGTGAAAGTAAAATGCACATTGGCAGGGCAGGTCACAAAACAATACAACAACAAAACAAAAACACTTACGCAATTACCAGCACAGATTTTTGTTGAATACACATGCAAATATATGTTTAGCCACACTGCCTTGCCAAGGCATCTCTGTAAAGTGTGGTTCCTAACTTCAGTCTGAGGGCCCTTTCAGACGTGCGGACCATATGTCCGTATTTCATCCATCCATTTTCGGATGAAATACAGACATAAATGTATCCCTATGGGATAGCGGATGTCAGCGGATGAACATCCGATGACACTCGTAATCGTCCGCCTCCGCAAACATCCACTTTTGCAGACTGAAGAAAACCCTATTTTTTTCTTCCGTCTGCAGAGCGGATCGGATGAACACGGACACACGGTCCGTATTCATCCGCTCCCCCATAGGTGAGAGTGGAGAAAAAACAGGGCGGGGACCGCCCTGTCATCTGACGGCTCAGCGGGGATCTACAGAGCGATCCCTGCTGAGCAAACGGGCCCTAAGAGAGCGCCTATCTTGTGTGACAGTGCTAGGCCCTGTCACTGTATAGGAAGAATAGGATAAAAGCACACAGGGTTCTTGTGAATGCAGAGTGAGGGGCTCTGGAGTGTTCGTGCTGAGCAAAGAAAGGTGGTTTTTAAACTTTCTTTGGGTGTTGGTATTCCCGGATTGGGTTCTGTAGTTTGGAGACTTCAAAAAGCTTAGGGAGGGAAGAAGCCTCCAACCCAGTGTCCAGGTATTACTCGTTGAGGAGCTGCAATATGTTCATGCTGAAAATGGAAACATGGAAAGGTGTTTTTTTCTGCTTTCTCTGGGATTTTGGTATTCCCGGATTGAATTCTTGAGTTTGGAGGCTTTGAAGAGCTTTGGCAAGGAAAAAGACTACAATTCAGTGTCCAGGTATTACTAGAGACAGGTGCGCACAGCCTTTATAATCACAGGCCTCGCCATTGCTTAAGGTTCCCGTTAGGAGACAGGTGTGATTTACTCAGGAGACAGTTCTCCATGTTGGTGTCAGGAGGTTCTGTATCTAGAGGACTGAGAGAGTCAGGATAGCTGGGAGAGCTGAAAAAGAGGTAAAGTGGTTGTACATGAACACAGGGATGCTGTGCCAGACGGTCTAAAGGACCAGTCAAAAGGAAACGTCCAAGTTTTAAAGCAGAGCAGCAGTTGTTCAAAGGAGAATCTAGGTGGCTTGGTATTTTTCCATTAAAGTTTTGATGGTGAAACCCCTGTGTGAGAACCCTGATGTAAAGAACGCTATGTTATTTTCGACTAAAACTGGGCCAGCAATCCCTGAAACCCAGTTCTGACTAATGTGGACTCACTAAAAATGCTACTACCACTAAGTTAGATTCCATAGAATATCGCACCTGAGACATTGATTTAAGCTAATTTAGAGCAGGTATGCTTTAGGGGTAGGCCAAGCCTCCTGAAAGGCTTAAACTAGCTATGACTAAGCATCTATCCATGATGTGAAACATGTTAGCCATTTGTCCCCTGTGTCCACTTCCTACTATTGATTGCAGAGTTTCATGAATTTTTGCATGTCATACAGCTTTGGGTTTTATCCTTTGTTTATTTTGTTACAATAAATCGCCCATCAGAGTCCAGGATCATTTCTCATTTTTCATTTTCCACGGATCAGCGCAGAGTCTGCACCTGTTAGTGCTACAGGGCGGGAGCACAGCATAGGTCGCAGGGCTTGGAGCAGTACTTTTTTCCACTAGTGTAGGGTTATGTCTAAATATGACTCAGTTGTAAATAATTGAATTTCTCTATCCAGGTGAAAAAGGAGACCCAGGAGTTGTGCTCCAAGGAAGTAAGTAACAAAATAAATATATTTTTTATGTGCTTTATATTGCTTTAGTTTGGGTAAAAGATGTACAGTGAAATACAAACAACATTGAGATGGCTTAAAATTGATATTTTCCCCATTTTATTTAGATTCACATCAGCCTGCATCTCTGCAGGCTGATGTGAAATCATCTAACACAAAAAATATTTTACGTTTTTTTTTTCCAATTACTTTTCATCTGTCCAATTTCTGGTTTCCCTGAAAGTACTGATGACGTAGCCCTGGCCACAATGATGCCCTCTGAGAAGGCAACTTTATCAGTGCTTTCTGGGAGATCTCTTACCCAACCAGGGTAATCTTGAGACTCAACAAACCTCGGGGGAAATAGAGGAATGAAATGTTGTACAGCACATGCATGAGATGGGTCAAACAACATCATGTACTTGTTCTCATGCACAGTCGCTTGGATTATATTGCAAACTGACCCTGGAAAGGATTTTCAAAATGTCAGAACTGAAGCAAGGGCACAGGCAGGAGAGCAGCACCATAAATGGACAAGAGGAGAGGCAGGATGGAGGTAGGTAAGTACTGTATTTATTGGCATAGAACACTCACTTTTTTACCCTGAAAATAGAGGGTAAACTGTACCTGCGTGTTATACGCAGAGGGCTGTGGAAAGTTTTTTTCCTGAAACTTCCCTCTTAAAGCGGAGGTCTGCTGAAAAAAAAATATTAAAAGCCAGCAGCTACAAATACTGCAGCTGCTGACTTTTAATATAAGAAGACTTACCTGTCCTGGAGTCCATCCAACTTTATTAGGGGGGGTACGGGGCTACCCTGAACCTAACACTAACTGCCTGTCACACTGTCACATTGACACTAAATGCAGTGATCAGTAAATATATGATCACTGCAATCAGTGACAGGGGGCTGGGGGGGGGGGTGATCGCAAGGGGTTAAATGTGCCTATGTGTACTGGTGTCAGTGTAGTGTTTGTGCGACTTACTTTGAGTCTTCTCTCCTCTCGGCGGATTAAAAATCCCGCTAGAAGGCACGGACGTATATATACGCCCATCTGCCTGTACGTGCCATTCTGTGGACATACATAGTCGTGCGGCGGGCGTTAAGTGGTTAAACGCTTCATCATGTCAACTTCTCTGCTCTGTTTCAGGGGTTGTCCTACACACGGGACACTATTACATATATTTTGGTAATGCCCCCACCTTAAACCCATCTGGCACAATGCAAGTCTTATGATTGATCGAATTTCAGGCAGAAAGATCCTAATAACACCTCAATGTGCCTTCTATTTGCCCCCATACAAGACATGTGGAAAAAGATGTGTATAATTTGCGCCACAGGAAAAACAATATTAGTTCTCCCAACAAGAGGGTAGAATTACTTGTAATTAAACCTAAATAAATTAAATATACCAGTTTAAAAAGCTGCCACCTAAAAAATTTTCAGAGAGTGAAAATACAAATAGAATCGGAAGTGAAGGGGCGCTAATGAAAAAAACAATGCAAATTATGTGTATATATATACATAAAAATGTGCAATCTCTTAGAAAAACATATATTATTGGTGAAAAAGTCCATACAGTGAAAACCAAAAAATTGATATTAAATAATGAATAGAGTCCAAATAGTGCTAAAAAATATAAGCACCCAATAGTGATTCTCAGTTCAAACAAAGACGTAAATATTGCAGTTCTGGAACCTCCACCATATGTTTGCACCCGGTGAGATCAATAGAAATGGCTCCTTACCAATATTAGTAGACTCTTTTAATTAAAAAAGAAGTCATAAACCGCTTGTGTCAATAGGATGACTCAGAGTGATCCAGATAGGCACGTTCAGATGATCCAGCATTCATATAAATAGGAACAGAAGAGCAATCATAGTGAAGTACTGTTTATTAAAACAAAATTAAAAAGTAACATGCCAAATGGCTGCTTACTCAGGTTGTGCCCTGATCCCGGCACTGAGGCTTTATAGCGTTATTCGATATCCAATCGAACTCAGATATGGTACGATAGTCCGTCGCGCTGGTCGTCTCACTGGCCGGCGTACGTTCCACCGTCGAAGTACCGTAGATTCGGAGATAGATCGAAAGTCCGTCGCACTGCTGGTTTCGATAGCCGGCGTGCGTTCCACCGTCGAAAACCAACGGACCCGGAAATCGGAAGTGGTAGGGAAAAAGCGTGATTTGGTTAGCGCCTCGACGTACGTTTCGTGGATTACGTCATCAGGAAGCGTAACCAGTCACGCTATAGAGTTGTATTTAACCCAATGGCCCATTAAGATTGATAGGGGAACTAGCCAATCGAATTTGAAGCCTCGGTCCCGCTATCACACACCATACAATTATATATTTAAACAACACCTACAAGATGCTGCATAAGCAAATCAATTGACAATAATGTCATATACATCCAATGTACTATATATATGCACCATTCTCAATCAATGGTATGTGAAAATACATGTTACAATGCCAATATAAATGGCGGTTAGTTTAAAAATGAATTGATATTACTTTCCAACATATTGTAATTGGAATTACACTTCACATTGAAATGACAGTAAAACTAAAACATATAAAATACCAAATTAAAATACCCGTATAAGAAACCAACATTAATATTAACTACCTCAAAGTATGTTATATGTTGCTGCTGTTCTTACAATACCCATTACTACCAATCAGGTGTACTACCTGTACTAATAGTTGGTAATTAGTACAGTATGTTAGAAAACTTTGATAACAAAATTATAAATATTCTATTTCAAAAAATTCCTCCCTTTTATTTGTTGCTCAGAAAGCAATTGAGGTCTAGTTCTACATTCATACCTTGGGGTTGCATGGCACGTAGGCGATGTATCCATAAAGTCTCGTTTTGGGATACCGCCTTGGTGAGATCTGAACCTCGCCAATGACTAGTCACTCTATCTATCCCATAGAACGTCATTTGTCGAGGGTCTTTATTATGACAAAGGTCAAAATGTTTTGAGACACTGTGGTTGGGATACCCATTTATAATATTTGCCACATGCTCATTGATACGCACTTTGAGTTCTCTAGTAGTGCGCCCTACATACTGTAAGTGACAAGGGCACTCGATGACATATGTCACGAACCTAGAATGACAGGTGATGAGTGGTTTGATTTTAAATTCTTGCTGTGTGACATTGGATTTAAACTGGAGTTTTTTCTTGCCCTGTCTTTTAGATGTTTTACAAGATCTACACCTAGTGCAATAATAAAAACCCGGAGTATCCAAGAAAGTAAGAGGTTTTTCTGGGGGGTCTGGTACGTTACGTGCTACCATATTTCTCAACCCAGGGGCTTTTGTGTAAATGAATTTTGGTTTGGCTGGTAGTACTGTAGCCAAATCATTGTCTTTCAGTAATATTGGCCAAAATTGTTTAATAACTTTTTCAACACTCTTGTATTCTCTATGGAACCCTGTCAAGAATGTTATCTCTCCATGGAAGGGAGCCCTAGTTTTTGGTGCTAACAAAACTGGCCTTTCCATTGCCATTACTTCTTTTTTCGTAGTCTCAAGATTTTGGGCATTGTACCCCTTTTCTACAAATTTGTCTACCAACATATTTGCTTGTACGTCAAAATCAGTAATCTGGTCACAATTGCGGCGTATGCGCATAAGTTGGCTTTTGGGGACACCCCCTAGCCATTTTGGGTGGTGGCAACTGGAAAGTGCGACATACCCATTCCGGTCTGTCGGTTTGAAGTAGGTTTTAGTACTGATTCGATTACCTCTTTTTGTTAGCGTGAGATCCAGATAATTAATAGTAGACAAGTTGAATTCTGCTGTAAATTTTAACTCATATTGGTTGTTGTTCATTGCCATTATAAAGTTCTCCAAGGAGGGTAAGTTACCATCCCAAAACAGTATAATATCATCGATATAGCGTTTATAATACAGGAGAGCTTTATTTTCTTCTTTATATATCGTTTCCCTTTCCCACCTATTTAGAACCAAATTGGCTACACTCGGCGCGTATCTAGCGCCCATGGCGACTCCTTTTGTTTGATTATAATACTTATTCTGCGCCCAAAAATAATTATTACCCATGGCCTGTTTTAAGCCCTGTACTATAAACTGAATTTGGATCGTTTGTAGATCAGTACCTGTTTCTAAAGATTCCGTGACTGCTATAATAGCATCTGACTGCTTAATGTTTGTATACAGGGATTCTACATCCACTGTTACTAACCATGTATCCGTGGTTACCCGTATTGTGGCTAGTGCATTTATTAACTGGGTACTATCCTTCAAATACGATTGGCCTTTTTGTACTAGTGGTTGTAAAAATTGATCGAGGTATTCACCCAGTCTGGAATAAAGTGACCCGATCCCACTAACGATGGGTCGGCCTGGGGGGTTGGTATTGTTTTTATGTATTTTTGGTGCGATGTACAGTACCGGAGTACGCGGTACCTCAGGCACTAGATATAGTGCTTCCTTTGGGGTAAGAATAGTTTTTGAGACTCCTTCTTCGACCCAGGTTTTTAGTTGTACTTTTAGTCTGCATACTGGGTCACTTAATAAAGGCGTATAGGTGTTGGTATCATCCAGCAGCCGCTGGACTTCCTTGTAGTAATTTTCTTTAGTAAGTACTACCACACCCCCCCCTTTGTCTGCAGTACGCACCACTATGTTTTTATTCTTCTCTAATTTTGTAATACCTTCCCTCAACAATCTATTGGGTTTGGAATTTTTGGTGTCTAAAGATCTGATTTCTTCCTGCACCATATTCCTAAATACTTGTATATGATGATGTGTGCCCTTTTTGGGATTAAAGGTGGAGTTGTTTTTTAAAATGGTATGTTGATACCCCGTAGTGTCAACCTGAGGGGTATTCAGGGTTTGTTGGGCAAAATGTTTTTTAATATTCAACTTTCTAACAAATTTTTCCACATCGATAAATACCTCAAATTTATCCATGTGCTTATCTGGTGCAAATTTCATACCTTTTGAAAGTACTTCCAATTCCGCATTGGTAAAATTAATTCCCGCTAGGTTGTAAATCCCCTCATTTAATCGTCTCGTGGTCTTTTTCTTTCGGGTTCCCCCTCTCTTACCTCTTTTTCTATGTTTTTTGCAAGCTGGTGAGGGACGGGACTGGCAATTTTGTACGGCTCTTTCCAGCCTCTCCATTCCCCCCCTCCCCGCGGTTGGTTATTTTGGTAATATGAGGCTCGCCCTCTGTGGTTACCTCTATATTGTCCCCGTGGTGGTCTGGGTATGTACTGGCTGGGACCCTGGTTGTAATAATAGTAATTGTCCTCTCCCCCTCTGTCATCTAATGGGGTATACCTATTGTAGGTAGGTGCACCATATGTGGGGTACGTGTTATAGGCTTGTGGGTACTGTGGAGTCTGGTTGTTAGGTGGTCGGTTCCTATCTACCAGTGGGTACGGGCCTTTAATTTTATTAGGGCCTTTGGGATGTTTTTTAGGGGTGCTGGTGTTTTTGTTGGATTTATCCATGCCTTGGGTAGTCCCTATACGCACTTCTTTTCCTATCTCCCCAGTTGTTACTTTTGATTGCGTTGGATCTAAATCTGACTGCCATTTGTATACCTTATGTTCATCATAATCTGTGATGTCTCTCTGGTATTTTTTCAATTTCTTTTGTTTGATTTCTCCATCATATTTAGACAGATGTACCTGTAAGGTTTGGGATCTATCTAAGAACTCCTGGGAGCCCATATGCGGTCTCATTTGTTCTCTGAGATCCGCTATGTTAGCCCCCAAAAGTTCATTTTTGGACCTACGCCTTCGAATCATTAGTTGTAACAACTTCTGTTCACAAGCGTTAAAAAATTGGAACCATTCATCCGTCTGTGTAAGGTCCTCAATTCCATCACCTGGGTGTACATCCCATCTCAACCTCCGTGGTGTGAGATTTTTTGAGATATACATCTCAAACGATGCAATGTCCCACCACAAACGAATTTGTTTTTCTAGATCAAATTGTAATTTTTTAAAACCTCTATCCAAATCTAAGTTTGGAGTGGGTTGTTGTAGAAAAATTTCTTCTACATTGATCTCACGACCTTGCATAAAATTAAAAACATCCATGTCTGCAATACACCAAACTAAAAATTATTAGCTGAATTATGTGGAAAAAGATGTGTATAATTTGCGCCACAGGAAAAACAATATTAGTTCTCCCAACAAGAGGGTAGAATTACTTGTAATTAAACCTAAATAAATTAAATATACCAGTTTAAAAAGCTGCCACCTAAAAAATTTTCAGAGAGTGAAAATACAAATAGAATCGGAAGTGAAGGGGCGCTAATGAAAAAAACAATGCAAATTATGTGTATATATATACATAAAAATGTGCAATCTCTTAGAAAAACATATATTATTGGTGAAAAAGTCCATACAGTGAAAACCAAAAAATTGATATTAAATAATGAATAGAGTCCAAATAGTGCTAAAAAATATAAGCACCCAATAGTGATTCTCAGTTCAAACAAAGACGTAAATATTGCAGTTCTGGAACCTCCACCATATGTTTGCACCCGGTGAGATCAATAGAAATGGCTCCTTACCAATATTAGTAGACTCTTTTAATTAAAAAAGAAGTCATAAACCGCTTGTGTCAATAAGATGACTCAGAGTGATCCAGATAGGCACGTTCAGATGATCCAGCATTCATATAAATAGGAACAGAAGAGCAATCATAGTGAAGTACTGTTTATTAAAACAAAATTAAAAAGTAACATGCCAAATGGCTGCTTACTCAGGTTGTGCCCTGATCCCGGCACTGAGGCTTTATAGCGTTATTCGATATCCAATCGAACTCAGATATGGTACGATAGTCCGTCGCGCTGGTCGTCTCACTGGCCGGCGTACGTTCCACCGTCGAAGTACCGTAGATTCGGAGATAGATCGAAAGTCCGTCGCACTGCTGGTTTCGATAGCCGGCGTGCGTTCCACCGTCGAAAACCAACGGACCCGGAAATCGGAAGTGGTAGGGAAAAAGCGTGATTTGGTTAGCGCCTCGACGTACGTTTCGTGGATTACGTCATCAGGAAGCGTAACCAGTCACGCTATAGAGTTGTATTTAACCCAATGGCCCATTAAGATTGATAGGGGAACTAGCCAATCGAATTTGAAGCCTCGGTCCCGCTATCACACACCATACAATTATATATTTAAACAACACCTACAAGATGCTGCATAAGCAAATCAATTGACAATAATGTCATATACATCCAATGTACTATATATATGCACCATTCTCAATCAATGGTATGTGAAAATACATGTTACAATGCCAATATAAATGGCGGTTAGTTTAAAAATGAATTGATATTACTTTCCAACATATTGTAATTGGAATTACACTTCACATTGAAATGACAGTAAAACTAAAACATATAAAATACCAAATTAAAATACCCGTATAAGAAACCAACATTAATATTAACTACCTCAAAGTATGTTATATGTTGCTGCTGTTCTTACAATACCCATTACTACCAATCAGGTGTACTACCTGTACTAATAGTTGGTAATTAGTACAGTATGTTAGAAAACTTTGATAACAAAATTATAAATATTCTATTTCAAAAAATTCCTCCCTTTTATTTGTTGCTCAGAAAGCAATTGAGGTCTAGTTCTACATTCATACCTTGGGGTTGCATGGCACGTAGGCGATGTATCCATAAAGTCTCGTTTTGGGATACCGCCTTGGTGAGATCTGAACCTCGCCAATGACTAGTCACTCTATCTATCCCATAGAACGTCATTTGTCGAGGGTCTTTATTATGACAAAGGTCAAAATGTTTTGAGACACTGTGGTTGGGATACCCATTTATAATATTTGCCACATGCTCATTGATACGCACTTTGAGTTCTCTAGTAGTGCGCCCTACATACTGTAAGTGACAAGGGCACTCGATGACATATGTCACGAACCTAGAATGACAGGTGATGAGTGGTTTGATTTTAAATTCTTGCTGTGTGACATTGGATTTAAACTGGAGTTTTTTCTTGCCCTGTCTTTTAGATGTTTTACAAGATCTACACCTAGTGCAATAATAAAAACCCGGAGTATCCAAGAAAGTAAGAGGTTTTTCTGGGGGGTCTGGTACGTTACGTGCTACCATATTTCTCAACCCAGGGGCTTTTGTGTAAATGAATTTTGGTTTGGCTGGTAGTACTGTAGCCAAATCATTGTCTTTCAGTAATATTGGCCAAAATTGTTTAATAACTTTTTCAACACTCTTGTATTCTCTATGGAACCCTGTCAAGAATGTTATCTCTCCATGGAAGGGAGCCCTAGTTTTTGGTGCTAACAAAACTGGCCTTTCCATTGCCATTACTTCTTTTTTCGTAGTCTCAAGATTTTGGGCATTGTACCCCTTTTCTACAAATTTGTCTACCAACATATTTGCTTGTACGTCAAAATCAGTAATCTGGTCACAATTGCGGCGTATGCGCATAAGTTGGCTTTTGGGGACACCCCCTAGCCATTTTGGGTGGTGGCAACTGGAAAGTGCGACGTACAAGCAAATATGTTGGTAGACAAATTTGTAGAAAAGGGGTACAATGCCCAAAATCTTGAGACTACGAAAAAAGAAGTAATGGCAATGGAAAGGCCAGTTTTGTTAGCACCAAAAACTAGGGCTCCCTTCCATGGAGAGATAACATTCTTGACAGGGTTCCATAGAGAATACAAGAGTGTTGAAAAAGTTATTAAACAATTTTGGCCAATATTACTGAAAGACAATGATTTGGCTACAGTACTACCAGCCAAACCAAAATTCATTTACACAAAAGCCCCTGGGTTGAGAAATATGGTAGCACGTAACGTACCAGACCCCCCAGAAAAACCTCTTACTTTCTTGGATACTCCGGGTTTTTATTATTGCACTAGGTGTAGATCTTGTAAAACATCTAAAAGACAGGGCAAGAAAAAACTCCAGTTTAAATCCAATGTCACACAGCAAGAATTTAAAATCAAACCACTCATCACCTGTCATTCTAGGTTCGTGACATATGTCATCGAGTGCCCTTGTCACTTACAGTATGTAGGGCGCACTACTAGAGAACTCAAAGTGCGTATCAATGAGCATGTGGCAAATATTATAAATGGGTATCCCAACCACAGTGTCTCAAAACATTTTGACCTTTGTCATAATAAAGACCCTCGACAAATGACGTTCTATGGGATAGATAGAGTGACTAGTCATTGGCGAGGTTCAGATCTCACCAAGGCGGTATCCCAAAACGAGACTTTATGGATACATCGCCTACGTGCCATGCAACCCCAAGGTATGAATGTAGAACTAGACCTCAATTGCTTTCTGAGCAACAAATAAAAGGGAGGAATTTTTTGAAATAGAATATTTATAATTTTGTTATCAAAGTTTTCTAACATACTGTACTAATTACCAACTATTAGTACAGGTAGTACACCTGATTGGTAGTAATGGGTATTGTAAGAACAGCAGCAACATATAACATACTTTGAGGTAGTTAATATTAATGTTGGTTTCTTATACGGGTATTTTAATTTGGTATTTTATATGTTTTAGTTTTACTGTCATTTCAATGTGAAGTGTAATTCCAATTACAATATGTTGGAAAGTAATATCAATTCATTTTTAAACTAACCGCCATTTATATTGGCATTGTAACATGTATTTTCACATACCATTGATTGAGAATGGTGCATATATATAGTACATTGGATGTATATGACATTATTGTCAATTGATTTGCTTATGCAGCATCTTGTAGGTGTTGTTTAAATATATAATTGTATGGTGTGTGATAGCGGGACCGAGGCTTCAAATTCGATTGGCTAGTTCCCCTATCAATCTTAATGGGCCATTGGGTTAAATACAACTCTATAGCGTGACTGGTTACGCTTCCTGATGACGTAATCCACGAAACGTACGTCGAGGCGCTAACCAAATCACGCTTTTTCCCTACCACTTCCGATTTCCGGGTCCGTTGGTTTTCGACGGTGGAACGCACGCCGGCTATCGAAACCAGCAGTGCGACGGACTTTCGATCTATCTCCGAATCTACGGCACTTCGACGGTGGAACGTACGCCGGCCAGTGAGACGACCGGCACGACGGACTATCGTACCATATCTGAGTTCGATTGGATATCGAATAACGCTATTAAGCCTCAGTGCCGGGATCAGGGCACAACCTGAGTAAGCAGCCATTTGGCATGTTACTTTTTAATTTTGTTTTAATAAACAGTACTTCACTATGATTGCTCTTCTGTTCCTATTTATATGAATGCTGGATCATCTGAACGTGCCTATCTGGATCACTCTGAGTCATCCTATTGACACAAGCGGTTTATGACTTCTTTTTTAATTAAAAGAGTCTACTAATATTGGTAAGGAGCCATTTCTATTGATCTCACCGGGTGCAAACATATGGTGGAGGTTCCAGAACTGCAATATTTACGTCTTTGTTTGAACTGAGAATCACTATTGGGTGCTTATATTTTTTAGCACTATTTGGACTCTATTCATTATTTAATATCAATTTTTTGGTTTTCACTGTATGGACTTTTTCACCAATAATATATGTTTTTCTAAGAGATTGCACATTTTTATGTATATATATACACATAATTTGCATTGTTTTTTTCATTAGCGCCCCTTCACTTCCGATTCTATTTGTATTTTCACTCTCTGAAAAATTTTTAGGTGGCAGCTTTTTAAACTGGTATATTTAATTTATTTAGGTTTAATTACAAGTAATTCTACCCTCTTGTTGGGAGAACTAATATTGTTTTTCCTGTGGCGCAAATTATACACATCTTTTTCCACATAATTCAGCTAATAATTTTTAGTTTGGTGTATTGCAGACATGGATGTTTTTAATTTTATGCAAGGTCGTGAGATCAATGTAGAAGAAATTTTTCTACAACAACCCACTCCAAACTTAGATTTGGATAGAGGTTTTAAAAAATTACAATTTGATCTAGAAAAACAAATTCGTTTGTGGTGGGACATTGCATCGTTTGAGATGTATATCTCAAAAAATCTCACACCACGGAGGTTGAGATGGGATGTACACCCGGGTGATGGAATTGAGGACCTTACACAGACGGATGAATGGTTCCAATTTTTTAACGCTTGTGAACAGAAGTTGTTACAACTAATGATTCGAAGGCGTAGGTCCAAAAATGAACTTTTGGGGGCTAACATAGCGGATCTCAGAGAACAAATGAGACCGCATATGGGCTCCCAGGAGTTCTTAGATAGATCCCAAACCTTACAGGTACATCTGTCTAAATATGATGGAGAAATCAAACAAAAGAAATTGAAAAAATACCAGAGAGACATCACAGATTATGATGAACATAAGGTATACAAATGGCAGTCAGATTTAGATCCAACGCAATCAAAAGTAACAACTGGGGAGATAGGAAAAGAAGTGCGTATAGGGACTACCCAAGGCATGGATAAATCCAACAAAAACACCAGCACCCCTAAAAAACATCCCAAAGGCCCTAATAAAATTAAAGGCCCGTACCCACTGGTAGATAGGAACCGACCACCTAACAACCAGACTCCACAGTACCCACAAGCCTATAACACGTACCCCACATATGGTGCACCTACCTACAATAGGTATACCCCATTAGATGACAGAGGGGGAGAGGACAATTACTATTATTACAACCAGGGTCCCAGCCAGTACATACCCAGACCACCACGGGGACAATATAGAGGTAACCACAGAGGGCGAGCCTCATATTACCAAAATAACCAACCGCGGGGAGGGGGGGAATGGAGAGGCTGGAAAGAGCCGTACAAAATTGCCAGTCCCGTCCCTCACCAGCTTGCAAAAAACATAGAAAAAGAGGTAAGAGAGGGGGAACCCGAAAGAAAAAGACCACGAGACGATTAAATGAGGGGATTTACAACCTAGCGGGAATTAATTTTACCAATGCGGAATTGGAAGTACTTTCAAAAGGTATGAAATTTGCACCAGATAAGCACATGGATAAATTTGAGGTATTTATCGATGTGGAAAAATTTGTTAGAAAGTTGAATATTAAAAAACATTTTGCCCAACAAACCCTGAATACCCCTCAGGTTGACACTACGGGGTATCAACATACCATTTTAAAAAACAACTCCACCTTTAATCCCAAAAAGGGCACACATCATCATATACAAGTATTTAGGAATATGGTGCAGGAAGAAATCAGAT
Source organism: Rana kukunoris (assembly GCA_029574335.1). Classification (NCBI taxonomy): domain Eukaryota; kingdom Metazoa; phylum Chordata; class Amphibia; order Anura; family Ranidae; genus Rana; species Rana kukunoris. The sequence goes on from CM056057.1 coordinate 156,594,289, forward strand.
CTTTAGACACCAAAAATTCCAAACCCAATAGATTGTTGAGGGAAGGTATTACAAAATTAGAGAAGAATAAAAACATAGTGGTGCGTACTGCAGACAAAGGGGGGGGTGTGGTAGTACTTACTAAAGAAAATTACTACAAGGAAGTCCAGCGGCTGCTGGATGATACCAACACCTATACGCCTTTATTAAGTGACCCAGTATGCAGACTAAAAGTACAACTAAAAACCTGGGTCGAAGAAGGAGTCTCAAAAACTATTCTTACCCCAAAGGAAGCACTATATCTAGTGCCTGAGGTACCGCGTACTCCGGTACTGTACATCGCACCAAAAATACATAAAAACAATACCAACCCCCCAGGCCGACCCATCGTTAGTGGGATCGGGTCACTTTATTCCAGACTGGGTGAATACCTCGATCAATTTTTACAACCACTAGTACAAAAAGGCCAATCGTATTTGAAGGATAGTACCCAGTTAATAAATGCACTAGCCACAATACGGGTAACTACGGATACATGGTTAGTAACAGTGGATGTAGAATCCCTGTATACAAACATTAAGCAGTCAGATGCTATTATAGCAGTCACGGAATCTTTAGAAACAGGTACTGATCTACAAACGATCCAAATTCAGTTTATAGTACAGGGCTTAAAACAGGCCATGGGTAATAATTATTTTTGGGCGCAGAATAAGTATTATAATCAAACAAAAGGAGTCGCCATGGGCGCTAGATACGCGCCGAGTGTAGCCAATTTGGTTCTAAATAGGTGGGAAAGGGAAACGATATATAAAGAAGAAAATAAAGCTCTCCTGTATTATAAACGCTATATCGATGATATTATACTGTTTTGGGATGGTAACTTACCCTCCTTGGAGAACTTTATAATGGCAATGAACAACAACCAATATGAGTTAAAATTTACAGCAGAATTCAACTTGTCTACTATTAATTATCTGGATCTCACGCTAACAAAAAGAGGTAATCGAATCAGTACTAAAACCTACTTCAAACCGACAGACCGGAATGGGTATGTCGCACTTTCCAGTTGCCACCACCCAAAATGGCTAGGGGGTGTCCCCAAAAGCCAACTTATGCGCATACGCCGCAATTGTGACCAGATTACTGATTTTGACGTACAAGCAAATATGTTGGTAGACAAATTTGTAGAAAAGGGGTACAATGCCCAAAATCTTGAGACTACGAAAAAAGAAGTAATGGCAATGGAAAGGCCAGTTTTGTTAGCACCAAAAACTAGGGCTCCCTTCCATGGAGAGATAACATTCTTGACAGGGTTCCATAGAGAATACAAGAGTGTTGAAAAAGTTATTAAACAATTTTGGCCAATATTACTGAAAGACAATGATTTGGCTACAGTACTACCAGCCAAACCAAAATTCATTTACACAAAAGCCCCTGGGTTGAGAAATATGGTAGCACGTAACGTACCAGACCCCCCAGAAAAACCTCTTACTTTCTTGGATACTCCGGGTTTTTATTATTGCACTAGGTGTAGATCTTGTAAAACATCTAAAAGACAGGGCAAGAAAAAACTCCAGTTTAAATCCAATGTCACACAGCAAGAATTTAAAATCAAACCACTCATCACCTGTCATTCTAGGTTCGTGACATATGTCATCGAGTGCCCTTGTCACTTACAGTATGTAGGGCGCACTACTAGAGAACTCAAAGTGCGTATCAATGAGCATGTGGCAAATATTATAAATGGGTATCCCAACCACAGTGTCTCAAAACATTTTGACCTTTGTCATAATAAAGACCCTCGACAAATGACGTTCTATGGGATAGATAGAGTGACTAGTCATTGGCGAGGTTCAGATCTCACCAAGGCGGAATCCCAAAACGAGACTTTATGGATACATCGCCTACGTGCCATGCAACCCCAAGGTATGAATGTAGAACTAGACCTCAATTGCTTTCTGAGCAACAAATAAAAGGGAGGAATTTTTTTAAATAGAATATTTATAATTTTGTTATCAAAGTTTTCTAACATACTGTACTAATTACCAACTATTAGTACAGGTAGTACACCTGATTGGTAGTAATGGGTATTGTAAGAACAGCAGCAACATATAACATACTTTGAGGTAGTTAATATTAATGTTGGTTTCTTATACGGGTATTTTAATTTGGTATTTTATATGTTTTAGTTTTACTGTAATTTCAATGTGAAGTGTAATTCCAATTACAATATGTTGGAAAGTAATATCAATTCATTTTTAAACTAACCGCCATTTATATTGGCATTGTAACATGTATTTTCACATACCATTGATTGAGAATGGTGCATATATATAGTACATTGGATGTATATGACATTATTGTCAATTGATTTGCTTATGCAGCATCTTGTAGGTGTTGTTTAAATATATAATTGTATGGTGTGTGATAGCGGGACCGAGGCTTCAAATTCGATTGGCTAGTTCCCCTATCAATCTTAATGGGCCATTGGGTTAAATACAACTCTATAGCGTGACTGGTTACGCTTCCTGATGACGTAATCCACGAAACGTACGTCGAGGCGCTAACCAAATCACGCTTTTTCCCTACCACTTCCGATTTCCGGGTCCGTTGGTTTTCGACGGTGGAACGCACGCCGGCTATCGAAACCAGCAGTGCGACGGACTTTCGATCTATCTCCGAATCTACGGTACTTCGACGGTGGAACGTACGCCGGCCAGTGAGACGACCAGCGCGACGGACTATCGTACCATATCTGAGTTCGATTGGATATCGAATAACGCTATAAAGCCTCAGTGCCGGGATCAGGGCACAACCTGAGTAAGCAGCCATTTGGCATGTTACTTTTTAATTTTGTTTTAATAAACAGTACTTCACTATGATTGCTCTTCTGTTCCTATTTATATGAATGCTGGATCATCTGAACGTGCCTATCTGGATCACTCTGAGTCATCCTATTGACACAAGCGGTTTATGACTTCTTTTTTAATTAAAAGAGTCTACTAATATTGGTAAGGAGCCATTTCTATTGATCTCACCGGGTGCAAACATATGGTGGAGGTTCCAGAACTGCAATATTTACGTCTTTGTTTGAACTGAGAATCACTATTGGGTGCTTATATTTTTTAGCACTATTTGGACTCTATTCATTATTTAATATCAATTTTTTGGTTTTCACTGTATGGACTTTTTCACCAATAATATATGTTTTTCTAAGAGATTGCACATTTTTATGTATATATATACACATAATTTGCATTGTTTTTTTCATTAGCGCCCCTTCACTTCCGATCCCATACAAGACATACCAATAGCAAGTTCCAGATTCCAGATCAATGTCTCCTGGGAGCTTTTGTCATTGTTCCCAGGAGACATTGCAGAGGTCTGTGGCGAATTATCGCGGGATTTAGAAAGAACTTGCTTCTTTCTAAATCCTGCGATAGCTCGCGCCAGACAGGAAGCGGCCAGTAACATAAAGGATTACTAGGGTACAGTGGATCGAAAAAAAAAAAATGCGGTTTAGTAATTATGCATATGAGCATATCTTTTATTTATTTTTTATTCTTTTTTGGTGGGGGAGTGGATCTTGGGTGGGAGTTCCCACACTTTTTTCCCCAGGACTTGACCCCTGGATGAGACCAAGAGAAACTTATTTGGTTCAGATGGTGTCAAGTGTGTGTGGCGGCAACCAGGTGAGGAGCACAAGACAAGTGCCTACAGTCAATCATGATGGCGGGGGTGTCATTGTCTGGGGCTGCATGAGTGCTGCTGGCACTGGGGAGCTACAATTCATTGAGGGAACCATGAATGCCAACATGTACTGTGACATATTGAAGCAGAGCATGATCCCCTCCCTTCGAATGACTGGGCTGCAAGTCAGTATTCCAACATAAAGACCCCAAACACACCTCCAAGATGACCACTGCCTTGCTAAAGAAGCTGAGGGTAAAGGTGATGGACTGGCCAAGCATGTCTCCAAACCTAAACCCTATTGAGCATCTGTGGGGCATCCTCAAATGCAAGGTGAAGGAGCGCAAGGTCTCTAACATCCACCAGCTCTGTGATGTCATCATGAAGGAGTGGAAGAGGACTCCAGGGGCAACCTGTGAAGCTCTGCTGAATTACATGCCCAAGAGGGTTATGGCAGTGCTGGAAAATAATGGTGGCCACACAAAATATTGACACTTTGGGCCCAATTTGGACATTTTCACTTAGGGGTGTACTCACTTTTGTTGCCAGCAGTTTAGACATTAATCGCTGTACACTCACTACTTTACATTGTAGAAAAGTGTAATTTCTTCAGTGTTGTCGCATGAAAAGATATAATAAAATATTTACAAAAATCTGAGGGGTGTACTCACTTTTGTGAGATACTGGCCATAAATTTTGACAATGACACAAATATAAATGTTCACAAAGTTTTTTTTGTCGGATGTTACTATGGTATACTGAAGTATAATTACAAGCATTTTATAAGTGTCCAGGGCCGGCGCTACCACTAGGCAAATTAGGCAGCCGCCTAGAGCGCACTGCCGCCTAGGGCGCAGCCACGGCCGCTGTGTTAACTATTCTGTCATGGGAGGAGAGGCTGGAGTTTATCAATGTGCCTGCTCTTCTACGCGGCTGTCTAGCATCATGTGTGTGGCGGCGCGGCACTGGGCAGCAATCAGCAGCACCCTTGGGAAGGCGTGGGTGGCCGGGCACCCATGGCAGTGAACATGAGCGCAGATAAGTCCGAGACTCGGCAAAAGAGCTCCACCGTGGCCGCCTCCTCCTTGACCTCAACCCCTGACCCCGCCTCCCCAGGATGCAGTGGGCGCAGGCAGTGTACCCCATGCTTCCAGAGCATGGACTGCTCCAAGTTCCTCTTCGCGCGCTGCTATGAGAACCGGAGCTAGAGGACAGACAGGCTCGCCGCTGACACAGAGCTGTCACAGAGGACAGACAGGAGGCGCATGCTGCTGCGGGAGCCGCCGTAATTGGACGGATCGATCATTAGAGCAGGAGACTGGGAGAATGTATGGAAAGGTACTGTCTGTCATACTGTTACACACAACTGCAGACAGAGACTGGGACAGAGGTGGGACTTCAGGAACAGGGCTAGGGGTCTCTTATCTCCCCCAAGTCCCCCTCCCTTCTCTCTCAGCCCCCCTCTCTTTAAGCCCCCTCTCTCTCACCCCCTCTCAGTCCTCCCCTTTATCAGCCCTCCCCTTTATCAGCCCTCCCATCTCGATCAGACCCCTTCCTTCACTCTCGGCCATCCCTATATGCTCAGCCATTCCTATACGCTCAGCCATCCCTATACGCTCAGCCATCTCCCCTCTCCTTTCTCTCTCAGCCCCCCGTCCTTCAGCCATCCCCCTCTCTGAGCCCTCCTTATTCTCGCAGCTCCCCTCTCTCTAAGACCCCTCTCTTCTCTCCCAGCCCTCCCTATTCTCTCAGCCCACCTGTCTATCAACCCACCCATCTCTCTCAGCCCTCCCTCCTACCTCCCCTCTCTCTCTCAGCCCTCCCCTCAGCCCCCACTCTCTTTCTCAGCCCTCCCTTCTCTCTCTCTCTCTCTCAGCTCTCTCTCTCTCTCTCAGCTCTCTCTCTCTCTCTCTCTCAGCTCTCTCGCTCTCTCAGCTCTCTCGCTCTCTCAGCTCTCTCTCTCTCTCAGCTCTCTCTCTCTCTCAGCTCTCTCTCTCTCAGCTCTCTCTCTCTCAGCTCTCTCTCTCTCAGCTCTCGCTCTCTCCCTCCTCTCGCTCTCTCTCTCTCCCTTCTATTGCTCTCTCTCAGCCCTCCCTTCTCTCGCGCTCTCTCTCAGCCCTCCCTTCTCTCTCTCTTTCTCTCTGCCCTCCCACCTCTCGCTCTCTCTCTTAGCCCTCCCTCCTCTCGCTCTGTCTCTCAGGCCTCCCTCCTACCTCTCTCTCTCAGGCCTCCCTCCTACCTCTCTCTCTCAGGCCTCCCTCCTACCTCTCTCTCTCAGGCCTCCCTCCTACCTCTCTCTCTCAGCCCTCCCTCCTACCTCTCTCTCAGCCCTCCCTCCTACCTCTCTCTCTTCTCAGCCCTCCCTCCCCCTCGGCC